>CM060950.1:71181865-71759365 GCA_030765055.1 Mantis religiosa | reverse complement strand
GAAGCAACACTGTTACTTTGTGTGCTGCTAAATTCTAAAAATGCCATTGTCATTTTAATTTTCAAAATGTTGTCTACACAAATATGTGCACCACCCGAAAATTGAGTTTTATTATTTTGAATACCACGTGGTCAACCGTAGCTTTCGCCAGTGGCCTTAGCGCCATTTTAGCCTGCGAAATGGAAGCAAGATCAGGTAGAGTAGCCGTATTCCCATAAAAGCCCTGGGTGTTCAGCGGGCGATCCTGTTTTCAATATCCGCTTGGCACCTCATGTATGCCAGTTCCTCCCTCTCTCCCCCCCACCTAGCCGTATGCGTCAACCTGTATGCGCAAAGGTCAGTGTGTATCCTCATCTAGACGAGTGAACTTGGTTATCACGTGCTTTGTTGGGAACACTAAATCTGTGAAACTTATCAGATAGAATGCAGTTAAAGAAAAACTAAAGCCCAATCTTCCAGAAAAGTCTGTTCTTGTGATAGACAACGCTTCATATCACAATGTGACCAGAGAAAAATGCCCCACAGCGAACACGAAAAAGCAGGATATGTGCAGACGACATGCTGGATGGCATCGAGGAACTTCCCCAATCACCTCACGCCTAAGCCACGCCCATCGGTGGTGAGAGTCGCTCCTAAGGTAAGCAATGCATTATGCCAGGGTTTTTACGGAAGTAATCTAACTCTACAAGTGGTTTTGTTAAACACATGTGAGGAAAGCATTTAGGGAGTGGCGAAAAGATTATTGTATTGAATGTATTGTACCCTTGTGGGTTTTCAGAATTAAAAGCCTTGTTTGATGAAATTTAAAATGCTCTTTATTTCAGTAGAAAGACGTTTTGTACACCCCTTACAGGCTCTAAAATAACGTTTCATACAAACAGTAGTCTTCAAGGTCGGCTTCCATACGTGAACACTTCAAAGGTCCACTACATAGCTACACTGAGGCGGATTTTCTCCGGGACCTCCGGTTTCCCACGCCATCTCATTCCACCGGTGCTCCATCTTCATCTCATGTACCATCAGTGTCACCGCCTGAGGTTCCGTATGTAGTAAAATCGGGCGTTAACCACTATACATTTCATTTTACACACACACACACACACACACACAGTTAACAGTTCTTAACTAGCAACTGACACACTTATCCGTCCGTGGTGCTATTTATACCTCCCAAGCATTGTTCTAGAAAGCGGATTTCTCGACTACAATCGAGACGGCATCAAAAAAGACGAAACTTCCAGATATCTATCTTTCTCTCTTTCGGCCGCACTATCTGTCTCTTTCTCGGCAAGCGGCACCAACCAACAATGCCTCGGCCACAGTATTTAATAAGCTTTAGCAGAAATATGCTACCTTCTTTTTTTCCTACCCTCTTATACCACTATGTGCTTGTTCCTCTTAACCCTTATGCGGATTGGGGAACGGAATCTCTGGATCAGTGAGAGAGAATTCAGGATAGGTGATCAGCCCAATGCCTCGTATGAGAGAAAGGGAAGTGGGTGACAGAGTGAGGGCGATATGCAATGATAGGAAAGATGAGGATGGAACAATTGGTGGACTGCTGGAGGAGGAAACTCTGGGAAAACCCGCCCTAGCGCCGTGTAGTCCACAACAAATCTGATTTTGCGGTCTCGTGGGAGAGCCAAGCGGTCTAACCATTCGACTACGGTACGGCCGAAATATGCTACAGTGGTCTCGTAAAACTAACATCAGAATTTACTGGAGTGTCGATGTCAACAGTATATAGCGCGCGGAAAGAGAAGGCTTCTTCAAGGGCACGAAACAACACGAGCTTTGGAGAGCGAGCGAAAATATTTATACGAGATATGCTGCCTGTTTGAGAGCAGAAGGTCAACATTTCCAGCATCTACAGTGACTGTCAGCATTTTTCGGACAGTTATAGCTGTTATATATTAACATCAAAAGATTAACAACAAACCTATTTATTCCCTTTTGCTCACTCCAGATTATACAATTACACATACAGGTAACAACAATAAAGCATCATTTCATTTCATAAAACACAAAATATAGCACTCATGAAAGTAATTATAGCAATACAAAATTTCCTATTCAAAATTATTCGGACAAAAGATATAGGAACAAAACAAATAGAAAGAATAGAAGCCATGTAGGAATAATTAATACTTGGCGATTCTTCCCTTCCTCCATAGCACCTAAGTCAGCCTTTTCGGTATGCTCTCCACCATTTTGCTAGTGGTAGAACGGGCAATTTGTTCCATTTCTCTTGCAGTCGCCTCCTCACATCAGCTTTAGAATTTATGGGAAGTTTTCGTACGTTCTTATAGATTCTCAATCGGGTTAATGTAGGGACTCTGTGGGAGAGGATTTACAACTTTAGGGTAGTTGTACAACAATCTTAACCGTACATTACGGGCCGTATGTTTTGGGTCACTGTCGTGATAAAATTTAAAACGTTCTCCTATTCCCATATTTTCTGCACTTTTCTTCAGATTATCTTATATATAATATAATAATAATATTTATTGAGGTACTATAAGCTTTTACAATTTTTGGACTGCCCTCTGTTTTGGCCCAGGCCACTGCTGCAAAGGACAGTCCATTAAGTATATTGTCACCCGAACGTCGGAGCTCCCTGTGGGGCTGGCCGCAGGTGGGGTGAGGCGTGGGGCGTTCTGGCCGCGCCTACTCATTTGCCGCCTGTCACTAACTGAAGGGACGATTAGGAGAGGGATCGCGGGCCCCTGTGCCGTCTCTTTCCCTTACCCCTGGATTCTCGAACGTGCGGGTTGTTTCGTCTAATCCGGAAACTTCTAGATTGGCCAGCTGACCCTATATAAGCAACACGTCGGGCTGGAAGTCAGTCAGTGTTTGGCGAACAGCTATGATGAGCGCCCAGTGAGGGGACGGACTGCGTACGTGCGTCGGGGGAGTTTACGTAATCGCGAGTGCAAGTGGAATTGTAACGGACGAACTGGTGAATCGTAATTGTGTGTATTACGTAATTCTGTGTAATTGGCAAGTGTTTAACTGTAAGTCGGTGTAAATAAAGAACATTTTTTGGAGTGGTGCAATTGGACTTTTCATTTCACGAACCCACAAAGTCACAATATTTACAGACGTGTTACAATATGTGTTATTACAGAATAGTCACTTATTATTCCTTCTCTCTTTTTACAGTCCATATCCACTTGTTTTTTACCTTACTTAAAAACTGACCTATGTTTTTATAATTTTTACTTAAAACTTTGATTAAGCTGATTCTCCTATTCATTTTTGATATTTGACATTCTTTCCTCCACATCTCTGTTTCCTTACAATCAAACAGTATATATATGTTCTATATCCTCTTTGTCCCCACACAATGGGCACTCATCTTGCGGGTATCCGTTTCTTTGACCTCTTAAACTCCATATCCCTGCTCTTAACCATGCTAACCCCTTTCTTTCTTCACTGTTAGTGCTATCTATGTACCTCTCCCTTCCCCAGCTATTTTTCAATCGAATATAGAAAACAAGTGATCTCTTCTCTGCTTTTTGACTAAACAGTTTCTGGATCTCCATGTCTTCAAATCTTATTCTAGCCCCTTTCCAAAAACCTTTATAATTAGTTTCTCTCTTTCTCCAAATATCACCCATACCATTATCTTCCAAATTATTTCGTAAATTACTTACCCATTCTTTAATTATCTTATAATATATGAAGGTACTGACAGTGATCACGTATCTATCTATAAAAACTACCTCACCTACTGCTTCAGCCAAATACAGCCCCAAACCATAACATGTCCCCCTCCATGTTTTACTGTCGCCTGCATATTTCTTTCTTCAAATTCTTTACTGGGCTGTCTTCAAACTATTATTCACTCATATGAGCCAGAAATGTTGAATTTTGACTCGACACAGAAAATTATTGCCTTTCACCAGTGCATATCTCTGCTGAGGTGCTCCTTAACAAATCTTTGACGCTTGATCCTATTAATTTTGTTGACAGGGCTTTTTTCTTACAGTTCGTCCATGATAATGTTCTCTGTATAACGCCCTCCGGATTGTGCTTGTGCTGACCATCTTTCTTTGTTTCCTCGGTAGCATTAGCAGTTGCAGTAAAACGTGGATTATTTTTCCCTTTGCTTATTACTGCCCTCTCTGCTGTCCTATTAAGGACCTTCGGGCGACCTCTCTTTGGAAAATTTGTAACCCTATCTTGATATTTATATCAACGGATAATGTTGTTAGCGATACTTTTCTTCATCTTCAACAACTCTGCTATTTGTCGATACGTTTTTCCCGTTTCATGGTGGAATATTACTAATTGTCATTGCTCTACGCCCCATTTCACTCCTGAATGTTTGCGTCTGCTTTGTGCGAGAGTAAGGCACTGATTGGGACTTCCCCGAACAGCACATAACATTTGCAAAGCATTACTTGAGTAGCCAACCATCCATTGTCCGAAAAATATTGACGAGCAAATTTTTGAATTTCAACAAATTAACAGGTGTTGCGCAGCTTTAATATAATTTACAAGTTACAACTGCATTGCTGCGGTACCTATGAAGTGCATGGGATTAAAAGTTTTCCAATTTTGAATTCTTTACCAAATTTAACTTTAAAAACAAGCTTGTTAGATGTACAGACAACCTTGTCCGAAAAATTTTGACAGTCACTGTATATTCCAGTCCGCCTCTGCCGGCGTGAACTCTCCGGCGACTCCGGCCGTCTCGCACAATAGACGCCGCGAGTGAATTCGATTAGAATTTAACTACCCTTCAGCTGGAGTGCGAGGGGATTCGTTACGTGGGCCACCATGCTGGGCCCATTGTACCTATGCCCCCAAGTGGCGCACCCCCGGGAGAAAGGATAAGGCGAGGGAGACAGAGGGCAGCCAAACCAAGGAGCCACTACAGTACAGAGGGCAGGGTCCCTAAGGTTTACTTGGATAGAGACCTCCCCCGACAGGCCAGGGCAACGAACTCGCTCCCCTACAGCGGGACGACAACGAGCCCAGCAGCCGAGCCCTAAAGATCCCAGGCAGGAGATCCGAGCCCCAAAGATCCCTGGTTGGCGGTCCCGAAATGGTCCCAACAGAGGAACAGAGACCGGCAACCGAACTACCGGAGGAGGAAGTAGTTTTCCTCAGAGCATATCACCCTGCCATGCACCGCCGAGACACCCGCCGACACTTCCACTCTGAAAGAGACCACCGGATGAGAGATGATGTGAAATGATAATGGGGATGAAATGGAGGGATAGGAAATCCGGGGGATGTAATTAATCTACCCAGCATTCGCCTAGCGACCCGGAAAACCCCCCCAAAAACCCATGGGTCAGGTAAATCGGCCGCGGGAATCGAACCCGGGCCTCCCGAATGCTGGCCACAGACGAAACCGCCTGAGTCATCCCGTTCGGTCTGGAGTGCGAGAATTAGTGTATTCAGCGTTTAGAGAAATAACTGAAGTTAGGTGGCGCGAATGTGTTCAACATGACTTAATGAAGAGCGGCTTATGTGGAATTTGGAAGGAATGGTTCATAACGTAGTAGATCGTTTAATCATCAATGTGGGATTGAAAAGTGACAACGATGACAGTAGTCAATCGGAGACCTTTGATTTGAAAGGAATTGGGCCTATTTCAGATTGAGATTAATATCTGCAAGTAGCTTTGTTTTATTTCTTTGTGTACATAGCTGATGTAGATTTTTTTTGTAACTTGCATCAATTAATTATAGACATATTGAGTATTATTTCAACCGCTGAGGTATGTACAAAAACAATGGCTCTCAGATGTTCAACAATGCATTGGTTCATGCAACAACTAAGATAGCAGGTAACGGCATTGCTGTTTACGTGCGCACGTGCACATGTTGTGTTAACCAATTAAGTACGAGAGGCGGAGCTTAGTGCGGAATGCGGAGGAATACTTTGTTCTAACAGGTAATAGATTGTAACAGTATTGCATCTGGCTCGCCTCGGTAGCGTAGATGGTAGCGTGTGTGCCTCACGTTCAAGAGGTCTCAAGTTCGAATCTTGGTCAGTGTGTGTTACCTGGATAAGGCTTTTTTCGGGGTTTCCCTTGCCCTGAAAGACGAACCTCAGGGAACTCTATGCTCTACTGGGTTCCTCTGAGCATCATTTCATCCATTTTATCCATCGTTCGATGTGACTTAACTTTGGAGGACGTAAATTACAAAAAAAAAAAAAAAAAAAAAAAAAAAAAAAAAAAAAAAAAAAAGTGTTGTATGTCAAGTATTTCACTTTTGTTCTGATATCCTTGTTCACGGTCACAGTTTTGTGAAATTTGTGATGAAATAAATTGGGGTGGATTAAGTGTTACCACATACAATTTTGACAGTGGATGTTATGTAATAACGACAAAAGCCAGTTCCTTCAAACTCATATTTTTCTTAAAATGCATATGAAAACTTTGAGAAGTAATCTTAATAAAATCATTTAAATGTTTTCTTTTTTAAATATTTGTTCCTGAAACAATTTAATAACATATTTACCCAATGCTTTCCACGAGCTTGAAGCTCATGGATCCAAATCCGGAGAGTAATAAAATGCCGTATTATTTCCTCAGCCAATTCTATTTTCATAATAGTTACATATTCCAATACGATATTATGAGTAGATACTGTACTGTGCCCCCTACGTAAGTATGCCATGTATTACTTGTGGATTATTTACGGTGTTCTTATTAGCTAATGCCATGTTAGAGCAATTTTTGGCCTTTCTTTCGTGCCACTGATTCTCCACAGAAACGGGAGATATTTTTCGTATATTTTTCTCTCACATCTTATTTTTCGACATTAAAATTATATTTTTGAATGCCTGTTAACAATATAGTCATTCAAGATAAAAGATGCCATAGAAAGGCATCTAAATACCGGTATTTTATTTCTATTAAATTATATACATACAATTAAATCTTAACTTGATTGTGTGCGTTCAGGAATTGTAATCATTTACATTGTTTCGCATCTTGTGTTTACTCTTCCTTTCTATTTTATACAGAATTTAGGCATTATATATGACTAAACATTAAATGATAAAATATGGTTTTCATTTCTCCATTGTACCTACTACTTTTGTCATTTTGACAAACAATACGTTACACAATTGCCGCTAGATGTTCTGAATTGTTATTTTGAAGTTTAAAAATGCAATATAGGTATTGACAACATTTTAGCAGTGTACTAGAATAGAATTCTTTGAATATATTGCTATATTCCTAAATTTACCACTGTAAATTTTGTAAAATATGTGATTAGAAATCAGTTACTTGAAATGTTTTAAGTGCTGCATAACGATGTTAACCCCTTATATCTGCAATTTTATATGAAATTTCAAACACGCAGATTAAAACTGTGGTGCGAACGGCATTTTGATGAGTAAGACATACTAAAATTAGCTATATTTTGTTACGTTGGCAGTGCGCATAACATAACACAGTGCTGACCCGTTTGCATTCAGTAGTTCGAAGACACAAGCTCTGGGAGGTGGACTCCGCAATGTTCTAATGGGGGGCGTTTCATGGAGGCAGAAATATGCAAGAGCTACTGGTAAGCGTTGATCTCAAATGTATAAAAGCATCCATATTATGGTTAAACGTATAAGTTAGGGTTGTACTAATAACCTTAAAAATGAATACGAAAGCCGTCATTATCCCCAGAGTTTAGGAAATAAATATCGCACATCATAGTTCATGTATGTTGTACAAAAATAAAGAAACAAAAAAATAAATAATAAGTTAAGTGAAAACTCGATGTTATACTAACAGGATTTAATGAGAATCCCGTGATTTGTGCTAGTGTTTTGCATATTACTGACAATTACAAGGTGAAACAATCTACAATGAACCACGTCATCGTAAGCTGAATTGCCAACGGTTTCACACGAAGGTTTAAGTATCTTAATCTATTCTACTAACGAAAATCTTACAAGGTTTATTTTTTAATGTGAAAACAATTTTAATATATTTAAAAAGCAAAAGCACTTTACGAAGATGGAAGCTGTGCGAATTATTTTACGCAGTTGTTTAAATTGTATTTCACCTATTATGAACATTACATGCTGGCATTTCTCATTTGTTTACTACCAAATAATAACAATCATATCTATTCTTTGGTGTTTCGCTTCGCAAAGGAAATGTGCGAGTGTTTAGGGCTGAAATTCAAGCTGTAGGAGATTTCAAGGTAGGCTCAGCTGAAGCGGTTCAGTCAACGTGGGGTGAAGCAACTCAGCTCTTGACTTATCGGTTTCATCTGAGGTCGTAGTGAGAGCAAACTACAAAGTATTGGTCTAGCAAATGTATTCAAGAACAATCTTTTCACGCTTGTAAGTAGCTCACATGTTATGGTTTGCCTTACTAACAAATCCTCCGTAGAGTGTATTAAGAGACTCTCTTCGCGAACTTCACGTGAAACCGTTGGCAGTTTCAGCATATGATGACGCCGTTTTCTGTAGATTGTTTCGCGTTGTAACTGTCGGTAAAATGCAAAACACTGGCACAAATCACGGGATCTTCATTAAATCTTGTGAATATAACGTAGGGTTTTCACTTAACTCAGCAACCATTTTTTCCTTTGCAAGATGCACGAACCCTGATGTGCAATATTTATTTCTGTTTTTGTCATGAATTATTTGTTTTCTTGCCACACAAACATCGTGGTATGGAGCATTACCCAACTCTGTTTGACTATTCGGTTTTAGTTTAAGTAGAACACTTTTAAACCATTGTTGAAATACATATCTCCCCGTTCATTTCCTCGTCGGTTTTCTTCGACTCAAACATTAAGATGTTTTAGTTAGCAGACAAATACCGTAAAAACACTCGTTTTTCACTGATCACTGTTGTCACGCCAAACCTTGTTCGTTGTATGACCCTCATTCAAGCAGATCTCGTTAACGCGTTCGATTTGGAGCCCTATGCTGTCTAATTGGCCTGAGATAATACATTCGATATAACACTACATAAGTATGTCGGCTTTGTTTCTTAAATCCCAGTTGCTCTAGCAATTTGTAGAAAGTAGATCTGTTGAAGCTGTATAACTCCACCAGTCAACAGTGGTTTCTGTACAAAGAACTTGTAATGTGACATAAAACGTGAAATCAGAAAGTGTCCATCATGTCAGGATTAAAAGTTATGACCTGCAAGTTATATAACCTAGTTGAATTTACTGTATAATTTTTAAGTGCTTTGTGTTTGAAAGGAGTGCGATAAAAGTTAGTGCAGTGACCTTTTCTATTCTTAGCTTTAATGTGAACTACTTTTTAAATGTAACATGTAAGAGGGGATTTTTATTGAGCCACAAATTAGGAAGTTAGTGAACGATAAGAACTTCAAAGAAAAATTAAGTCAGAACTTGCAGCCTGGCGTTCTTTGAAGGATGTCGTTGAAGGTTTCCCAGGGAATACAAAGGAAAAAATAGTGACATATTAGTGGGAACTCTTTTAGAAAACTATAAAAGTCAGGGATGCAGAATTTCACTAGAAATGCACTTCTTTCATTTATATTTCTTCCCTACTAATTTGGGAGCGGTTAGTGACGAACACGGAGAAAGGTTCCATCAGGACATGTGTAAATTGAAAGCCTCTATAAAGTAAGATGGAACTCTTCAATGTTAAGTGACTACTGTTGTCTTTTGAAGCGTGAAAGATATATACACATAAATACCACAGAAGAAAGTTGTCATCAAAAAGACTCAACCCTTCACCATTATCATCGAGCAAATGCATGTTGCAATATATCTTGTAAAAATGTACACTAGGCCCAGGAAACTAGAGTAAGATAGTTTTATGGCATTAAGTATGTTATACATTGTATGAATATAGTGTAGACCATCCCTCTGTTTTTAGATATAGGAATTTAAAAACCTCCATAACAAAAAATTGAAGGGTGATGGCGAAAATCTCACTGCATTTTCAGAATCAGTGAGTCCAAATTAGTTAGGTCCACCATGTTTTATCTCTGTACTTGAAATAAGTTCTTTTTTTGTTGACCAGTGTTTGCAGTCCTATGCTGTCTATCTGACCTGAGATAATACATTCGATATAACACTACGTAAGTATGTCGGCTTTGTTTCTGAAATCCCAGTTCCTCTAGCTATTTCTAGAAAGTAGATCTTTTGAAGTTGTATAACTCAGGACCATTATTCACAACTGCCAAGGCTTTATTTATCGTTGGCCACTCATTTTTAAAGAACAACCTATGCACATGCCTATGTATACGCCTAGCACTTTTCAGAAACTTATTTCACTTGCCCAGTATCGGTTTTCCTCTTTTTCTCTTCTTCCCTGGAGTTTTTAGATTTCCTATCGCTTTTATTTCTCTTCCAGGTTTCGAGATATTAGTATAAACTTTTATCTCGACGACTTCATTTCTTCCACCCGAATAAATAATGGTAATATCGAAGGTTTCATTTTTTGAACATACTCTTTCCATTTGCCTTAACTTTGGATTTCTTATACAATATATATTTCTCCAAATGTATTTCTTACATCTACATTTTGGAGCCGGCTATTCTACTTGCCATCAATAGCGATCTTAGAAACCCCAGTTGAGATACTTCCAATTTTGATTCTTTTTTTGTGTTTAATAAACCACGTCTCACTGCCACATGTTAATGTTGGCTTGGCCATTATTTCATACACTTTCAGTTTAATCTCCTCCCTCATATTTCTGCCGAAATGTCTTTTAATGCAACCCTTGACATTGCTATGTGATTTTATCTTGTTTTTCTGTTTCCGAATTTCTATTAATTTCTATTATTGTTGATCCTATATATTTAAAGTTAGATATTTGCTAAATTATTTGTCCTTTAATTACAATTTTTACATGGCATTGTTTCGTTCTTATCACGGCCATTATTTTAGACTTCTCTACCGAATTTTTTATATTATATTCCTTTGTTATCTTGTACAGGTTAAATAAAAACTGATTGCTGCCTATTTTCCTCATTCTCTGCCAATACCAACTGGTCATCTGCAAATATAGAATGTGATATCATTGATAGAAACTGTTCCCATATTTTTCTTTGAAGAAATGAAAAAAAAAGGAATACTCAAACTTGTGGACCAATTATTTGGTATTAAAGACTACTCTAAATTTAAAACATGGAACTGGTATATACAAGTATAAAAAGCTATGCCACCTCTTAAAATTGAAATCTGTTGGGTACATAATTATTAGGATTTCATTGTAAACAACGAAAAAGGTGAAATAAGTTAATATAATTCATATTATTGAATAAACTGTATCAGTGGCAGTCACTAGGACTGCGCGCAAACGCAGAAATCTGTATCGAAATGGACATTAAGTGTTAAAAATTTCCAGCAGCAAATAAACACATTTAAGTAAGGAGCCGAGAAAGAGTATTAGGTAATAGGGTAAATACATCTAGAATCCATGTAAATTCTTAACAATAAATAGCTGGTAGGATCCTTCAGTTCATATATGCTCCTCAGTGTATATTCTTTCATCGTCTGATCTTGTATTGCATAGCGCTTGTTTTTTACATATCGCCATTCAAAGTTGCGCGTTAGTCAATCAGGGGAAAGAGGAAGGAGAAACAGCGTCAGAGGGTCAAGGTTATAAGAAATAGGATTTGGAAGAAAAACACAACCATTAGTCCTTTATTCATCAGCTTCACTTCTTAATAAAATGACACATTCCTTGATTCTGATCTTGAAGATTATTTCTAGTATCAGCAAGATCAAGTAATGGATGCTTCCAGATCTGAAGCTCGAAAACGCAGGCATGGGAGTTCTTAAGCATTTGACATCAAGTTACCTAAAGTATTATTAGTACAAGGAACATAAACAACGTGGCTAAGGGTCACAGAGGGGTAGTTGAAAGGTCACAGGTTTTTAAAAAGGTTTCTTACAAAACTCTGCCAATCTTTTATTTAACAGATTATTGACAATTAACAAAGGTGTTTAAGAAACTCTTACAAAAACAATAAATAGATTGGTACAAAATCTACTCTAAGGGGTTTAGAAAAGTAATGATTGCATGAATACATAGCCCGTCATAAGGTGCTGAGGTACATTATTATTTGTTCGATATTTGGTCTTAGTAAGAGAAACAGTTGCTTCATATTTAGAGCTTCTGCAATCAGGTGTATATATCACCGTAACTTTATCAATCTTTTACTTAATATAAGTTATTGTCACATATCAAAGGTGTTTTATGGGTATCCATAGGTGAAAATTGAGGGTGTGAGTATTTGAAATGTTGAAATTTTACGCTTATTATATCTTAATACTTCTAATCAACAATATTTGTACCAGAATCAACCAACAAAACATTCAGGGGTTACAGAGTAATGGTATAGAAGCACCTGGGGCTTGGGACAACTAGCTTTGTAATTACGTAAATGATTTTTCATATTGATTTCTACCCCAAAATAGTTAATTTCTCTTCCACAAGGACGATAATAGCTATAATTGCGGTATTTTCAAAGTTATGAGCTTCGTTTTTTTCGAAAAAAAGAAAAAAATAATCCGCCAAAGGGTCGGTGTACCACCGATACCTTCACCAGTTACTAGCGTGCTCGGCCTTTAATGTGGGGGTGTTGCGTTTCAATCTGGTACAATTGGTAAACACTTCTTGCAAACAGATGAGTGGCGTACGATCTATTTTTTATCTATTGCAAACAACCATGATCTCCAAGACCTCCACTTTGTGATTAGACTGACATCTCAGCTAAAATGTTTACAGCAGTAAAAGGGAATCAGCTCCTATCACAATATTTATTCCACGCGGCGAAGGTATTTTGATGTCTGATTGCCTAAATCTAGATATGAAGCGAAGTAACAACGAACTCTCCTCGAACCAATGAAGAGTGCGGTACAATATCGACATTAGAGCATCTGCACGAGGAATGAATCACGTGATATGTATCAGTGGGTTCCACTTTACTGCTGTGAAGAGCTTAGATACTATATGGGTCTAATTATAAAATGGACTACAGCTTGTATCAAAATGTTCGCCGAGCACTCTTCTGTAAACCCTAAAAGTATATCGGTTGATTCTGTAACACTTAGTCAATGGGTTACGTTATATGTCTGCCAAATTTCATTCAGCTATAGTAATTAACTTGACAAACATGTCTTTTTTACTGTGAATTAATATTTTCCTAAAATCAAAGATAAATACCTTATTTCTAGGTTAACGTTTAGGTAAAAGTCTACTGTAAGGAACTCTGAATTGGTTTCAGGTGTAAGTAAAATATTGTTTTAATTTTCAGTATTCTTTTTCCCTCTATTCTGAGGTAAACTATTTTTGAACTTATTTTCTTAAGCAGAACAAAATCGATGCCTAGCTCCATACTTCATGCTCTAAACTTATATCGAAAATTTCAGAATCTAAATTATGGTGTTGAAGAAAACTTACAGTGCCTGACAGTTATTGAAACTTAGTCAAAACTTACTTTATATATTTATTATAGATGCAGATTTTCAATAAATAGCCAAAATGAGACAATTTCAGATGGAATATCTGAATTACCTTTAAACGTTAAATTCCTTGTTAAATTTTTAGTGAAAATATTTCCCAGTTTTTCAGTATCTTATAACTTTAACCAAAATCCTTCAGAATAAGAGATGTTCACTTCTGTAAGTATGCATGGATGTTCCGGAGTAGAGTTAAAGCTGAATTCGCTATTCGTTTGAACTTTTGGATGGCAATTTCTGCTTGCTCTGCACGGTTTTTCACATGTTCCTGTAACACATGTTGCACACGTTGACACGCGGAAGTAAGTCATTTTCGCCACCCCTGCTCTGATGTCATAATCTACATTTATCGATGATTCTTAGAAAGGTATCATCCGACCTTTTAAAGGTCCCTGTTTATGAGATGAAATTTCATATCATAACTTAAAAGATCTGAATTTATTTCCACGTTTCTTTTAAGGTTTTGAATATCAAAATGTTGCACAGTTGAAAATTTTAAGAGATACTGTAAGGGAAAGAAAATGATTCATCTAAATGTTATATTTGTTTGATATTTTTAATTAGTATAGCTTATTAGCGTCTTAAAATTTGTGAAAAAGTAAAACAGCCCTGAAAAGGTAAGTGAGACAATCCTTTTTTGCCACATTTTTTTCCTGTAATATTCGTATGCACCAACTCTATATTAATTGTCACGGTGACAGCGTATGCCTACCATGGAGAAATTGAGTCAAACCATTCCACTAACTTTGAGCTAGAAGCAAAAGAAAAGAAAAACCGCAACATTCAAGCAGTCACCAGCTGACGTCACCTAGGTGAGGTGCGAGCCGCATTGTTACTGCAAGGGATTCGTTCTAGACCATTCAGGCTTCGAAAATCGGGAGTATTCAACGCGATGCAAAAGCCAGCCTCAAGAAATTCACGGTCCAGGCCAGTTGAGTTCAGAGGAACTCGTGAATGCAGTACTGTCCAGATCTGGGAATCGGTCTGCAGGCAGGGCAGTACGCTCCAGCTCCGTAGTGATAAGTCTGCAGGCAGAATGAGAGTCCACCAGCAAATATCGGAATTGCCAGAGTCGATGAGCAGAGCAGAGTAAAGGGAAAACATTGTGTATACGTCAGAGAAATTACTAGCAGCGCAAGTTGGTGCATGCAACCGAGACATAAAGGAACATTAAAGATACGTCTTTACGCTGTATATTTGTAGAAAAAGATAAAGTGAATATAATTTACCATTGGGCTTACAATTTTAGTGACGAATAAAGGAATCAGCTGAACTTCGCGTTGTTTTTGTTACAATATACAGTTACATATTTTCTTCTTAGCATTATTAGGTATTCTAAGGAGCGTTTGTTTTTATGTTAAAATGGCTAATCAGTGTAATTTAAATATAATATCCTTTTCCTGAGCAGCTAAGGGAAATAAAATATTTTTGTTAATTTTCTATATTTGTATTCATCCAAATATATTTAGTGATATAGTTTCTTATTATTGTGGTGTGGGATTTTTTATATTAAAACAGTTGAGCAGTGTACTTTAAACTATTGGAAATCCGTATTAAATGCACATTTGTAGATGTATTATTCTTTGCATATATAATATCTGATTAAATGGTTTTGAACGTGGAACATGTTTCACCTATGGATACCTTTGAAAAGTTTATAAAAATAAATATAAAGGTATAAAATATACCCTAAGGGGTTCTGAAAAGTAATGGTTGCATAGCCTGTCATAAAGTGCTGAAATTCAGGATTATTTGTTCGATATTTGGTCTTAGTAAAAATTATTGCTTTATATACGCAAGTTTTCTGCACTCAGCACATAATACTCCAAAGTAAATTACAATATAAATAAACACACAGTCTGAAATTCATCGGTTGGTTATGATATGAAATAAATTATAGCACCAGGTTTCTTTAATAGCACAGGGTGTTCACTATTTGGCTTCGTGTTGCTGTTGACGAGCTTGTATTTTGCGTCGTAAAGAAAGAAGCGTGGCTGGACTAGCTCCTGTGCCTGGGCGAACATGTTTTCCTGTCAATGGTCTTGCCTGTCTTCTCTTAATATCGTTATTGTCTTCTGGACGAATGGTAGCTTTGGCTGTCAGATTTTGGGTTGCCTCCTGCCCCTGAAACAGATGAGAAAAAATTGATGTTACAGAAGCAGTTAATAAATGTTCGTACTATGGATTAAATTATTAACCTACATTTCATTAGTAACATTTATCATATAACAAGTACCAGGTTTATTTTGCATGACTCGGGTCTGTCTCGTCGCAGATATTGAGTTGATCGACTTTGCATGCGTATAAGGAGGGTAACTGCATTTAAAATTGAGTCTTAATATAGTTTCATATTATATATACGAGGGTCGGCTGATAAGTCCCGGCTGATAAGCTATATTACTTCAAAATAGCTGTTTACCGCATCAATAACTTACTCGTTACTGTGAAATTTTCGTTCTCCAAGAAATTTAGGTTCGGGAACAGGTGGTAGTCACTGGGTGCTAGATCTGGCAAACAGAGTGGATGTTCAAGCAATTCAAACTTTAATTCGCATATTTTTCCCATTGCAATGACTGAACGATGGGCTGGAGCATCGTCATGAAGAAAAAATAGTTTTGTTTGCCAAATGAGATCTTTTCCTCTTCACCTCATCACCCAAACGCTGCAGTAAGCTTGCGTAGTAGTCACCAGTGATACTTTTGCCCTTTTCCAAGTAATCAATACAAATAATTCTCTGTACATCCCAGAAAACAATCACTATAACCTTGTTAGCTCACAAAATTGACTTTGCCTTTTTTGGGAGTTGGTTTACCTGGCGCAATGCACTGTTTTGAGTGATTTACTCTCTGAAATGTAGTGCTGTATCCAACTTTCATTCATGGTAATAAGCCATCTCAAAAATTCACTGGGATTTTTGCGGCAGAGCTCCATATTCTTAACAGAAACCGTTTTTCTTTGCTACTTGATCAGGTGTCAAACGCGGCACACATCTTGTATACAGCTTGTGAAAGCTCAAAACATTACTTAAAATATTACCTGCACATTCTTTTGATATGTTTACAGCCTCTGTTATCTTAAACAACTTTAATCTGTGGTCTTCCAATACTAAATGATCAATTTTTTCGATGATCTGTGGAGTTGTAACTTCCACAGGGCGTAAAGAGCGAGGCTCATCACTAGTACTCATACGTCCCTTTTAATCATTGTCTATGAAAGGGCAGAGTCTTTCAATGTACTGCCCATTTCATCCTTGATTTCTTTAGGCGTTAAGCCTTTCAAATGGAAGTATTTAATCACAAATCCTCCATTGTCGTGAAACCTCTACACTTGTCTTGCTTAAAATGCTGTAAATCAAAAACTAAACACGCTATTGACCTGTAACTATGGATACAAGCTAGTCCAAAGTTAACTACTACATGGCAAAGCGAGAAAGCGTATCAGGAAAAATTCGCAACACAGAGATGTTGACCTCAGCTTATCACACATACACGGCGAGTCCAGTGTATGTATAGTCTGTTGAGATGTAATCATGTCTTCTGGACAGCAAAGTGTCATACACCGGCAGGCGCGAGCAAACATATCTTATAGACACACGCAGCTTCCAATCGCCCTATTTGTGTTTCGTAACTTCCTTAACGTCAACTTACTAATATTTCACTCTCCTAATCGACTAGATAAGACCCGATAAGGGACGATCACAGCGCTGGTCACCTGAAGGTCGATACGCCTCAACGCTCTGTCGAGTAATATATGGTGTTATCCTTGGTGTTATCCGTCAAACTATCCCAGTGGCGCTATCTCTGTCAGGCGCGGGACTTATCAGTCGATCCTCCTACTGAGGATAACAACATTTAAAGTTGAATGTGTTTTTACTGAATGTGGTTGTCATGGTGTATACCATAGTACAGGTCAATTATGTTAAGTTACGCTTGCCCGCCTCGGTAGCGTGGTGGTAGCGAGTCTGCCTCACGTTCAAGAGGTCCCGAGTTTGAATCTCGGTCAGGGTGAGTTACCTGGATAAGGTTTTCTCCGGGGTTTTCCCTTATCCTGAAAGAAGAATGTCGGGTAACTCTAAGCTCTATGGATCCTGGGCTCATTTGAGTATCATTTCACCCATTCCATTCATCGTCCGATATGACAACGTTGGAGGACGTAAAATTACACAAAAAAAAGAGGTTACGCTCGAACAGTCACATGTTGACTGCTGGCTCGAATTTATACATTTTCTGATGTTACTATTACCAATAAATGTACAATTTATAGAATGTTATACAAATTTAAAGACTGGGCCCGTCTTAGATAAAGTGAAACACAGTCAAAAGTCCTAATGCAGAAAAATGAAACGAGGTATGGCGATAACATAGGAAGAGCTACAGGAGAATCTCTGAGTTTTATTACAAAATATTTGTGTTGGTTGCTTATTCTTCAGATCTAAAGCCATGACATATTTAAGCATAAAGTTTGCTCAACTAATTCCACACACCGAGAAATTAATCGGCCAACTGGTGCCAAGTTAAATAAGACCTTATGCAAGGAAAGTTACGTATAGCTTATTCATATTGTTTCGCATCGTTAGCATTACTTAATCCTTGTTTCACATAAACTTGCCCCGTATCTCTTAAGTCACGTGACCTTATCACCTCTCATTGGCTGCTTTTGCAGTATAGACTAAAAATTAGTTCGTTATTTAACATGGTGATATATCTTTATATGTTGGAAGAGGATTGTCAAATATATATTTTCGTAACTGTTTTAATTAAATATATTACGCAACAGACTTGATTTATCTGTAATGCATGTCAATTCCTAAACGAAGTAGAGGTGGTTCGTTTGCTCTCAAGCACATGGCACGATAGCACATGATTTAGCGGTAGTGATGACATATTTGTTTATATGACTTTTATCACTGACCTTGTTTTGAATTGGATTAGTCATATATCGCCATTCGAAGGTGTGTTGTGCTGACTGCGAGAGACAAATTATTTTATTGATTGTTTATTCTGCGTGTACTTATTATATGTATAATGGCAGAGTCTACCGCAAGTTTTTCGCTGAAGCATCGCAACTGGCGAACCTTTAGAAAGCGGCGAAAAAAGAGTTGTGTTGATGCATTTAATGCACTCGCAGAAAAGAATCCGTCTTTGTCAGTGAGAGAAGTCGAACAGCTGTGCTCTGAACTTACAGGTGTGTTAGATGCGTAGGAACATCGCGGCATAAAATTGAGACAACAGGAAAACTTACCACTCCAGGGGCGATATTGCTGTGTGGCGAAGACATATTTAAGGACAATCAGACTGTACCGGGATACAAATCGCAAAGACGAGATTTGGGTGAATGAAGGATACACAAGCATGGCGTGATACGACTTTTAAGACTGAAAGACAAGCATTATTACAAGGTATGTGTGCTGGTTTTAAAAAATCCCAGTGGAAAAGGCTGAATGTCTTTCATTATAAACTTGTTTCAGTTTCATTGCTCATTCATTCAGTTTCAACATGCTCAGTTTCATTATAAACTTCATTCTTCTTGCATGCCATTATATTCTTATTTGTATGATTTTATCTATCTTCCTGACAATTATTATGACGCTTACTGCAAGTTTAAATGTGATGGGAAGGCACCGCCTTTGGCCTATGGCGCGAAAGCATTAGCCAATTAGGGTGAGGGTGAAGGTTATATGAAACAGATTAGGAGAAGACAGCGGACATGTCCACCAAATCTACACAAACGGAAAGGAAGATTGTTATACGAGGTGAGAAAAATATCTGTTGGTATTTTCCCATGATCCAGGTATATAAACCCTTAAGCTTAAGTACATTCAGTACAAATTGTGAGTTCATATTCAGGCTTGAATTTTATTTGCTTAAATGGATTAGCATATTTTTGAAATACAGATAATATTAATTGTTCATGTTCAGATTAATAACGTATAGCTTTTAGGTTTAATGTGAAATATTAGCAGTTGTTTCATGTAGAGTGAAGTATATATATGAAGAAAAATGTAAGTTTCTGTTGAAGACATAAAATACAATGTTTGTAAATTTCAGTTATGCCTCTAATTCATTTAACTTAATTCCAAGAGTCCTTAAAATCATTATTATTATTATTATTATTATTATTATTATTATTATTATTATTATTATTATTATTATTATTATTATTATTATTATTATTATTATTATTATTATTATTATTATTATTATTATTATTATTATTATTATTATTATTATTATTATTATTATTATTATTATTATTATTATTATTATTATTATTATTATTATTATTATTATTATTATTATTATTATTATTATTATTATTATTATTATTATTATTATTATTATTATTATTATTATTATTATTATTATTATTATTATTATTATTATTATTATTATTATTATTATTATTATTATTATTATTATTATTATTATTATTATTATTATTATTATTATTATTATTATTATTATTATTATTATTATTATGTAATGGTTAACGTACATTTTTACTACATACTTCACTACAAGCCGTGAATACTGATGCATGACATTAAGTGATCGGAAAGGGGAATTTGTGATGGAATGTTCTAGACCTAAGTTTGGGGTACTACTCAGGCATTTTCCAGTTGGAGAATTTATGAAATCTTGCAAAAGGCCTCAATGGTTCTGGGGTTGAGTAGCCGATTTCCCTTTCATGAGACAGTGTCTTAATGACGTAGGAATTGATTTTTTAGTATGGTCTAAAGGAATTGCATGGTTCTCATGCAGATAAAAGTAAGCATTAATATGTAAAATATTTTCCAAAGCTTGTCTTGGTGTTTCTGAAGAGGGGTGGGGAGTGAGTAAGCCAAAATATAAACATGGACTCGTAATTAAAACGGAAACGTGGTCCTTCAGAAAACCACTGCAATAATTTGGAGCCGCCACAATGCACCTCGACCTGTAATTGGATATTGTGTGGGCACATCCCCGGGAGGAACGGATGAGAGGAATCGTAGGGGATGTATAGTCTGCAGGAATGGCCATGTTAGTGGCAGAGACGCATTGATTTCCTTAAGAGTTACTGGGTGGAAGGTGTTCGGTGGCAACCCGCCTAAACCGTCCGAGGGTAACGCTGAGGTACCCTCCATTAGTAACAACGCTACCCGGGAGTCGAAACTTCCCCTCTTAAATATTAGGGAGCGCCGAAGCATCTTTCCTTGGGGCAAAACATGTAGTCTAAAAAGTGGAAGTGGATACGCCACTTACGCGCGTCAACCCATCCGGGAAGACTACCGAAAACCCCGGAAGGGCCACCGGTGATCTAGCACACCTTCTGCTAACTCTCCAGGCTAGTACCCGGAATTCTTTTAGGCGCCCGGCGACTAGGCCTGCCAGACGTACCCAATACACGTTCTCTAGGGGAAAACTCGACTTGGTGCAAAGGGCCATCCTCTGGCAAAGCCGAGTAGTAGCTTCAAATCGCAAGCGTCAGCGCCATCTACCCGCCGTCGACGGGCACTCAAACTTGGAGTCGTCCTATAATATGAAAGAGAGAGAGAGAGATACGAAATGAGAGAGGAGAACCGAGTTAGAAGACATACCACTGTAGCATTCGCTTTGCCGACCAAGGAAAACCACGGAAAACTCCTTGATGAGAGGGGGAGGATACCAGGATGTGAACCCAGGACCTCCCGAATGCGAGCCTCGCATGTTCCCGCCATCCCGGTCAGTGTGGAAGGCCATGCAGAAGTCGAAAAAGTTCCTTGTGAAACATGTTAACTACGTCAAGGACTTTTAACACTTTAATTGTTTGTAAAAGGAATGACGAAGCTTGTCTGAGGCATGTAACTGGACCAAAATGAAAAAGAAGTTATCTTGACAATTACAAGTTTTGTTTTCAACTATTGTTTATTTTAAGAGCGTGTCGTAAAAAGTTGCATTATTTGCTGCTGCAGTTATGTACTAAATACGGAAATGTATTAAGTCACGCAAAGTTAGTTTCACGGCTTAAAGACGAAGAGGTATATGGTGAAATATTAATTTTATAGAACACCAAACCTTTAAACCTGAGATGGTACGAAGTGGATAAGCTTGTTGTACAAGCAAATCTTGTTATAAAATTTTTGCTGAGAGTTATTTTACAATATTAGACAAGATTTGAAAAACTCCATGCCCTGAATTCGTGTTATATAATTGAAAAAGTGTCATAAAATCCAAATCTAAAATTAAGAATTTTGTCTTCGCAAAGTTTTTTATTTTGTTTAAAAAGCAATTCATTTATTCATTAATTGCATGCTTCCTTTTTCTTCCCATGACTTTCAGTTACTCCAGTATCTATTTATTAAAGTTTGAAATGCATACAAACGTAGTGGAAATTATAGTTAGCAGGTATAAAACATGATATGAGGGTCAGCTTGTAGTGTCACACTCTTTGAAGACTTAGTATGCTTATTATAAATAAGATGCAAAACAGACAAAATTCACAAATAAATACCTTTCGATGTGGCCTGCTTTAAGGCATTTTGTTGACAAAACTGTCTGTTAGCGAATTTAAAAATGCCACTCTTTTTCAAAATTAGTCCTCCAAAGTTTTCATATCGAACGATGAATGAAATGACGCTCCATAGAACTTAGAATTACGCGACATTCATCTTTCAGCATAAGGGAAACCCCAGATACGTTATCCAGATGTCTCAACGCTATCGAGATTCGAACTCGGGATCTATTGAACGTGAGGCAGACGCACTACCACCTACGCTACTGAGGTGGCCAGTTCCATAATAATTGCCTTGGTGAGGCTAATATCTTATAATTTAAATGATGTTAAACAACATTTTGCTCCTTGTATTACGTGTATGTCTCGTCTGAAATTATGAAATTATGAACACGTGATACCCAGGTTAATGTATATTGAAGAAGGAAAAACAAAGAAAGAAAAGAAAAGAAATATTTACACAAATGTTATTGGACTACTATTATGAGTTTAAGGCGATCTAACCACTAGCTATTTTGTAATCGTGACCTGAAAGATGCTTATTCCTAAAGGGATAAATAGGAGAAAAGCGTGTATGGAATTTCAATTTGGAAGGCCGAAGATGATAAGCTACATAAAATTAAAAATTCGGAACTCTAATATAGTCGCAATACTGTGATATACTGAGTGATTAAAATACACCGATAACGCTTAGTGTGTTGCGCAGGGCAGCACGCTGATCATTTTTTAAGAAAGACCCCTTGTCCGGAAACGCACACTTTGGATTCAGTAGAATGTCAAAGTTAGAGAACTAGTGTCCTAAGTGCATGTTTTAAATGATGAAAATCTACGTACGCATATCGTTCGTTACCACCAACACAGTTTAATAATCTACCAATGGGCTGGAATAATTGCTGACCATATCATTAGTCCAAATCTGCTCCCAAACAGACTAACAGGACCGATCTACCTCGCATTCCTCAGAGATATTTTGCCAGCCTTATTGGCGGACGTCCCATACAAATTCGGCTGCAACACGACAGAGCTTCAGCACAATTTGAGAGAATGTGCGAAATCCTCGCAAAGTTACATACCCCAATCAATGGATTGGTAGAAAGGGACCAGTTCTATGGCCACAACGTTCGTCTGGTCCGACAGCACTGGACTACTTTCTCTGGCATAGTATGAAAACCATGGTGTACGCTACTTCTGCAGCGACATAGGAGGACCTCATTGCACGAGTACATGGAGAGATTGCCATTCTTTCAGGTCAATCACACTTATTGGAGCATGTACGTGAAGCTCAGTGCCGCCGATGTAGGCCCTGCATTGACGTAGGAGGCACTCCCGTTTGTAATGTTAAACTGCTTTGAGCAGCATACGTCTGTTCGTTGTATTAATATGTGGAACGGACACTTTGATGTTCTACTGCGTCCAAAAATGTGTTTCTGAAAGAAAGAAACGCCGAATTTTCAAGTTTGACAGTTTGGGCCCTTAAGTCTATTTTTATATTTCATACTAACCACAAAGAAACAAAGATTCTTATTTACTTCTACGGTATTCGTGATACATGTTTTTGTTAAATGGTTTCGAATTAGACAATATGGTACGGAAGCAACATACTGTTAATAATACATTGGGATTTTATTATTAATAATGAATAAATAAAGTGGAAGAATCTTACATTTTTAAACTTATTGTGACAAATACAATCACTTGTTAACTCGAAAACGTTATTACGGAAATGCGTTAATAGCCTCGCTTTGCAGCTCTGACTTACAGATCGCTTATAACTAAAGGCCGGAAGCGTGTACGTATTTCTATAGGTATACTGCACATGGACTGTACTGTTATCACTCGCGCGTGTAAACTAATAGAGGTAGGTACAGACGCGAGCAAATGTATTCCGATACGTGCAAGACTGATCTACGGGAGGGAGGCAGGTTTCTTATTAGTTGCGCTAGTACGCTTCAGTTTCCTTATACCTGACCAGCGAGTTCGGCGCACAGATATTTAAGCCTCAATGGAAAATAAACACAATTTTGCCACATGAAACGTAGGTGGTTTTATACAACTCTCCATTATCAACTTAGGTATTTATCTATCCTTTGTTTATTGACGCCATTTTTTCTCTCTTCCTCTCTGGCACACACATACCTCAACCATTTTAATCTCCCTTTCTTCTTTTTAAATGCATTTCCGATACTCAAACTTGTAGTTTTATCTGGAACGAAATACTTCTACCTTTCATTGGTTAGCGATAATTAGGTAATATAATATTAAACTGCGTGGTAATTTTAATTGAGCGTATCTTGTTCCGAAAATAAATACATTATTTCCTTTGTTATAGTTCTCAAGAACAGATTATATGGAGATACTGCTACAATTACTATAGCCACCAAGTTACCAAATGACTTGACACCAAATGACTTAATGACCAACGAAATAAATAAAATAATTATTTTGTTTGATAATGACAGTTCATATAGAAAATCACATTAGCGTCACCGGCATGTCGGAGGTTTCACGAAGGAGTTCTTTAAATGTCAGTAAAACTGATGTGATGCATTTTACTTTTAGCCTCACGTAGAATCCATCGAACTAGACCGGGTCTGAACTCGCAACCTTGGGATCAGAATGCCAGGACCTAAGACATCCTGGTCAGCTTTTATCATCGTCATCGCCATCGTCGTCGTCGTCGTCGTCATTCACAGAAACGCTTCAGAACCAAATATGTAGTTTGTGAATCAGGTTTCTTCAATGAATTATTTATTTGAAATAGATATTGAACACTATCAGTTATACCAATAAATGTGCAATACATGTATAGATAAATATATGAGAAATAGATAATTTCATTTTGAATAGTTCGATGCAAATAAACGTAAAAAATAACTATCATCATCATCATTATTTCACAAGTTTTGTTGCCATTGATGCTGCTGAGAAGAATTTCATCTTATTCAGCAGCTCAAAAACTTTCTCAAATGTGGCATGTTTGGAGGTTTTTTTTTTTAATTTACGCCCTCCATCGTTGTCATATCGGACGATAAATGAAATGGGTGAAATGATACTCAAATGAGTCCAGGATTCATGGAGCTTACAGCTACCCGACATTCGTCTTAAGGGATAAGGGAAAACCCCGGAAAAACTTTCTCAAATGTGGCATGTTTGGAGGTTTTTTTTTTAACTTACGCCCTCCATCGTTGTCATATCGGACGATAAATGAAATGGGTGAAATGATACTCAAATGAGTCCAGGATTCATGGAGCTTACAGCTACCCGAACTTCGTCTTAAGGGATAAGGGAAAACCCCGGGAAAATCTTTATCCAGGTAACTCACCCTAACCGAGATTCGAACTCGGGACTTCTCGAACGTGAGGCAGACACGCTACCATCTACGCTACCAAGGCAGGCTTTTGGAGTAATGTTGCTCGTTGCATATTGCTGATTATCTTCACTGGAATTCAGATGTCTTGAATGTTCTCTGCTAAGAATGTTTAGACCACAGCTTCCACGGATGTAACTATTGGTATAATTTTTACACTTCGTAATTGCCATATATTTTTGATCTGTAATGCCAAATTCTGGTCAGTTAATGTCAAGTCTGTTACTCCATATACATCATAGAATTTTGTTCCCCTTGCCTCTCCAACCCCCTCGTCCATCGGAAAACTTTTGCACGCGTGGGTACAGCCTGACCATTACAACGCCTCACGGCAGCACAATTACAAACATAATAAGCTATGCATTCTGGAATTGCACTTAAACTCTTATACATAGTCTATTAACTATGATATCGTCAGAGTGCATTCGTTTACACTGGGCATTCATAAATTATTAAATGTGAATTTTAGTTAATTAATGGAAATTAATCATTTCTCCACACTAGCCGTATATAGGCTAAGATATTTGATGGATAGTCAACATGAAAAATTCAATGCCATGGCCGGGATTTGAAACACGGATCTCCTGGTTTCCGTCCAGTTGCTCTTAACCTTTGAGCTACCATGGCCAACGTGCCGTCCTGACATTAAATTCTCCAGCTGACTCGTATACTTCCCCGGTAGATCACTAGGGGCTCTCGCATCCGAGATACACCGTTTGTGGCGATTTAATGTCAGGACCTATTTGCGTTCATTTCGATAACAACTGAACTTTGATTTTGTCGTGACATTGCTAAGAAATTCCTGTATCTGCGTATTATTGTCGTTCTGCTGACCTCCAAACGGACCAAAGTATATAACATTGATAATTTCCGTTTTTCATAAATTATTTTACTTCGTTTATATGCCTACTTCAGAAAAAAGCACTTCAGAAGTATGCTGCAGGTAACTCATTACTCATTCATCCTTTCTTGACAACTTCGGCCCCCTAATTGTATTACATTGATCTAGCTGTTGGTTTGCACGAATAAGTGTAAGTTTATTAAGGACCTCCAGGTGTGAAAAAGGCCTAACCTCGTCAAAGTTCATAAGTGTGGATTTCAGTAGAAAATTATTAAAGCCGAGCAAGTTGATGCCGGAATAATGTTCGAGACTTGCATTCAGGAAGCCCCGGCTTCAAACCTGATGACGATACAATGTGTGTCATCTTTGATATCGTCTCCAATCTTGTTCTCTGGTGTAGGTATCTGCTACCACATACTTCAATCATGACTTTAGATATTGTTCTCATGACATGTGGGGGTGGGTGAGTTAATTTGGCTAATAATTTAATAAAGACCAATAACATAAAGAGGTTGGTTTCAACACTAGTAACGTATTTTAGTTCTGGGTAGCTTTCATCATTTTACAGCCTTTTAAACCGCACCCTATAGCGGTTAAAATGTCTACCGCAACCCTAGATTGCAATAAAAGTGTGGTAAAAATATGCTTTGCCTACATTAAAATGAACATACCGTTCAAAAGAGGCCTCAGATATTTTCAATATTAAATTAGCCGCAGAGGAGCCAAAAGGACGAATGAGACCCTGAATACATACTAAAAGATTTTGATATCAGAATTTTTTTTTTAGGTATAACAGTATATCGTGCCATTATTTACCATCTTGACAATGTTAATCTTACTGATGTGATTAAGGCATCATATGCAGAATTAGTTTTTTAATGTTGTATATAAGAGTGATTATCTCAGAAATTGTAATCAGTCTATTGACAGCAAAATTATTATTAGTATTAGTTAGGTTAACCCTTGGTGCGACAGCCCTATGCAGAGTCTTGGCCTACCAACCCGACTGCCAGCCTCACGCCCACATACGCACGGCAGAGGTGGGCGATCATCCAAACGATACGGGGAGGAGATGTGGTCAGCATCTCGGTATCCCCCAGCCGGAATGTTGGTTTTTCATGACCAGAGTCGCTTACCTAGTGTAAGCTCCTCACTTTCCTTACGATGCTGAGTGGGCACCGGTCCTATACCCGGGACCTAAAATTCCCACCACATGGATGGGATCGAACCCGGGCCGCTTTCCATGTCGAGGGACCAAGGCATGCTACATTAGCCCGCTACACCACGGCGCAGGACTATTATTAGTATTATTACTAAATTAATTTTAGAGAGCATGAAGTCACAAGCAATTGTGTTTTAATGGTATGATTTTTAAACTCTTTTATTGTTTTTTTATTTATCGACACTCATTTTTAGATTGCTCTACATAAAGTATACCAGTGAGTCAACTGCCCCTTATTCTGGGGTTTTATGCAATCCGTATTTTATTACTCCAACATGAAAACGTCGACTCCATTACTAGGTTGTACCCGCGTATTTATCATTGATGTTAAACACTCGATGAAATTAGTACTAATATAGATGTCATCGCATCACCTGTAGTATATTCGTAATTAGATGACCTTTGCACGTCTGCAAATGTTCACTGGAACCAGCGAATACTATATGTTAAGCGGAATGTTTGCCTCACACGTTACTAGATAGCTCAGTTAGAACGAGCGCAAAACTATGTCTTCTGTCTACTGTAAAAGTGGTTCGAATCACCTGCATAGGTATACTACTTTTTTTAACACGTAATACAATTTACAAGTATTATTCTGAAAACTGTTATTATTTTTAATTTTTAATTGTTTTATTTATATTTTATGGTATTGTTTAATGTTTCTTTATTGAGAACTACAAGTAGGTAGTTGTTTAAACACACCTATAGTTAGGTGTAATTGAAATAAGAATCATTTATACACATTTGAACACAGGAAACAAGGAAATTACAGTATCAGAGTTTAACATGGAAGTTAAATACAATTTTGAAGACATAGAATTATTGTGCTATTAAAAATGTCGTTTTAAATTGGTATGTTTTGTGGCGCTGGAATTACCCCTTTTCTATTCCTGGAACACGACTCCTCTAACGAATCAAGTGCTCGAACTAATGACCTTCTTGGGTAATGCACGCCCTCAGGAATTTTATAATTAAATTATTGTGAATTCGGTTTCCAAGTTCTGATGAGCATAAATAATTACAATGCTAAGCCTCGAACCTGTGTCATTGGATGTTAGGGCACAGGAGGTCATAATCCCACTGAGCTATTTCGAGACTTACCTGAAAGCTCGTTCTGGGTTCGGTAGTACGATCTGTATGCCTGGCGCTATACGTTTGCCACCTCGCGAGTTCTCGAGCTTGATTTAGCCTTTTGAGACACTTTTATCATTTTATGGGTGTTTTAATATCATTACATAAATGACAAAAGCTCTTATGCATGTTAATTGAGTTGCACGAGACGTAGTTTAAGTAAAAATGTAAATAAACCGTTGTTTAATAATATATTCGTTTGGACTGTACTTATCCATGATAGTTGAGGCGTGTCTCCAATTTTTTCCTAATTTTTGGCAGCCAACCCCTGCTCTAAGTACA
Source organism: Mantis religiosa (assembly GCA_030765055.1). Classification (NCBI taxonomy): domain Eukaryota; kingdom Metazoa; phylum Arthropoda; class Insecta; order Mantodea; family Mantidae; genus Mantis; species Mantis religiosa. The sequence goes on along the minus strand of CM060950.1, from coordinate 71,730,622 downwards.
AGAATCCGCCATTTTCATTTTAGCTGACTTTGTTAGTGTACTCATATGATAGGTCCATTTTTCCCGAATTTCTTTGCCATGTATACTCTAATAAAAATTTTGTAAAATCGCCTAGTAACCGGAATTCGCTCTCAGTAAAGGAGTCGTATGTTTTTGAGGTGTACTTTAGCGAGCAGTACGTTTTGTCTCTTAAACCGATATTCCTCTGAATTTTGCGTAATCTTATAAGAGCATCTAGCAATACAATTTAGTAAGCGTAAAACTGGACTAAGGCTCACATGCCGTTTGATGGGTGGCCTACCTTGCAAACGAATAAGGCGCAGCTGACTCACTTGGGTATTTTGGTACACTTGAATGACATTTTATACACCTCGGTATAAAATATTTGTCCTGCGCCGTGGCTTAGCGGGCTAAGGCAGCATGCCGTGGTCCCTGGCCACGGAAAGCGGCCCGGGTTCGATCCCACCCATGTGGTGGGGATTTTAGGTCCCGGGTATAGGACCGGTGCCCACTCAGCATCGTGAGGAAAGTGAGGAGCTTATGCTAGGTAAGCGGCCCTGGTCACGGAAACCAACGTTCTGGCTGGGGGATGCCGAGATGTGACCACATCTCCTCCCCGTATCGGTTGGATCATCGTCCACCTCTGCCGTGCGTAAGTGGGCGTGAGGCCGGCAGTCGGGTTGGTAGGCCTTGGCCCTCTAAGGGCTGTCGCGCCATGGGCTATTATATATATAATATTTATGCAAAACTGAGATGAATTTTTGCTAATATACTCAGCTCTGGTGTTGTTTAACAATAATACTCATTTTGTGTATTTTAAAAAAAAAGAAAATGGAGTCACATGTTTAACGATTACAGAATTTAATTATTAATTTTTTCTCAAAAATGAGTATTATGAAGAAAATTTTAAAAACGGAAAATAAGCATAATATAAATTAATATCTTGGGAAATAAACTAGAGTTTTATTTTTAAATTAATGTACAGTAACGTGCATAACTCTAGATCACAATAGTGCTTCCCTCGTAAAGTTTGCACCTTTAGATAACCATCTCCGTAGTATTAGTTTTCTATACAACTGACCTGAAAATAATCCAGAGACACAAAAAAGAACAAATTAAATGTTATAATGGATCTGAAATGAAGAAGTGGATAATTTTACTCTATAAAAGAGTTTCGTTACAATTGGTACAAAAGCATACGTAGATCAGTATAACAGAATTCGACCTTCTAGAGGAACACTGAAGAATTATTTTCTTATGTAATTTATATAAGGACTTTTATTAGCAGCATGGAAACTAAGATATGTTTTTCAAGGTTGTGTATCTCTTTTCTTATATTAATCAAATTCAACAAAACATTGCTCTAAGGGTATCTCCGCCAGTGTGGAGATGCAGCGTGCAATGTTAACTCTTTGGCAGTTGGGCTTTCTTTTGGGGTGTAAAAGTACCCTGCCAATCCAGCGCTGGAAGTTATGCTGGAAGAATAGAGCAGAAGATGGGGTACACTTGCAATTACCAACATAATCGTCTAAGTTCCATTATGGGCTACTTTTTGTGCACTTCGGTATACATGCTGTATTTCAGAACGATTTCTAAAGTTAACGCCAGGAAATATTTTGACGGTCAGTTAGTGGATAATTAACTATATAGTCACCTTTTTATATTAACAATAATGACCAATTTACAATGACCTCTACAGAAAATCCGAGCAGTACTTGAGACCACAAGTCTAACGGTCAATCTTTCGGGTGACCTGAATACAATGCCGCAATTTTTCTGCAAGAATTCCCATGATTGCGGTTTGTTATGGCTTGTAGCGTAGGTATGCATGTACACGTGAGACCGAAGAAGGTCAAGTTACGTGCTAATGTGGGCTGTTCTTGCCCTACTTCTACTGGCGAAACTTCACTATTTGCAGATGCCTATATCCAGCCTACGTACACATAACGGATCACTTTTTTTCTAAAGTTCTGTTTCGAAACGTCCAAAGGTGTGACGTACGCTGCAAGCAATGAACACGCGACTATTTGTCAATGAAAGTGGTACTAAAATGTCCGCGGTACTCTTTGCAGTGTAATATTCACATGAAGCTCTTATTTTATCGTTTCAGAGTGGCTATAAAGAGCTCAGCACTTCCAAACAAGACACTTCTGTTAAGGATATGAAACTATGAAACTTCTAAAATAAAAATTTTCCAGTAAATTCGTCTGAAATTAAAAACTGGGCTGACTTCATGCCTCAGTCGGTATGTAGTGGGAGAAGTCTCTACATTTCTGGATTCTTACCTATATTCTTCTGTCTAGAAATGTTCGTATTTAAGATATCTGATGAATGAAGCCCTCCCCCCAAAAAAGCCCAGGAGCCAATAAGTGTATACCACTGTGATAAGCAATATATGTTCCTTGGAGCTTAATGTATAATATGCTCACAGAATTGCATGCATTTTTAAAATAAACTTGAGAAAAATTAAAGTTCTCTTTATTTTCACTGTGTTAAAAACCTCTCTATGCTAGCTAGCTTGAAACAAATTAATACGCAACAATTAAGATGTTTAGTAGTATAATATTATTATATCCTAAGATGCATTTTATTGTCCTGCTACTTTGGGAGAAAAAAAAATTAAATTATTTTAATTTTGTATTCAAATATACATACACAATGCTAATGACATAGTAAATATTAATTTTATCCTGTTATTTAAAGGAGTTATACAAATTTCAGTCATTTGTACTGAAAAGTATATCACGTTGAAATGACAAATAAAAACGAGAGAAAATAAAATTTAAAAATTATAGCTTAAAACTAACGCTTCTGACTTTTTTGTTTGAAGGAATTTGGTTCACCATTAGAGCTAGAGTCCCTCGTTTTCTCTGGTCATCTGAAGCTAATTTAGGTTTTGATGATTCTTCAATATTTTCTTGAATGCTTTATTCACTTTAATTTTGGCAAAGCAGATTTTTTACTACTAATTAATAGGAAGCTAGGTTAACAGGCAGATAAAGTACTGTGCCATAGTTTGCTTTAAAAGCAAGTGTAGCTATAAAAGTTACTACTGAAATAAATATTTTGTAGAGTTTAATAATATTAAAATATTTATGAATGTTGACAATTTTTGTTATTATTTAATTTTATTATACATTGCTTAGAAGTTATTTGTATTTATACAGAGAAATTTGTAAGTTTGATGCAATTATACTAATCTTTGGGGCAGAATTGTTGTTCTCAATTTTTTGTACTGAAAAAAATGTTACATGATAGTTTTTAAAATAGTGAATACCGTAGTAGATTAGTAGCTATTAACGCTAACCAATTTAGGAACGTATAAAGGTTTTAAATTTTGTATAAAAACCGACTAACTTTTTGCACTTACCTATAAATTCTGAGTGGAAGTAACGTATAATAATTTAAATCTTTAAGATACTAAATCGTAACTAGCAAAAACGCTTTTATAAACATCCTTGTGCTGTCTTTAATTCAAATAACTCTTATTTTCTAATATTATAGGCATTGTATCTCAAATGAGTTATTATTAGGCCCTGCTCTAATTTACCTTCTCTGACACTTATCTTTAGTGAACTATTATATTCTACTTAAAATTTTCATGTCGAGAATTAATAGAAAATACATGTTTTTGAAGTCTCTGAATTCGTAAAGGTAATTTTTTTTTTAGAAAAAGGTGCTTACTCTGTGTAATGCAACTCATGAACGAAATATCGGTCTAACACCAAATTTGTATACATATTGCATAAAATATTTTTCAAAATTTTTATTTTCTCAATAACGTTATAAACGCTTTTGATTAAAGTGCTACATATTTAATATATTTATGCTTTGAATTTTCTGGAAATAGTCTGAGAAATCCTCTTTGTTCTGAAGGAGTTTTTATAACAGATAATCCATAAAGAATCTTAATGCACAAATTATGTAGATCTATTTCAAAGACACAACTTTTTTCAAATAACTTTCTCTAGGACATCATTATTTGTATATGTACGTTATTACTAGTTTAAAATGTCCAATATTTTATAATTTTTAAAGTACTTATTCAATCGCTATTCATTGCTTCTCGCGGTGTAATGGAAAAGTATGGGATGTAAAGGCAACATATAGCGACGCCTGACTATCGATTCTGTTTTCTGCATTCTTATAGCAACTACGGCGGAATGTATAGTACAATATTTCTGCAGTATTATCTCGTCTAGTATGAAGTAGAGAGATACGTTTTAGGAAAATTAGTTTGTATAAACTGTATAGTGGATAGAAAGTCATGTGAACGTAACATCAGTTTTTTTGTCTACAATATTATTCGTTTTGATGGTTATTCGAACATGAAGACTGGCTAAGAAAAACACAACATTCCTTCTACACTTGCTTTAACTAAATTGTGCCGCTGCCAAAGAGGAGTGACTCGTAGTTTTTCTGACGTGTACAGATGAAGGTTTGTTTGTCTTAGGATAGCTTTAACCTAATATGCTTTAGATAATAGAATTTCGACCTATGTCACACGTGTCACTAGTAACCTAGTGGATACAGTTTGGGCAATACGTCATTTAAAGGCATTAAATGAATTCGAATGCAGTTTTTGTGGTTGATCCTATGGAGAATATGTGCGGCATATTTAGTATCCTGACACAAAAGCAGAAAATAAGTTGGTAAAAGTCTTACCTCATGGAACGGCTAATTCGCTTTCAAATGACTGTATTTGATGTAATTTAATATATCATTTCGATGTCGAAAAATAAATAAATAAGAAAAATTTATTTTTCAGGTAACTAGAAAACAAATTTAGGTTATACAAAGAAAAAAGAAAGAGAAAGGAAAACAATTAAGTGATTTGTTGACATAATAGTATCACGTACATTTAATATAAAGCGCAATTTTGAGATGAATCGTAAACAAGTAACAATTGCCAAGTGAATAAAGTTACTTCACTTAAACGACGTTGGTAATAAGATTCAGCAACAATTTTCAGTTAAATATAATCTTGAATCTTCTTTAATCCGCTAGCAGTGTTACTTGTTTTTCAAACTTTGTGTATTATTTCAGGAATACATGGCAATTTTATCGGTTTTTATTAATTATATTAGATCGAAACAGTTTTTGTTTCCATATTGAAAATTTCACAAAGAACTGTTGCTTTCTATTAAACATAAGATTATAATAACTGAAGTCCGAATATTAGGTAAAATTATAACTTAGTGGAAATTAAGAGTTAATGAAGATGTAATCAAGTTTTGATATATGTCTAACTGATAAAATCGACTTTTAAATTTTCACTGTTACTTTCTTTATATCAAATTAAATATTTTCAATTTATTTTAGTTTTCTACTATATCTAGATGATGGGGCACTATTTGGATATCATTTGTTTTGGAATGTGACCATTATGACGTTGGTTATTTGCAAGGGTTCAGCATTTCTCAATATCAGGAGTATTATAGGGAATACATTATGACGATTCGTGATGGCAGTTACTGTCATGTGAAGGAGAGATATCATTTGATGGTTAATTTAGTCAATAATTGAAAAGTAAACTTCAAAGTTATTTAGCCCATGTATTTTTTCAAGGATGGAACAATTTTATTGTGAAGGTAATTGTGTGAAAAAGTACGTTAATCAAGAAGAAAAAAAGCATTTAATGAATCAACACAGGTTTCAACGACGCATAAATCTACTTTAGGTTCAGAAAGTAGTTTAGAAAAAGATGGTTAGTTCCAACAGATCTTGCCACGTCTAGCAAACAGCACATTTAGTGTAAATTATAGGTATATTAGTTGATGCTACCAGAATCTAACACAAAAACGTTACAGAAATACCGTGCAACAATAAAAGTGTATAATTTGCATAGTGCTACAATAAGTATTGGTTATTATATTATAAACTTTTAGAATGTTTCTGACTCCCTTTTTTGTTGTAAATGCCAGTGCATCAGGATTATTGTAATGATCTATGACAGATTGTAAGCCTTTATCTCATTAAAATTCCAGTTATTCAGGAATGCTGCAGCAATTTGCTGTTTAGCATTATGCATTTGATTTATCTACTGTGGTGGGAAAAAGTTTCAATTTATGATGCACGCTACAACATTCTAGCCTATGACCTAGATATTAACAAGGATCTTTATTTCTTTTAGAATGTACGACGATACAAAATGTACTAAATGGTTTCTTGAAACAATTTGATGGTGTCGTATGCATTTGACTAAGTTACTTATAGGAATACTACTGGAGAATTTTGACATCTTGCCAAAGTTTCTATTTGTTCTTACAGAGAAACAAAATACAGTCGAAGTATAAGGTTTAACATTTTCTTTTCTCATGCATTTAAATTTAAATGCTCAAGCTTTTCACACGGCGTGTTGGTGTTTCAGGACGTGATATGGACGTTGATGAACCTTCTTCACGTTGTAACCCATAACTTTACAGGCTATTTTTCTCGTGTTTTAGCTTGAATAGGTTCAAGACATGTTAAAATGTCACTGTGAAATATCCTTTGAATGCCAAGGCAAATTTCCCCCTTTTTAAGGATGATATACACAGTAAGCAACAGAAGGTGGTTATAACATATTTCGAGAGATTTTAGATTATGTTTTGTAAATTTGGGCATGATTGAAATAAACCAGGGAAAATACAATTTTCTTTGTGTGAAGCTGTACGTAGGCACCAGAAGCAATAATTTACTTCTTGAATTGTGCGCAACTTAGGCAGAATGCTATGCCGAAACTTTTGAAGCGATGCGAAAATAACAGTATGATCATTTGCAAGTACCGCGGAATGAGGTAGGGTCATTGCTCGGTGAACGAATTATGTTCGGGTGGGCTCGGTAGTTTTCGTCTTATTTCGGTATGAGAGAACTTATGGCGGGGACCGCCACAACATTGAGGATGCTAGCAAATAGCAAGTACATGCATAACTTCAGCAAGTGTAGGAGCGTCAGGAACTGACATTGTCCTTTCTTCACTTTCCCGGAGGCCACCAATGTCATTCACTGCACTTTCCAACAGAAATTGCTAAGAAACCCAACCTCAAATTTAGTATCTGCCGTTCGAAAAACGTAGGTTGATTGCGCTGTCAAAGTATTTGGATTTCTATTTAATAAAAATAAGCTTCACTTATATAAATTGTATTCATTCATTACTCTGGAGATCTCCAAGAGAGAGCCTAACAAATACTCCTGTTATTGTGAAGCACCACGCCATTAAACCAATAATCGATACAATCTTTGTAGTTGACAAGAACTGTAACATCAATCCTCACTCTTATTTACATCACAAAAACAAATATGGCTGATGCCGCTATTCAGGGTGGGCAACACTTTAACTAGATGTATCACCATACAACCTATTTACAAAATATATACTTTTTAGCTTTGTAGTCTCCTACCTGCATCGCCTGCCTGAATAACCTGTTGAAAATTTACGACTACGGTTAGCTATATATTTTATTGGCGGTGATTTCATAGGAGTGATGAAATTTTGGGTCACGTTATTTTCTCGCACGTGTCTGCAAAGAGTTTACGGATTAAAGCTGATGAATCTTGACAAGCCAGACAATGCGAGAAAGAGTAGAGGTGTTCATGTAGGCCCACCTCGGTAGCGTGGTGGTAGCGTGTCTGCCTCACATTCAAGAGGTCCCGAGTTCGAATCTCGGGCAGGGTGAGTTATCTAGATCAGATTTTTCCCGGATTTTCCCTTATCCTGAAAGACGAATGTCGGGCAACTCTAAGCTCTTTGGACCCTGGGCTTATTTGAGCATCATTTCCTCCATTCCACTCATCTCCCGATATGACTTAACGTTGGAGGACGTAAATTACAACAAAATGTTCATGTAACATGCAGTGTTAACTGAGTTGTAAATTACGTTTGTCTTGCTGACTCACTCTTCTATACTACATTTACCTATTCCTGTGACCTGTGAATCCATCAGAAACAAGTCAGAAGCTAAGACGCGAGATAATACAACGCTTGGATATATATTTTTTCCCTTTCGTCTGTTAGTTTGCATCTAACAAGTCAAACTCGGGTCACGACTGTACACTGTACAACTAATTTCCATAAATATGGATTCGATTATGCTGCTGAGGGATTCGGCACTGTGACCAGACTAGATTTATTATACCTATGGCCGAGGTGGAGCATCCCCGGGAGTAAGGATGAGGCAGAGGGCTGAGTCACGATAGTACAGAAGGCAGTGTCCCTACTACTGACCAGTTGTAAACTCTCTGGCAGGCCAGTACAACTGGTATCTCATCCACCGTGGTCTTGAAACGGCCCACTAGGCTGGCCCGAAGACTTTAGACCGTCCTACTGGGGAAGGAAGTGTTCACCAGGAGCATGTCATCCTCCCGTCGACACTTTACACCCTGAAAGAGACTATCAGATAAGAGATAATGTGAAATGATATTGGAGATGAAATGGAGGGACAGGAAATTCGGGGGATGTAATTAACCTACCCAGCATTCACCTGGTGACCCAGGAAAGCTCCCGAAAAAAACCTATGGATCAGGTAGGCAGGCCACGGGATTTGAACCCGGACCTCCCGAATGCTGGCCACAGATGAAATTGCCTGAGCCATTCCGCTCCTTGGTAAGATATGCAGAAAAACGTGTTTGTGGTGTAAAGTCACATAATACAACTCATTTAAAGAAGGATGTTGCATTACCTTCCGGCGGCTAGGGAAGGTCAACATCGAGTGCGCCACCCAATCTGGTGGTCAAGCTAATGTGAACTCAGCACGTCTCTGCTTACACGTCCGCTCCTGCAGTCCCTGTTTCTTCTGCAGTTCCTTCGTATTATCCGTTCCTCCCGGGTGTGTATGCGGGTCGAGGTGCTACGTGTCCCCATCGTTGCTTAACTTATTTCTACCTCTAGGTACTAATCACAATATAACTATATTCCCAATAAATGTAGTAGGGCATATTTGAGAAAGTGCTACCATTATAAATGCGATCCAACAATTGAAATATTAGCAGATTCTAATAATAAACGTCCTCCAAGTCATATCAGACGATGAATGAAATAGGGTGAAATGACGCACAAATGAGCCCAGGTTCGACAGAGCTTAGAGATAACCCGATATTCACCTTTCAGGATAAGGGAAAACCCGGGAAAAACTATCAAGATAATTCACCCTGAGCGAGTTTCCAACTCGGAGCCTCTTCAACGTGAGGCGGAAAAGTTTCCACTTACGCTACAGAGGTGGATGAATAAATGAGGACCTTATACAATGAAGTGCACAAAATTGTGTCTATGTTATGCACAGGGTTTATGTTGGTAAGGAAATATTAAACCATCTCTGCCACGCACGGCCTCTTCTACCACTCCACTTAGTATTACTTATATTCATAACTCACTATCGGAGACCAACTCTTCGATTTGGCCATTTTGATATTGTTCGAACACTTCTATTCTTTAGAAAACATAGTCGACCCAGAAGAACCAAATGATCCACTTCCAAAATACGGAAACGAATATTTATAGGATGAACTTATCCTTCAGTTGAAATTTCTGTATAGAAGAAGACAGCAAAACTTTTATTTGTTTGACAAAGCTTACAATATACGCCAGTACAATATCTGAGGAAACAAATTCAATTCGTGTTTTAACAACCATTAATGAACTGAGAGATGTCAAATCCAGTCTTTCTCCATCACAACCAGCTCTTCCTCGAGCATAACATTGCTTTTGGGATCCTACTAACATGACCACTGATTTGTAGAAAAGGTATTTGATATTTCCATTCAGCTGGGTGATGAATTCGACGACATAATATCTTAGGTGCAACAAATCTCTTTATACTTAAAGAATGGGAAAACAATGAAGAAACACTTGTTTATATATGAGCCATTTTAACACTACCTGTAGTGGCCTTCAAAGGAAGTGTCATTTAAATCATTTGGCTATGAAGAGCTATTTTAAACACCAATAGTTTGTACAATCATATTGTGAATTTATAAAAATAATTACAACAGTGACTGTAAACAATGTTTTACGTTCACTTTAAATATAAAAGAAGGTTTAATACCAGCCTTTACGCTTATTTAATAGCTTATTCACATTTTTGCTCTCGAAATCAGGGTAGGAACAACAATTAGCAGTAGTTCCAGAGTGGAAGAGAAAATATTTGGGTTGCAGTTAACTGTCAGAATTTAGTTTCCGTGCACCTTCAAAAAGTGCCAGTTTCCAATTATGTTAATGAAAAGAAATGTCTATTGTGTTCTAGTATTAGCTTATCATAATTTTGGGGCTAGGTGTTCCTCATATCGAGGTAGATGACTAATGTGACCGAAGGTTTTTCTCGCGGTTTGCCTTGGTCGATAGGCGAAATCGGCGGTATACAATTTGAATGCACATTTTATTATGATACTTTTCATAGCTACATCTCATTTTCATCTTCAACGCCATACCAAGCATTGGGCTGATCATCCATCCCGCTTCTGCTGTGATACAAAGTTTGATAGGTCGTTTTCCGTGGTCTAAGGGTGGTTCTTGAGGTCACACGTTCAAACCCGGTGGAGTGCGATGGATTGTTTCGGGTACAATAATGTTTATTATGGCTTTTTTTTTGGAGGCGAAGCAATGCCTCTGGTCCCGTGTCGTAGACGTAGGGCAAGTAACAGAACCTCAAGCCTGATAATGGCGCATCTGAGCAAAATTAAGCTGTCTTTCTCGTCCATTATGGAATGGAACGCTGAGAACCATAGTGCGTCCATAAATAAAGGCTCAGTTGTTAAAGTTTGCTTGCCCCTCGGGACTAGTGACTCGAGACATTGCTGCGTAATCCTTGGTAGTGTACTGTCTACCCACCACAAGAAGGCAAACTGGAGGATTGTGTAGCGTAATCACGTTTGCTGTCCGCACGATGTTCATGCTCGCCTTCCGAGTATAACAAGGATGCTAGGCTCGTTTAAAATACACAAGAGTTATCACGTAGCTCACCCATGATTAATACATATCACTGCAGTCACTGCAACAAGCATTAAATCTGTCAACATGGGCGACTTATATGCACTCTCATATACTCATTTTCTAGTGAATAGATCCACTAACAGAGCAAATAAACAGTTTAAACCCTTCTCCCCTTCATTCCTCTCTTGCCTTCTCGTGAGGGATAGACAGTAAGACCTCCATAGAGGAGAGTAGCCTGAAGGAGCTGTTGGTAGTGCTGGTTACAGTTCCGTAACGCTTTCGATTGTTTTCATTCTTTTAACATGCTGTGGCCTGACAGCTGAAACAATGGTGGCTAGATTTTACCAAAATAAGACTAATTAATGCATATTTATTCTGTTACATTCGTAGATCACATTTGGTCTTACGTATTTCATCAGATGCACTCGTAACCTCTTGTAAGATTACCTATGTGATCACACAGACTAAGGAATGCCAACAATTCACTGATGACCATTTCGCAGAAACGCCTAATTTTGAGTTTCTTTTATACCGAAGAGAATGGCACGTGGGTTTTGTTTTTTTCACACTTAGTCTGGGAGAGAATGAAAGAGGCCATGAGAATCTTGCATTTCCTGTATTAGAAAGTTCCGTGAGAGTTTCATTTCACTATTGTAAATGTTCTAACCACATACCTCTTGTACCTACAGATTCTTAGCAGCACCCATTTTGTTTACCGTTAGTTGTTTAGGCATCACTCCATCGTCATATGCTTCATTGCTATTCAGTGCGCCGGCAAGGTCAACATAACGTTACGCGGTGCAAAATACAGCATCAAGGTTGGCCGGTGTCGTCTTCGTGGTCCAATGACTTGGGGAAGTATAAACTTACCACGGAAAATGAAAATAACAGATGAAACCACCCTACCTGTTTGTGTCTACAACAGCTAGACGTTCTGGGTCAACTACTGCCTGGACCACTTTCTTTGATACACACCTCAATCTGCTTGTCTGAGAGAGGGGAAACGAATCTGACCTGGTCCATTCACATGGCTTTCTCTACACTATTTCTACAATATCTTATTCTATACACGTGTTAATCCAGATAAGCTTATTACGTTAACCAGATATACATTTTTTTCTACAGTAAGATTTTGGGTATTTGTGAAGAGGAATTCAGAGACTATTTTATATAAAATATAGAATTCAAGATACATTTTTCAATTTTCATGCAAATATCCTGAACATGTATTCTAATGAGCTTCGTTGGAGCCATTTTTAAAATATGAAAGGAAATGAAAACCAGTCCATGTGTTTGGGATGCGGAGATTTTCATGAAAGTAAATTTTGTGTTCACATCTTTGAGAGGTAACGTAACCAATGGCATAATAACCAACTGAGTCTGACCCTGCCAATGCGACTGCCGGCCTCACGCCCACATATCCAAAACAGAGGTAGGCTGTCATTCAACCGATACTGGGAGATGTGGTCAGCAATTCGGCACCCCAAGCCTGAAAGTTGACTTTCTAGACTATTATGTGTTTCAAATGGATGATGTTTGTCATTGAACGCTACTAGACGAGTAACCAATTGGAGTCCTGCGGTGTTGTCGTAATGCATTCCCCCTATGTGGTGTGTGACGAGCGCCAAACTAATCAATCTCTTATAAATACAATTCGCGCTAAGACAAAAAATTCATTTTTGCAAAAACTGATCCTTGGAAGAGAGAGTAATGTATTTAACATAAACGCAAATACCCATATTTTTAGCTCATATAGTTTTCCTAATATAAATAAATAAAGTAGATACCGTTATATTATAACATTGCATTGTGACGTAAGCACTGTAATGAATATCATTATTGGAGGGCATGTATGCGTGAACGTATATTTGAAATTACTCAGAATTGAAACGTAAACATTTGACATTACGTGAAAAAAGAAATATATACTTTGAATAAGCCAAGGTGTTTGTTAAATTCAATGAGAGGAAACGATACACTTCTTGCTAGTCTGGCAGAATGTGTCTGGTCACATATCTTTGTTTATGAATGGTTCGTAATCTCTATTTACACTAGAGTTCAAAGCAGCATTATTCAGTTACTCTTCCATGGAAAAGTGTATCAGCTGGATCAATGAGACGCGATCGACCTTCCCCCTTACTACTGCAAAACAATCCATTTGAGTTAATGCGGGCTCAAATTATGTTAAATATAAGTGGTATTTTTAAACTGACTGACGTTGAACGACTTATTCACGAAGAAATTGACAAGGAACACAACAAGGCTGGGAAAACTGCGTGAGACATCAAAAAAACTACAAGAAGACGACTTTTGGAAAGAAATAGCACATGGCGGGATTTTGGAAGCTATCATCATAAATTTGATGATTATCAAATCACGTGGTTTTGAGTGTATGTCACTATTTACACAGCAGTATTTAAAAACCTGTTTCTGATTTTATATACCATTATGCACTTTCTGTTCTGGTAGATGTTTATTAAGATATAGAACGTACTCTTATCACTGTATCCAAATCATTGTCAAAGTTTGGAGCTCCATTATATTCAAACGGTGCTTTTTTAGACATGGATCCTCTTGTAGAGCATCATAAGTGTTGTGAACTTATTTTAAAGCGGCCAAAATATCACTTGTCTACTACCTTCAAGCGTGATTTTCAGCTGTTTCCAAACTCAAAATTTAAACAATAGTTTCCACAATGAAATTTTGCCTCAATTTTCTTTTTTAAAGATTTTATGGCTGGCCCTGCAGCTCAGTCGGTAGAGTACCTGCTTGCCGTGCGAGGGGTCCCGGGTTTGATTCCCGACTGGGGGTGGAGATTTTTCTCCAAACAATATGATTCCTTATCTTTCCCAAAGTCTGAAAGTATGAATGAGAGTGCGAATATGTGCTTGATCTAATGTTTAAAAACCTGATGTACCTGCAACCCAACGTCTACGAGTTAACACCATAACGAATACGCGATATGTTCCGCCGATATGACCATTGCAGTTAAAGGTGGAGTATAAATGGAACAAAACAAAAAGATTTTAACGGATAATGTACAGTTAATCGATACAGCAACATGCAAAAGTATAGCCTTACTTGCTAATTTTATGTAGATTAAGATTTGTGGTGCTACCAAATTTAAATGTATAAATCATTTATGGGTCATTGATGAATGAATTATTCAATGTTAGACTCTTATCTGTATCCATACTGGGTCATTACTTCACTTAAGCATAAATTTAATTGCAAGTGCTCTATATTGTGCAAATATTTATTGAAAAATCAATGCAGAAATACAAACATACCGAAAGATTTTTGTTTAATTTTTATTTACGCAGCTTAAAGCTGAAGTGGGATGTTAAGATTGGACAAGTTTTCATCACGAACTTGGTGAGTGATGAAATTTCCACAAGCATATAAAAACATTTCACGTTCCATTAGTTGCGGGCATGACGTTATTTACAAGATGCAACCAAAATTCACAAACAACATTAATTAAATGGTGTTGCACAAGTCCTTGTATAAAACAATGTTTGAAAAGTAGCATTATTTGAACCACGGATCTGCCGCTCCACGTACAACTGATCTATCATGCAACATGTCGGTACAACATTAAATCCACCAACTGACTCACAATAAGATCGCAAATCATACTTGAGAATTAAATATCCCAATGGCGACAATATGTTAAGGCCCAGGCTGTATAGGTGACCTCTGTTAGGTCAATCAATGGCCTGAATTGATTTTCTATCTTTCAGACTTTGTCCTATGTATGGCCTTGTGAAAGAAAACTTTGACCTATTATAACATCTCGTGTGCTACAGAAAACTGATTTGAAAATATTTACGGACCTCTACAATGTGTAGTATGTGTTTTTTCCAGCTCTTATGGTTTACCCATTGTACAACACTAATTTCTTTGGAATTAAGAGGACTTTCCAGGGCTTTCTCAGAAAATTCAAGATGTGATTTTATTACACAAATATATGAAATATCTGATGGTTTTATATAACATACGATCAAAATTATACAAAATCTTTCTAAGTAAGGGGCAGTTTGGGGTATGGATTTTCCCGAAAATCTTAGTGTTTTAATTAGTGTTGTGTGGTATTTATCGATGATTTAGTTTATAGACTTTTGTTCAAACACGACCTTTTCCTAAGGAGCTCAAAACGTAAGTTTCCAGTAAACTTTCAACATCAAATTTTTGGGTGAAACACAATACTTACAGAGAACGTAATTGAGAAAATAAAGATGTTAGGGAAACAAAATCATAGGATATACTGTTGAACCGCACTACATTAAGTTGATTTTGTGTTTTATCAAATATATATTGCCACTATACAGGAATATTTTTCATTGTGTTACAAATGACAGAATATCATGAACTGAAACAGCAGGTGCGTACCTCTGGATGTGCCACATAGTGCGCATTGGATCACAATTGACCTGCTGCTCTCGACTTCCTGTGCCCTTCTGCTCTTTCTGTTGTAGACTGTATTTATATTTGGAGTTCTTTAGCTTGCATCCATATAGGAGCTGCTTTGTTATTCATAATATTGTCTAGCGAGCCAGACACTTATTATAGAACCATTCCAAAGTTGAATCGTTTTTAGTCTCAAAATGTACGCGGGTAGGTATATAAACTTACATTTGCAGGTTTTATTGTACTATATGTCAAATCCACTTCGAATCTGTACAAAGTTAAAAAAAAACTGATTTCGTAAGTACGGTCCGGTTTTTTCATCAGCAGTTGTACAGCTAGGAATCAGAAACTAATGTTAAAGTAGGTATACGTTTCTTAGTGGAAAAAAGGTATATGACAAGGGCCTGGAATCTGAAATTGTCAACTATTCCCTTTCAGTTTGGTTTTGTTCATACAGACTCTGTAGCTTCTTATACGAACATAAATGCCAATGGATAGTCATGAAAACTTCAATGCCATGGCCGGGATTTGAACCACGGATCACCTGGTTTCCGTCCAGTCGCTCTAACCCATTGAGCTACCATGGCCAACGTGCCGTCCTGACATTAAATTCTCCATTTGACTCGTATATTTCCCCGGTAAACCACTAGGTGCTCTCGCATCCGAGATACACCGTTTGTGGTGACTATCGTTGGCCATGGTAGCTCAATGGGTTAGAGTGACTGGACGGAAACCAGGAGATCCGTGGTTCAAATCCCGTCTATGACATTGAATTTTTCATGTTGACTCTATCCATCAAAAACCTTAGCCTACATACGGCTAGTGTGGAGAAATTATTAATTTACATCAATTAACTAAAATAATAAGAGTTAAATGTAGAAGCCTGAGACTCAAGTACTTACGATAGTAAGTCACCACAAACGGTGTATCTCGGATGCGAGAGCCCCTAGTGGTTTACTGGGGAAATATACGAGTCAAATGGAGAATTTAATGTCAGGACGGCACGTTGGCCATGGTAGCTCAATGGGTTAGAGCAACTGGACGGAAACCAGGAGATCCGTGGTTCAAATCCCGGCCATTTCATTGGATTTTTCATGTTGATTATCCATCAGAAACCTCAGCCTACATACGGCTAGTGTGGAGAAATGATTAATTTCCATCAATTAACTAAAATAAATGCCAATATTTAGCTTAGTGCTTCAACACTATGGTCAGGCACTGTACAGACTAAAACATTGGCAACCAACTGGATGTTCTGTGACGTTAGATAGCAAAACACTTCTTGCACCTGAAGCTCACAATCTCCCGAGCAGTGTAGGGCTGATACGGTAAGTCGGAAGACAATATTGCTTTTACCAAAGGATTAGATGAGCAAAAACCTGCTCTTCCATTTTCTCAGGACTTGTAACTTACAAAGTCCTGAATGAAGCTGGACTAAAACTTGTAAATACTCGGTTGTTTTGGGTCAAACATGTTCTGAACTAAACAAGGTGCCAATGAAGGTTCGAAGCACCTTAAGTTTTTTTTTTTTTTTTTTAAATAGATAGGTATCAAAATCTAGAAGGAATTAATAGGTAAAACGTCAGGTATTAATTAATGTGTATCTTACTTCTCCTGCCCTTTTAATTATATATATGTTCGTTTCTTATCACAGCAAAAAACGATGCAACGGTATGGTTATCTGGTAACGGTATGGTTTAACATTTGTACTAACTATGAAACTTTGTACTGTGGCCACCATAGAATAGCTTAAGTGTCATACAGCTCAAAATTCCTTTCTAATATGGTTGTTCAGCCCCATATATATGGGAAAAGTTGCATATGCAGGTTTAGAAAAATGTGTGAGGACTCATGGAAGCAAAAATATATATAAGTTTCTTCGGGCTCTGCGATCGATACACGCTTTTATCTCTGCACTTGATCCCTCAGATTCATTCTCTCATAAATAATATTAAGGTATGAATGTCAAATATATCCCGAGTCCAGAGGTTATGAACAGGTATTTAGAAGTTAAGCTATTTTTCTAGATGCAATATTGTGACCGTGGTGTGAAGCTACCTACCGGCCACCAGGCTACCTGGGCTAATGGCCACTAGGCCGCGCTATTCCTTAGAACAATACCCATTGTGTGCCACCTTCCCGGCTCTGAAGATTCCTTTTGGCAGTTTCTATTGGGTTCTCTTTGTATTCGGTGCCTACATAAAAGGCTGACGAGCACTCGGCAGGCAGTGGAGTTGAGTGAATAGTAGACGGTTCTTGCAGTAGACTGTTGACAGTAATAGCATAGTTGGCTAGAATTCAGTCAGTTAACAGTACTGAGTATTTTTCTATTGCGACTTGTGACTCAGTAGTTCAGCTGTGGTTCGATTCAATGGATCAGTTATGTTTAGCTGTGATTGTATGCAATGTTTTGTATGTTGTTGTTTGCTAACTTACGCCCTCCAATTTAGGCCCGTCTATAGAGCTTAAGAGTTATCAGACATTCGTCTTTCAGGAGAAGGGAAAACCCCGGAAAAATCGTTATCCAGATAACTTACCCTGACCGAGATTCGAACTCGGAATCTCTTGAACGTGAGGCAGACACGTTATCATCTTCGCTAGCGAGACGGGCATTGTATGCAATAGTCATAAGTGTAACTCTTGTACCATGTTACACCTCTAGGCGATAAAGTATGTTTAGTGGCATCTGTTGTTTTTCACTTGTTCGGACATTTATTAGACGGATGCTATTTCCAAAACCTTTGGAAATTATTGGATTTTATGGCATTTATGCTTATAGACAAAAACTGAAGCGCACTTTATTGTTTTGAGAATACATTTCAAATTCACCAATATTTCTTAATTGCATACAAGATCAGAAGATTAAATTATCGAGGATAAATACTCAAGTTTTATTATCAAACTCACTCGGTTCATTTATTTTGAAAATACTTATGATTTTCTTATGTTTGTGTTCGAGCATAAATGATTTTGTAAATCAAACACTTCTTGTTCATTAAACTGTATAGTATAAAACATTTTAACCTTCAATTTTATTCGTAAAATGCTGGTCTACAAAGGGCCACTGTAGTACGTTTGACCACTCAGACATCATAGTACATTCTAACGGACCCGCCTCGGTAGCGTAGATGGTAGCATGTCTGCCTCACGTTCAAGAGGTACCGAGTTCGAATCTCGGTCAGGGTGAGTTACCTGGATAAGGTTTTTCCGGGGTTTTCCCTTATCCTTACAGACGAATGTCGGGTAGCTCTAAGCTCCATGGACCCTGGACACATTTGAGCATCATTTCACCCATTTCATTCACCGTCCGATATGACTTAACGTTGGAGGACGTAAAATTACAAAAAAAAAAAAAAAAAAAAAAAAAAAAAAAAAAACCACACACATTCTAACGGTCCTATCCTTCATTGTTTGGAGTAGAGCTTGTTGCTACTCCGCGTCCAGGAATCTATTAATATTAACACTATCTGGTCAGAGACATCAGAATATCTTCTCCGACTGGAGTAAACCACTTGATGAGAGTTGGTTCCGCTTTAGTACTGTGAACACCTCAGTTGCGACGTCAGTCTAATTATGAAATTTACTATAGACAGGGGAAACGGTGACGTTCTTCTTTGCACGTAAAACAGACGTGCATTATTTTTATATCCATTCAAATTTTACATCTCATTAATTTATAGTTAACTTTCATGATGTTTAAATGCAGACGTACAGTTATGCCTATTATAATAATTAATACGTTTCTGGCATAGATTATTTTGTTCACTTTTTAGTGTTGTCAGTTGGACTTGTCTTTTTACAACGAAACCAAAAAGTATGTTTTTCACAACGTAACCCGCTTCTAAGACATATAGTAAACTGCTAAAAATAGATAGAAGACTATGGCCGTATCTTCCTCCAGGTTGAAGTAATTTAGGTTTGGCATACTGCAACAAAGACCAAAATAAATAGTGAGGGGTTTTAAGTTAAACATTCGTACTGTTGTTCAGTTATTTCAATTATATGCCATGTATAAGTTGCGAAGGTACTTACTGCAAACGTGGAACATTCTGCCGAAGTGGAATAACTTTTGTCAACAACGCGATTGCACTGCATTAGTTCTCGCCAGACCTCAGGAGGTTTGGATTGCACTATAGTCCTTCATTAAGGAGTCAGTCAGGACCCTAAAGTGGATCCGTTGTCGCTTCTCGGGTCTTTTAGCACTGCAGACAGAAATACCACTGGAATTTTTTGACTTGCATGAATTTAAATGTGGTCCATTCCCCTAGATCGTAAGCTTTCAATCTTCAGATAACCAACATTTGACTCCACCTAGCCAGTATCAGTTGCGTGTGTGACCGGCTAGAAAAACCATTCAGGGACACGATAAATGCATCAATGAATTTTCATATAATAGATGTGAAACGAAGGGGTTGGTTCATTATTGATTTGTACTTATATATCTAACAATCTCAATTACAAGTTTTACAATTAAGGGCTGATAGTGGTGTTGGCTCCCTGGCCGTTTACCTCTATCCCAGCCCTTATACGACCTTGACCCAATGTTCAGATTGTGTCTTTCATTTCTCTACCTCTTAATTCCTTGCCCTTCTCAATCATTTCTCTTTGATTTTATCAGCAAATTTCCCCACCTCCCTTATTCTTTTCTCTCTTTTCAACGTAAGCACTTTTATTGTTACTACGTAAGCCCCTTTATTATCCCAGTTCTTATCCCATGTTAATTTCCTCCAGTTTTCAATTTCTTTACACTCCACTACATAATGTTCTAAGCTAATGTTCTAACACATAATTTCGGGCTTTCAGTGGAAAGAGTTTCTTTTTTAATTTATGTACTCCAACGTTAAGTCATATCGGACGATGAATGGAATGGGTAATGATACTCAAATGAGCCTAGGGTCCAAAGAGCTTAGAGTTATCAGATATTGGCCTTTAAGGATAAGGGAAAACCCTAGATAAAACCTTATTAAGATAACTCACGGTGACCGCGATTCGAACTCGGGATCTCTTGAACGCGAGGCAGACATTCTACCACCTGTGCTACAGAGGCGGGCAAGCAAAGAGTGAAGCATTACTTGCAGAGCGACAGATACGGCGCTTATACGAGAGTTTTTATTAGTCACAAAAGGACGTAGGTCAATGTCATTGCCGCTATGAAACGGCAATAAGAAAGCTGGCATCAATGAAATAGTAGCGTAGCATAAAATACAAGGTTAAGTTGTAAGCTTTGAGCCGAACGTCTTCTCTTATGATCTAATGACGTCACTTTATCACGCTTTCATTTTGTGTATGAAACATTTCCCGTTGATGACGACGTGGAATTGGCAGCTTTGCGATACCCAGAGGTGTGTCAAACTTTTACCTGTCCTGGAAAGGGCTTAAGTGATGGAATATGGGGTTTACAGGGTTGCTCAGGTAGGGGGAAATATAGGTAACATATATTTTGCTCCTCATTGGTGCAACAGCGCTTGCGCACTGCTGATGGATTTGAAGTGTCACTTAATTTTGGAGTACGTCTTTACTCGCACAGATAATCAACAATCCTCGTTTCAGGGCTCCAATAAGCTTGAAGTTAAGAGTGCCCGAACGACTGTGTTGTGTAGTTCTAGGGTGATGGGTGAAGGCACCTTAGTCTTACTTCAACATACTTCCAGTCACACTAGAGCACAAAATAAATATTTCCATTTTCCAATATATTACCTAATATAACCTATTTGATGTAAATTATCATGTACAAGTTCTAAAATTTCAAAATAACCATTTGCTATGTGTGGTACAAAAAATATATCACAAAATCCGTTTCTTCACAAATTAATTGCACCATATGCATAAAAAATTGAAAATAAACTCATAAAAATTACTATACTAGTATACTTCTTTACAAATCATTAATAATGCGCAAATTATAAGGTATATTTTCAGTGCCCTGAAAGAATAATCACCTATTTCTACTTAAAATAAATCTGTATCTATAGAAGCGTCTTTCTACATCACATAACGGGATAGGTGCATAACAAAGGAACGCAATATCAGACGAATCAACTTTCATAGGTTCACATTCACTGTTGCGATCCAATAAAACGTTATATATGGCGCTCATATCTGCAAAGCCAGAGTTTTTCTCCAAGGGATTTCTAAATTAAGCTTTCAAACCTTCAATAATATATTCTGAGTATGATTCATCTAGAGTTTGCACCATTCAGTTACAATCTGAACAGTCCTAGGCATTTTTATGTATACCTGCAGATGGGATACGGTTTTAGGGAAATCTTTAAAACGTGCTCCAGTAACTCTTCTGAAATTTGCGATAGTCACTGCACTACATTCCTTTGAATTAAACGTATTTAATAAGTCTATAAATTATAAAGTAGCAATACGACACAACAACCCGTACGTTTGAAGTGGTACCCCACCCACGAGTCAAGCCATCAGCTCAATCTCGTGTGTTCCCAAATTCAATTGTGGCCTAAAAACGGAGCCTGGTAATCAAGTATTACAGAGGTTTGTTTTTGATTCCTATAAATGCTCATTGTTTAGTGAAAAGTAGGTGGAGGCGAATCCGCACTCCGTTTTTCGTATCACTGGTAGTAAGCGTTCTCTTGAACTGTTCGATCGTACGTTTGGGCAGTGCAAGTACTATACCAATCCAATAGCTAGAATTGTCCTCCAAAAGCAGAGGTGGCAGAGAGTGAAGCTAAGCTTGTAGTACCAACATAAACAGCTGCGTTCCATTATGAGTTCCATTTATACACGTTAGTATCCTTACCTGATACTCAAACGCTCTTCTGGACATCGTTGCATTATTTCAAAGCATAACATCGAGCAAGTAGATTAGGTTCTATCAACAATGCAAGGAAACAAGTTGATAGGGAAGTTAATTAACTTTGGTGAAGTGTGCTCTAATGACACTTCGTTGAGAATGTTTGCTTTATACAAGAATGCATTTAGATAAGCCGGAAAGTATTTGCTTCGGAGAAATTAGTATTACGTAATGCACTACTGAAAGAATGACAAGGAAAACAAACAATAAAATCACTTCTGCAAAGCTTTAATTGCGTAGTAAACTAACGCTGTAAGCTTTGCGAAATAGTTTTGCAAATTAACGTCACACGAAAAAGAAAGGAAAAATATTGGCATTAGAAGTAAACATCCTAAGTATTAAGTACAGTTTTATTATAACTATAAAGTCTTAAAGGATTATAACGCCTTATGGCCCATTTTGAAGTATGGTGATAAGATAAATGGTGTTTTAAAAATTGCATTTAGACTGGTTATGCAAATTTTGGAAACCTGGAATATTCATGTAATGAAAAAAAGGCGTTTACCAGACGTCTATGTTAACCATTCAGCGAATGATCCTACCGAGCGGGATGGCTCAGGCGGTTTCGTCTGTGGCCCGCATTCGGGAGGTCCGGGTTCGATTCCTGTGGCCGACCTACCGGACCCATAGGTTTTGCGGGCTACTAGGCGAATGCTGGGTAGTTTAACTACATCCCCAAAATTTCATGTCACTCCCTTTCTCCTCCATTATTATTTCATATCTTCTCTCATCTAGTGGTTTCTTTCAGAGTAAATGTGTCGGTGGAAGTCTCGGCGGTGCATGGTGGGATGATATGCTCTGAGAAAACGCGGCATGGGCTTCGATCTCGAGGTGGCCTAGTGGGCCGATTCAGAAGTGCGGTAGGCGGGATGCTGGTTGTGTAAAACAGCGTGGAGTATCCTACTCTGGGCAGACGTCGTCCGGAATGTTCAGCAGCTACTTGCATGCGGCACCTTTCAGGCTTCAGTTTTGGGCGTTGCCATTCCACCCAGGAGCAAATTGTTGGTACACAGGTCCTGGATAGAGCAGGGATGATGTCACCAAACTCTCAAGTGATTACAGGAATGAGCATAGTGATAATTCTCTTGTTAGGAAGACGCGGAACCGGTGTACCAAATTCTGCATGTAAGTGACTTTTGTTTTTGAGTATCCTGTACATGGACACACATACATATACCTTAAATCCTTTTTTTATTCGGGGATCTTCGAAACATGTATTTTCAGTGAAATTTTGGTATCTTATATTTGGATTGAATATAATACTTCTAAGCACGAAGTAGAGGATGTGATGAAAATGTTACGATATTGGGTAGAAGATCATATGAATGTAAATCCGTATATTTTAAAGTGGAGGCGAATATTTCCAGAAGTCACTATAGATACAAACCCACAATCTCGCTGATTTATTTCGCATTGTATATCCTTGTAGAGCGTGAACATTTACTGTTCTAAGGTTTATAGAACCTGTAGAAAAAAATGTAATTTCCTTCGAATGCTCCTGTCGCTGGCTCTTGTCTTCTAATAGTTCCAGTGCGTTTTCTAACGGATGTCGCATTCACTAAGGATGTTGTGAAAATGTTACTAGTTCATTCCATTAGAGAAAAAGTTGCCCTCGCATCAACCTTAGCTTCACGGTCTGTTTCGTCGCCGATCTCCTCAATGGAATTTGAAACGCATCTCAGGAAGTAAGTATAGCCATCTACTACCTGTATACCAAAGTAATTAGCTAGAGTATCTTTAAACACGTCGCTATCCTTTGTAATCTTCCGTTTCCTACGTTTCAGTTAGTTATAATAACATAGTGTATAGAAAAGAATGCTTATTTAAATCTTCGTATATTCAGGAAAACGGCCACAGGACATTAATTAAAGTCAATCTGTTTTAAAGTTTAGGCTTTGAAGTCTTGGAATGCAAAAAAAAAAAAAAAAAAAAAAAAAAAAAAAAAAAAAAAAAATAAATAAATAAATCCCAGGCACACTTGGACCTGAACTCGAATCGACAGTATTCATTAAATACATTTATATAATGATGACGTCTGAATAAAATGCAGCGATTAAAGAAATGTAAACCTAAAGATTCTTATAGTATTTACTATAAGGTAATAAGGTACTTATTACAGTTAATTCATAGGGTAATAAATAACTGTCACCCGATTTTTAAGGTAAAATGTGCAACGTAAACTTTTGTAAACTTATTGTATGTGAAATTAAAATTATCATTTTAAGCATATAGTAAAATTAGTAGCTTTACTGTTTTGAAGGCACATAGTTTAAGAAATCTCAATGGAAACTTACATTATTAATAGCGTTAGGTTACATAGCAGAGGGACCTCGCGCACTTCGGCCTGCTTAGATCTGTTGTAGCTACTACCTCCCAGGAGGAAGGGATGAAGTGAAGGAACTCGGGAAGCCACGGAAGTGCATAACAATTCTAGGATTGCAGTCCCGTTGACCAAGCAGCCTTCTAATGTCTTTCCTTTGGGCAAACATACACGTCAATTTTGCAGCCCCACCATACGTTAACGAAACCTAGAAGCATACCTCCGTATGCTAGGGATAACATGGTATCCTCTACGGCTTCAAATTCGGAAGAGAAAGATTTCTTTGACATTAACTCCTTTGCATGGCTTTCTTCAGAAAGGAAGTAAAGCCGATGGACCCGTATTGTAAATTTGCCGCACGTAAACCTCAAACCTGATAGACGTATCTGAGGCAATATTGTGAAGGAAATGCTAATAACCATAGCAGTTATAGTGTGTCTATACATAAAACAATCAATTTCAATTTAATTTTACAACTCAAAATGCGGAGGAAACGGAATGGGAAAGAAATAATGGAAAGCATATATTGTTACTTGAGAAACCACCCCAACATTCATCCACCGAACACGGAAAACTTAAGAAACCCCCATGCTCGATTTCTATCATTAATAAAATATTCTAATAAACAGGGAAGTATTCACAGGCTATAAAACATTAAATGATTTATAATTAATTAGACAAAGAATTTATACTTCTATGCTTAATCCTGCTGAATCTCTATTATCCATAAGAAATCCTATTTTATATTTCGAAAGCTTTATCGTAATTATGAATTAAGATTTGGGATTTTTTTTCTTGGTGCAAATTTCTGTAAATAACATTTTTTTATCCAAACTTATCATTTCTGCAGAAATATAAATAAGTTACGTTTTTCTTAACACAATTTCTTATCATCAAAAACCTATACTGCCATTTAGAGAAGACCATAAAATCTAAGATGACTGAAAATTACCGCTAAATATTAATGTTATTTAAAATAGATGTATATTCAAATCCAATTAAATGTTTCAAAGATTAAGGTATATTAACTCTGATGTTTGGACACACGAATGATAAGAGTAGTAAAACCAGTAAATTAATTTTACACAGTTTTAAATAAATAAATAGAATCAATCTTTCTCTGGTATCTCTTTACGATTTATTTAGCAGTTAGAATGAGAAATATTGCATTAATGTTGCTAGCAAAGCGAATTGAATACCATAAGAGAACGTCCCATTACATAAAACTATTCTACGATTTGAGCTACAAAACTTAAAATGGCAACCTTTTATCGGACTCTGCTCACTAATCACAGAATATTCAAGGATATCCATCTGTGGTAATTCTAAAATCCTACCTGGAGAGGTCCGTCTCCATATTACATAGACTAGTGAGCCACAATGGCAGCACTAAAAACTGACAGTTCCAATTATGTTCATCTGATTTTTTTATTTGAAAAACAGAATTTATTGCGTCATGTGTGCATCGAAATTCTTTCACATTTTGAGCTAGTTCCAGAGATACTCTTTTTAATGTTTTTATTACTATTTTGAATATATTTTTATATACTATGCATTTATTTTTTTTAAAGTGCATCCTTAATAGCATATTAATAAACCGTGGACATTAATTTTGATTATTTAACTACATAGCGAGGAAATAAATATAAAATAAGAGAATTTTTTTTTGCTTAAAATGTACTTATTGCCTAATATTATGTACTATGACATCAAAGTCCTGATCCATGGCTTAGTGGGCTGGAGCGTTGTACTCTTGTTCTCAACCGGAATGAGCCACTGTTCGATGCACCCTGTGGAGGTGCAGAATTTAAATCCTGGGTATAGGTTCGGTGCCTAATCAACCTTGTGAGGAATTAGAGGAGCTGTAATGGTAGCGAATCTCGGTCGAAGAATGCCAACTTTTCGACTGGGGTTGCCGAGATGCTGACCACATTTGCTACCCGTATCGCAAACCACCGCCTTGCGTATGTGAACATGAGGCCGGCAGTCGGGTTGGCAGGCCCAGATCCGAATCAGGCTTTTGCGTAATAGATTTGATTGGATTAAGCTATGGAGGGGATTCGGCAGGGAGTTCCGGTCTTGGTATATTGTATCTATGCCCCAAGTTCGACATAACCGGGAGGAAGGATAAGGCGAGAGGAGGTCAATCGTTCCAGGAGTCACTACAGTGCAGAGGACAGGTACCATGCTATTGACCAGTTGAAAACTCCCTGGCAGGCCAGTACAGCCGACTTCCCACCCCCGTGGTTCTGAAACGACCCACCAGGGCATCCCGCAGACCGGAGACTGCGTTACTAAAGGAGTAAATGCTTACCAGGAGCACATCATACTGCAATGCAGCGCCGAGACTCCCGCTGACACTTCTACCCTGAAAGAGACCACTTAGACGAGAAATGATGTGAAATGAGAATGAAGATGAAATGGATGGACAGGAAATTTGGGGGGATGGCGACCCGGCTAAACCCCCGAAAAGTTCTATGGGTCAGGTAGGCCGGCCACAGCAATCGAACCCGGACCTTCCGAATACAGGCCACAGACGGAAACACCCTCGGTACGCTATGGGATACTTTTGTAATTGCATCACAGGTATTTTAACAAAAGCTCATTTCATTGCTCTTTATACTATTAATACCTAGAACATGTTATTGCTTAGACCGAAAAGTACGCATATGAAATAATAATGTGCTGATGAATGAATCCCCGAGGAAAGGGTTTAGAAGTTATATATGACGCTAAAATACCACTTTCTAACTTTATCTTTAAAAGCATATACTGCATATATAGCCCATCCTTCGTCTTTTTGTTTTTCTATAGCTTAAACATGCCTGGGGCCTCTTTTGAATACTTTGTTCACTTTAATGAAGGCAAAACTATCGTTTCTGGCTACAGTTTTATAAGAAACTAGGTGTATAAAAGGACTTTAAGTCCATATGACATTTTGTGAAAGCTCATACACCTATATGGCTAAGATCCATATTTGAGTTTTGGCAATTTTGTTTTCTTTCTTACTTTTCTGATTCACTAAAGTGTTGTAATTTTGCCTCATTATATGTGTGGGAATCAGTATTACAAATGTATGCTATAGGAGTTTCAGGCATTAACAAATTCATTTATCGAAAAAAATTAATATTTTCGCCATGTTTCTGAGAATAACAAATTTTCAGAGCTCGTTCATAGAAGAGTAGTACTATCGTATATCCATACGTGGGAGAGGATGTAAAAAGCCAACTTATCCAATGTAATAGATTGGCAATGGATAATGGCTTCTTTCTATTTATGGCGCAGTATCTGCGTTTAAACTCATTCACCGTCAACTGGCCTTGTATTTTTGCTTCATGACGTAGGCTTCTGATGTCACTGCACCAAATCGTTTCCTCATGTTATTCAACCAAGAGACTACATTAGATCTCTTGTTTACTTCCGTATTCGATTTAGAATTGCAAAAACTTGGCATGTATTATTTATATGCCAGGCATGTATTATGTATATGCCAGGTATGTATTATTTACATGCCATTTATTTCCGTGTCTACTACATATATTTGTGTAAATGCTTTGTTTCCAACCTGTTATTAATGACAACATATCTACCGAAAATTTGTTCGGTAATACTGCGATAACTTACGTGAAGTGGAATGATATTTAAATGTTATCACTTATCAGTAACTATGTTCTAGTCACGGTTCCCGACAAATGGCCCGATGCATCATTTCTTTTTAAGACAATATCTCTAAAGTTATTAGTTTACCAAGGTAACAATGTCATGTTTAAAAGCATCAAACAAGTATTAAATATGTGTACAGCTTCGACGGTCGTTGTGCATAGGATCTTGGTTGACTTCCGGATAGGCGCGTAATTGTTACCTGCCGAAGTTCCACTGCAACACAAGTTGCAGTCTAGTTGTAGTCTGCGACCTATGTCGGCCCTCTTCTACTTCGAGGCTCAAAGTTCAAGGTTATTTTTGCGTTACCGTTCCAGTATTTTTACGCTGGTGACATCTGCCTCCTTCTCTCCCATGGCCAGGAAGCTCATCACACACCAAATGTATATTTGACAAAATGTTATATAGAACGTTGAGGAAAGGTTTGAAATACTTTGAGACAAGATAGAGCGAAACAAAAAACAAAACGCCCCATAAAGTGGACCATAGAATTAATCATACACGAGATGAATTTACCACCATTGTGAGAGAAACACATTTATTGGCGTATACTCTTTGGTAGAAAGCTGATTGGAGCCATGTGTTACGCAAGAAATAAAATATTAAGTACCACCATATTCTCCTCAATGTTTACATACGAAATGAATGTGTCACGCCATGAAAGCTGGATATATGTAAAGTAGGGACACTGCACTCTGCACTGTCATGGCTCCTTGGAACTGCCACCCCACTGTCTCCTCTCGCCTCATCCTTCCTCCCTGGGGTGTCCCACTTGGGGCATAGATCACGAATGGTCTCCGTGCCGAATCCGCTCAGTAGTAAATTTTAATTATATATATAATTAAAATTGTATACATATAAAATTTACTACAGAGGGGATTCGGCATGGAGACCAGTCGTGATCTATGCCCCAAGTGGGGCACCTCGGGAAGGAAGGATGAGGCAAGAGACAGTGGGCGGCAGTTCCAAGGAGCCACGACAATGCAGAGGGCAGTGTCCTTACTTTTACTTAGATAGAGACGCCCCACGGGAGGCCAGAATAATGGACATGTCCTAATGCGGTACCGCAACGGGCCCAGCAGCCGGTCCCGAAATGGTCCCAGCAGTAGGTTCGAAGACCAGCAACCGACTTACCGGAGTATGAAGTAGTTTTTCTCGGAGCATATCATCCTACCATGCACCGCCGAGACACCCGCCGACACTTCTACCCTTAAAGAGACCACCAGATGAGATGTGAAATGATAATGGAGATAAAGTGAAGAGACAGGAAATTCGGGAGATGTAATTAACCTACCCAGCATTCACATAGTGACCCAGGAAAACCCCCTAAAAACCCATGGGCCAGGTAGGTTGGACACGGCAATCGAACCCAAGCCTCTCAAATGCGGGCCACAGACGAAACCGCCTAAGCCTTCTCGCTCGGTTATATATAATATATAAAGCATCGGTTATATATATATAATATATATATATATTATATATAAAGTATGGAGCAATGGCACATTTTGGTTTCGAGCAGCACCAAACCTGGACTTTAAACATTTAAAAAGCGATGTATTGGTTAAAGAGGACTAGTTCGTTGGTTTACTTTTTGTCCTGACCATAAAGTACGAGTGTTTGGTTACAAAGACATTGAAAATGAATATATCAGTTATAATAAAATTTACAATCGTAATTAAGTTTCTCCGTTCTGCAACAGGTTATAAATTATTGGACAAAATTCATAATAGGATATAACAGCAGAAGTACAGTTAACGTAACGTTACAGAATAAATTGAAGAATTACGACAGTCTGGGAACCAACAAATTCTAAAAATGCTGTCAGTACCCAATATTATGTTGACACAAGGAAATGGAAGCCTAGGGAGACCAATAGATTTGGATCAATACTTTCCGTTGAATGAAAACAGGCCAATGACCTAATTCATGTAGCAGAAGGACATTTAAAGGTCATGGTATATGTCTACCCTAGCAGTAACAAAAGCACACTGCGACAGCGAGTCCACAGTGCCCGTCAAAAATCCGGCAGAAACCAGATGCACTTTTTAATAATCTATAGCTCTCTCATATTTAAGAGAAGGGTGCATTGCAATAAATGCTAGTCATACTGACTAGTGCTATAGTGATTGTCATGCGTACAGTGCACGTTATTGTTATTATTGCTATTATTATTGTTATTATTATTGTTACTGTTATAGAATTTAAGTGAGCATTCATATCATTACTTGCGAGCATAACTTAATATCAACAGTGCGATTAGTCATTGTAGCAGTTTGCCACAGTAAATAAAGTCCCAGGGGAATGAGGCGCAAGGGGGTTAGACATTGTTTTGATACCATGCCTGTAGTTATTTATGACGCTCAGGTCAGTTCAGTTACAGTACATTCAGAAACCTTCTGACGCCTTATACTTCTGTGAATAAATCTTCTCGGTTTTAGTATACAGAGTGAATAGAGCGGCATGTGATTTTAACGGCTCTACTCCTTGTGTAGCATGCGCTCTCCGTCACAAATATTCATTGTCCTTGTCACACTGTGTAAGGGTAGTACATTGGTGCCAGGGACTTTCTTTGCTTTGGCCAACAGTACAACCAGCTTGATAGTTCTGTAGAAAATATGTATAACAATAGTATAACTATAAAATTTCTTTTGACCTTTCAACTTTAAAGAGCTCACTCGCAAGGTGTACATTTTTGTCGAAACTGATTAATATTTAAATCAGAGGAAGACAGCTTCGAGAGTTGTGACGTATTTCAGCCGGGAGCTAGGCCTGCAGTGCGTGTGACGTCAGACAAGAGCCATGTAGCATCAAGTTGCCTATAGGTATAAATGGCGCCGTGAGTACAGAATCTGAGGGTTCAGTCAGGTGTAGCACACTCGATGACAACAATGTAGCTTCCACGTACCTAATGGAACTGTTAAATTTACAATGTGATGATTTATTGAAGGACAAATACACACACAAGGTTCGCAATCTAACATGCAGCCTTCGATTACAAATTTCCTAGACATTACGTCCGGACATTGCTAAACTAGTTAAAGAAAAATTAAACAGAAAATTTTGGAAAATGTCCACGTAATTCTGTTCTGAGAGGGTCTCCTCTAATTTGCAGAGATAATTACTTTGTTTTGTTTTATTTTATTTACTTTATAACATGCCTGACCTTTAGATAAACTACGAGTTGAAGTTATATATATTTTCTCATAGCACAGAGCCAAAATGTAATTGTTTATAAACTGTGACCAATTATGTAATTAAAGCAGTCAGCATTAATGTTACAACACCCAAGATGTAAGTTGAACATATTATTAATATCCGATACGTTTCCTGTCTTTCCTGCGCTGTCGGAAACCCAACACATCAAAACTTTTCCTTCCTCTTGGGCAGCAGAAATCAGCGCGGTGACGTCACACGCTAACCTGCCTTTCGTTCGGGAGCATATTTGGCGGTTAGAGCTGACGTCACACCGCCACTACCTGTCTTCCCCTGATTTAAATTCTACGTTAATACTTTGTTGCTGAAACTAATATCTCATGATGGAGCATGAAAACTACCAAAATAACAAGGTGTGATATTCACATATGAAATTGTCCCTTTTGTGGTACCTACATGGTAACAATAATCATCTTCCTGCCAGCTACTTGTTCACTCGGATACCTGGGATCTTATCTGTATAGAAAACCATGTTTATTCTGGTATTAGTGTTAAAACGCTTCCGTCCCACTTACTGGCACTCCCATATTTGATTTTAACAATTCATTTGTGTTAAATGGCATGTACGTTAACTTTAGATACACCTATTTTTTCATTTTCAGCAGACGGATTCGGGTTGCAGGGATTGATCTAAAATCTTAACAATTTGATATATTGAGAATAATAAGCATGTTATTTGGAATAGCTTCTTAAAGAAAGGCGTAATACGTAATAATCCTCGTATATAGGATGTTTGATCCAAATTTTTCGTTTATGTGAACAGCGCAGGTGTCAGAAGTATTGAATCTGATAATTTATCACGCAGAATCAAGGACTGCAAAAGTCCACTGATACCGTCAGGTGAAATGCAATATTTTATTCTATTCGAACATGTAATATGAAATATGAATTCTAACGTCTGCTCTGATAGATTCTTTGGAATTGTTCTATATTTTCAGGAGTTTTTTCGACACTTGAACGTTGCAAAAACCACGACCACATTGCCATATTCACCCGTTTGAAACTTCACTATATCAGAAGTGAAGAACTACAGATACCACGCCCGCCTCGGTAGCGTGGTGGCAGCATGTCTGCCTCACGTTAAAGAGGTCCCGAGTTCGAATCTCGGTCAGGGTGACTTACCTGGATAAGGTTTTTTCCGAGGTTTCCCTTATCCTCAAAGGCGAATGTCGGGTATCTCTATGCCCTATGGAATCTGGGCTCATTTGAGCATCGTTTCACCCATCCCATTCATCGTCCGATATGACTTAACGTTGGAGGACGTAAATTAAAAAAAAACTACAGTTTCCACAGTTATGTGTGCAGAGGATCTACTCCCATTACTCCTGGACCCGTAGTCCCAAGGACCCGGGCCTCCTTCTACGCGGGAGCGATGGATACTCCATAGGGCAATATCTGA
The DNA here is from genome assembly GCA_030765055.1 of Mantis religiosa. Lineage (NCBI taxonomy): Eukaryota > Metazoa > Arthropoda > Insecta > Mantodea > Mantidae > Mantis > Mantis religiosa. The sequence continues at coordinate 71,697,897 of CM060950.1, read as the reverse complement.
TTTCTTAAAAAGCCCCACCCCCGCTGAGCACAACGCCAAGACGGGATGGAAGTGGATACGCCACTTACGCGCGTCAACCCCGCAGGGAAGACTACCGAAAACCTCGGTGGGGCCGCCTGGTGAACCCGGGACCTTTTAGGCAACCCTCTACCCCCTCCGGGCGGCTGTAGCCTGGCCGGAGGTGCCCAATTCCCTGTGAGTGTCGGGAACACACTGCTCCCTCGAGTCCAACACAATCCGAACAACTCCCCGACGTGAGGGGCTCGGCAGTTCGGCCCAAGGTTTCTCTAGTAACGTCAGAGGTACCACGAGTGCTAAGGGTCGGCAGCGCCCGCACCACGGCAGCTGAAGGGGACGGTGTTTTAGCCCAGCCGCTGTTCGCCAATCTCTCCATCTGCCGGCCAGCTTAGCAGGGATTCTGGCGGACGACGAACAAGCGGTGGCCAAAGTATTTAAGCTGCTTTTAACTGTTGATTTTCGAATTTAGTTCTCAATTTTACCTTTTTAAACTTTCTCTTCGCTTCATGGTTTTCAGTATCTAACGTGCATGTCTTTTACCATATTTTATTTAGGATGGATGTATTTTAGCTATTTTATCTCCTATTTTAGCATGTTTTGCTTTTTTCAAGGGCACTGATGACCATGCCGTTGAGCGCCCCTAAACATCATCATTCATTCATTCATTCATTCATTCTTACAGATACCAGGATTAGCACTTTCATATTTGCTGCTATGGCACATTCAGGTACATTTGTTACAATTTACAGCTTAAATACCTAACGTACATTCTACAATAAGATATTTTTTGTCCCTCCAAGTACCACAGGTCAATATAGTCTTCAGTACACTCCCAAAACGGTTAGTAGCAAATAATGCCTCTCAAGGACGAGCAATTGCATTCCGTATCCAAACCACCATTTCTATTGTAACAGAGGTTATTGTCTCTGGCAACGTGTAACAAACACTAATACAGCAGTTTCCACATTCAGATTACCGCTTGGGGATACTGTTTATATTTAACAAGTACCTTTCGCAAGGCTGTTTCTGTTTATCACTTACCATAAGTAATATACCCAGATTATTTCTTTTGGAACGTTGTAAAGTGAACAGTATATAGAGCTAAACAATAACGAACTGAAGTTGGCAATAATAACTTATACTAATTCATACTTTGATTAAACTGGTAAGGGGGCGGGGAAGAGAAAGTGAAATGGGGAATTTTCCATATATTCTATGAACGGGTAGTTAATTATGAACCTTGTTTTTTTTCTCTTTCTACAGCTGTATCCAATTCTTCCACAAATATCCCACCACTGTAGCATCACCAATGCATATTCAGGATTATCGCCTTATCCCATATCCCAACTTATTCCACCACAGCGCAGAGACATTCTGATCCCAACTATCCATAGTTTGAAATAAGAATCCAAAAGTTTAAACTGAAGGACTAGGTATTGAATCCTTGCAGACAGTCGAAACATGTGTACGAACTTAAAGGCACTGGGAGGTTATTTTTACCCAGACAGGCTAGTTTTTAACAATATTGAAATATAAATATACAAAAAACTAAACGCTGCAAGAAATTGAAATTTGGTATGATTATAGTATAAGGAGGTGTGCATTTAACGACGGTATAATATTTACCTTAAGCTCATACAGTTCCTTGAAAAAGGGACATAAGACACTCTGTGTATCCTGAAAAAAAGTACTACAGCGTATACTTCAGGTCTAGGTTCCTTGTAGGAATTTAGAGCTATAGGCACTAATCTTTTTCCTAAATAACATAAGACACAGTTTTATAATCTAAACTAAATGAAAACATACTTAGTTTATACTATGCACATGAAAAATTATTTAGTTGTGTTAAAAAAAGGTAATGTTTTTAAGGGCTGAATTTTATTTTCCCTCCATTTTATAAATAATGTGAATATAAAAGTTAGATTAATGTGTTTAGGGAACATTAACAAATAAGCACTAAAAATTTTGTATCGATATATTTTATAATTTTTGAGAAACATGCACCTAAAATATGAAAAATCAAGGTTTTGAGAAATCACGATCAAAGATTAAGCACCATTCTTTTTAAACTATACATACTATCAGAACATGCCTGCTCCATATTCCTGCTCGGTTAGGCTTTCCTCATCTTTTCTTTTCCTTTTCTTACTTCTAGCTCTACTTTCAAGCAACTGAGCTGTTCTTTTAGCCTCTGAGAGTCTACGTACATCTTTTTTTAGACATGCTGCCGTCATATTTTCACCAATCTTTATACCCATTTTTGTCATTACTTTATGCCCACCAATGCACCCATCATTATAAAAAATAACACTATCATATACACCAATTTTTGGAATTATTTCCCATATTATATGATGAAAATTTTCATTTGGGTTTTGGGTGCCAAAACACGGCTAAAGAAGCCGGAAGTTGACCGTAGAGAAATAAGAGTGAAGCAGCAGGAAGCAGAATGACCAACACGTAAGTCAAACTTTACCACATGTTTCTAAGTGGGTTAGTTCAGAAATTTCAAGCTTTGGAAATATGCTGAGTGAAATGTGTATACAGAAGATCAGAAAGTGGGCGCTGTCAATGCGCCACCATCTTTAAATTGATGGATTAAAGGACTTTAATACCAGCTGACACCCTATGTTATATATAATTTAAAAGCTGAAGAATTATATAATTTTTAACACTAAAAAGAAAAGTCGATTTTTTGAAGCCCATCGACCTCCCAGTGCCCTTAAATTCAAACCTTAAAAGAAACATTGTTTCCTTAACAGAAACATACTCAGCCATAAAAGGTTATGCTTGGTTATTTGCAACATTACTTTAAACAAAACTAGATCAAAGACGAACTGTGTAACCGCCCTGGTCCACAAAATATTCTGTGAAGGCCTTCATTCGGACGCTGTCAGAATATTCTCACTCTGCAACCGACGCTTCAAGTGGACAAGGAAAACATGGTACACAGCACAAATATCCCTGCCATGCCGCATGGACATTGTCTTGCCGCACGTGACGGCCTTCGCTAGTAATGATTTATACAGGGCAGTCTTGTAATAGTACTGTATGAATAATACATTCGTCGATTATCCTGGGAACCACACCATTGCCATGTGCTTAACAAATGCGTTCAGTTAGATAGTTTTGGCATCTTTCACATCATTTGATGCTAGCATTACATAGAGTTCTCAATACGGCCAGTAGTGTCACAAATATTAGCGATAAAACCTCTCCCTTAAACTTTGGGCAGCTCAGCTAAAAAGAAGAGGAAAATGGACATGGCGACAGAATGGCAAAGAGATCAAAGAAAAGAAAACTATGGAAAAGTACCAAAGGCACCTAACAGATTTCAGTCGACAGGAAATTGATCCGAGCTGTAACATTAAAGCTTCTTCAAGCTTAGTAAATGAAATTGGATGGAGTAAATATACGCATATATAGTTTGCTTTTGGAAGAAAGGATCAGTCATGATTAACATGGTTTAGATTGGAGGTTGTAGAGCATGGAAAACTATTGACGATTCTACCAGGGGAATCTATCTACTCAGTGGCTTGGATGAAGGCAGAGTACATATTTTGACGGACTGTGCACATTGGTAGATTTAGCGAAAAATTAAATTTACATAAAAACGTGTAAGTCCGGCTAGAAGGAGACCGGTATGTTGGAGTGTACTAGGAACCAGAGAAACTGGCAAAATATGGCCAATTTTCTGACTATAGTGCGCGAAACCACATCAGAATTGTTCATTTAATAAGATACGATTTATCACTAGTTTGTCTTCCTTTATCCTTTTATTTCTTTTCTTCACATTTAACATGTATCATAACTCCTAACTCTTCGCAGTAAAGAGGTAAACTGTAGTCCATCTTTTAGAGGAGGTTTGTTCTAAAGATTGATACAGTTGTTAGTATGGCATTTCCTGCGAAATCAAGCCACGTGTTTTACTTTGTTTTCTGCATTTTAACTCCGAACATCTTTATGTGTGAATGACATTCTGATATATTTATATCAGAAATTGTAATGAAGTTAACTAAATTAAAGGTGATGATGATGATAAACAACCTTTCAGGTCTTTGTGAATCTACTTTGGTATTAATAACGTGATTGCTTTTTTAAAGCAACAGTTAATACATTTTAATGAAAAGATGGTATTACAAAGTAAACAAACGTATCTACTTCTCGTAAAAATTTCAGTCTCAAGTGAGTTTCTGAGATAGTGAGTTTTGAATTCAGCAGATTTAACACTGGCAAGATAGTTTTAATTTTCCCTCAAATTTAAACAAACAAGGGAATGATTTATCGAGAGACTGCTGTGAACACTGTTTCTTATAGATTTAAATATCGGAAAAACACAAACTAAATGTCTCGACATGATTCTGTGTTTTCTAGTGTTCTTACTCCTAACTAGCATTGCAACATTATGAAAAACACACACACACACACACACACACACACACACACACACACCACACACACACACCACACACACCACACACACACCACACACACCACACACACCCCACACACACCACACACACCACACACACCCCACACACCACACACACAGCACACACACCACACACACCACACACACCCCACACACACCCCACACACCCCACACACCACACACACCCCACACACCACACACACCACACACACCACACACACCCCACACACCCCACACACCCCACACACCACACACACCACACACCACACACACCACACACCACACCACACACCACACACCACACACCACACACACCACACACCACCACACACCACCACACACACCACACACACCACACACACACACACACACACACACACACACACACCTAATAGGTGTCTTTGCCTCACATGTCGAACATGTAGAGCCAAAAATAAACACCACTGCAACAAGGTAAGGCAGGTGGAAATGACTAATCCAATGACGTAATCGGCCTTGCGATTGGAATTTTTACTATTTCTACAAGGTTGACGTGACAGGAACAAATAAAACGTGCTTTGCTAATTATTTTATTTATTTAGTTTGTTTCATATTAAATTATGTATTCCGATACACCCTGAAATAAATGTCTACGGAGTTACAACAAATTTATGCTGTGAAACTCTACTCTGAAAGGCGTAACACGCAACGGAAGATCTGAAAGTTGCAAGGGACTTAGAAAGTAGGGCGATGCTGAAGATAAACATCTTATTACAGAAACCATACCGTAAAGACGATGCACTTGACCGCCTACAGAGTGCATTTCTGAACTGGGAAGGTAGGGGAAAGCTAAAAATTTGGTCACCTATGTGAAGGAAATGAACCAGCTTAGAACACAAGGTTCAAGTGGCCTGAGTTGCTTATTATAAAAAAGTAGTTTCTTGTACAATTTAGACTGAAACTTCTAACGGGAAATAAATGTTCATCTCTTGCAGAGTATTGTGAAGAAGATATGTTACCAAAACTCCAACGACCAAGAATGATGACATAAATCTGAGATGTAGCATGTTTCAAATTCTGCTCTTTACATTTAATCCAAATAGTCATACGTGAGAACTTTCAAACAAACTTATGAGCACCAAACACTCAGGATCTCTTAGAAATATGGAGTTGGAAGGAGCTTTCGTATTTTGTAGTGTTCAACACATATTCTTATCACATGGACACCATAGGCAGTGTCACTGGTGATACATGGAATGCAATGATAATTAGGAAAGGGCATTTTGGAAAGAAAAAAAAACGTTCCGGGCGTATGTTTAGGATACGTCTCGCCAATTTAGGTGAATGAGAACTAGGGAAGAGTGTCTGCTGGAAGTTAGAGTGTCATTGTAAGGGAAGCACTGTGTAGATCATATAATATTGCAATTATTTTAAGTGTTTAGGAAAAATAAAAAAAAATGTAATTGAATTTTCAACTCAATTTATGCGCTGTTTTTAAGTTTTAAAAATAGAACATTAAGCAGAAAATAATAAAGGGAACACTCCCAAATCCAGTTTTCAGTCACTTTTACGGACTTTCTTTTAATCTGAAGCCCTAAGTTCAAATCTTGATAGATCCAATTTGTTAGGATAAGGTTAACCAAGGTCTACCCTTACCCTTATCTTCATAAGGAAACCTTGGACGAATCAGTCCTCCAGCCTCTTTAGTTCACCTATTTCTCTCATTACCTATGCAGATTTGAGCTGTTTAAAGGAGCATTAAGTATTTTAAAAACAATTTGGTAGAATTCAACGTTGAAGTGTTTCTGGTTCTGGGGTACAAACACACTGTTGCGGCATACCCGCATGTCAGGTTTCAATTGGTTGGTGTTTACTTTTGATTTGGGTTCTAATTGGAGCTATGAGATCTCTTATCCTCAGGTGAATGGTTGTAGGAAATGGATTTGTTGTTTGTTGGCTGCTCAGTTGTCTCAATAATACACTGGTTCGTTGCAAAAATGATTTAATTTAATTCTCACTAAGTTCGTTGATTCAGATTGATTTGTAGCGGTGACCACCTGTTACTAAACTTCCTAACAGAATTCTCTTACTTCTTTATACGGCGAATACTTTGCTATTATAAACTTCTTCTGCTGCTTCTCTTACGCTGGTTGCGTTATTCTTGAGACTTCCCTACATTTCGGACTTAGAAATCTTTACTACTTCTTCTTCACGCGCACTAACACATCTTTCCCCTCGTAGTATGACTGTTGAAGTGATTTTTCGTCGACTCTGCGATTCAGTTCGTACTTTATTCTGATCCCCACTCTAACTCTTATCACATGACCAAAATAACTCACCCTTCTCCCCGTTTCTCAAATCTTACATTATTATTGGTTTCTCATTTTATTTAGATTTTTCTTTATTGGTTAGCAAAACTCATCGAACTCATTGACGTTACATCCCACCGTGAGTTGGGTCACGCCTACCCTGGGCTCTTTGTAACGGTATACATCGTTATCACCTCAGTAAAGTAAATCCTTTTAGGTCTTATGCTTGACCGCATCTTGAAAACCTTATTGTTCCTACACATTCGTGGCTATAGTTCTCAGACATTGAACCTTTCCTTAAACAAAGAGGCTAACGGTCACCTCTTCCTGTCTCCCCGGCTTGTGTTCAGATTTTACAGAAATATTTTCTCTCCCTTACATGGATTCTAGCATGTTAGTTGTCTTAAATTATATTCTTCCCATCTTATTCTTAATTAAACCGCTATTTTAATCATTACTCTAATTACATTCTAATTTCATATTAATATAACAATATTTTATATTAGTTTAGCAAAGCATTTTTATTAATTTATCTTCTTTTTTAATTCTCGTGATTTCGATTAATTCGCCACCTCCTAATCGCTGTCTGATACTGCGGTTACACTGTACTTTCCATTTAAGGCCAAATAATGGTAACTGATTGTGTAAACACACACAAACGTGGTACATAGAATTGGAACTAAAATGAAATGCCATAGTTGGGAGTTTTGAACCAAGGATTTTGGTCCTATCTTTCAAAACACATAAATTCCTCCCTCCATCCAGACGACGATTATATGAAAAATAAACCGTAAGGAAATAATTTATTTACCTTTCATAGTTTAATAAGGAAACTTCAGGAACTGCTATAAATAGCGTGTTCAACTAAAATGCTGATCGGAGAAAAATAAAATTAACTGTTAAACATGCCCCAAAACAGAAGTGGGTAAGGGCTATTGTTCCGTGTGTTAGCAAATATATAAGCAGCACACATAACATTACTCAGCGTAATGAGAAAAATAAATGCACAGGTAACCAGAGAAGGAACAGCTCCTACGTGTCTCGTTTTCGCCACCACTACCCTGAACGGCGTTACCTTTAGCATACCCTATGAAATTTATAAATATATAAACTACCAAAATGTTCATGTTTAACTAAGAAAGCTACTGACAATATTTGTAACAGAACTGTAGAAATAGAGATTCCATCATGACAATGAAAAGTGGATGAATTCTGGAACTGAATTCACTTGTACAAGTAAACGTTTTACAAGTTGTTTCAAATTAAACTGAAACAATGGATATTTTGTCATTTTGGAATATGAATAACTGCCTTTTATCAGCATTTCATAGATGCACATTTCGTTGTTTTAGAAAAAATATAGTTTAAACCAACATGAAACATAAAAATTAACTAAGCAGAAGAAAGAAAATTGTAAAATATAACGTTTTCCCCTAACATTTTTAAGTTTAACTTTTACTTCTAGTACAATCGTGGAAATATTTCCCAATTTATAAAAATAAAACTCTACCTATCATGAATATCAACTAATACAAAACCTTCGTTCAGATACATGTCCGGCTTAACCGACATTTTTCTAGCACGGGAAACGTGCTCTTTGCCGGCAGAGTAGGATATTTATAGCCTCTTAAGTTTAAGCATATAGATTTATCATGTAAATCTAAGCCTTTTAACAAAATTTATTAAGGTAAGTAGAGCCAGACTGAAATATTCAATGGCATAGCCGGGATTTGAACCACGGATCATCCGCTTTCCGTGCGGTTGAATTAAATCCCCTTTTTTTTATTTTATCCATCGATCAGCAATTATGCTTTACAGATGTTTGTTATAAGATACATAGGAACAGGACACATAACAATGGAGGTAGCCATGAACGACTCCTCTAACTAAATATGGAGGATAACTGTAACACAAATTGAGAACTTAAAGTCTTATGGTAGTAATCACGTGTCTGAGTCTGTGCTGGAGACGTCACTCAGGAGAAGATCTTGGGGCAGTCTGCGCTTCAGGCGAGTTGGCTGGGGGTTGCGACAGCCGAGACGGTACGTAACAGCTCCAGGGACCTCCTGGAGATGGTAAAAGAATGGACGTGCCAGGCGTCGGATGTATTGGTGAACGGGTAAAAGACCAAACTCATGATGAAGCTGCTGGTTTCGGATGAACCATGGAGCGTTTGTAACTGTACGAAGCACCCTGTTTTGTAGTACCTGCAGTCGGCGGAGATTAGTCTTACAGGTGCCACCCCAGACTGGAGCTGCATAGGTAAAAATAGGACGGACTAGAGATGTGTAAAGAAGCAGGGAGGATTCATAACCAAGTGAAGTGCGCCTGTTGAGTAGAGGGTACAGTTTTGATAGCCGGGCAAACGCAAGCGTAACAGACCGACAGATGTGGGCGTTCCAAGTAAGTCGGGTGTCCAGTAACACCCCAAGGTATTTCACTGGCACATTGCTTGGTAACCATGAGAGCGGTTCCCCCAGCAGCCGTAGTGAAGGAGGATCCCTATAAGGTCGTAAAGAGAAGATCTTAACCTCTGTCTTGTTAGTATTGAGGGAAATGCGCCAGTGAGAGAACCAATGAGCTAATTGATCTAGGGCAATTTGCAGTTTCTGAATGGCATGAAGAATATTGGCGTGAGAATAATAGAGAGCAGTATCATCTGCGTATAACGCCGTACAAACTGGAGCTATATCAGGAAGATCATAAGTGAATATATTAAAGAGGAGTGGTGCAAGTACTGAACCTTGAGGTACACCTGCTAAAATAGGCCGTCGGGTGGATGTGAAACCAGCAATGCGCACCACAAAGGTTCTATTGGTGAGAAAACTTGCTATGATTTGTATCAGATAATAAGGGAGACCAATGCGATATGCTTTAAGTAGTAGTCCACTGTGCCACACCTTGTCGAATGCCTGGGCGATATCTAGGAATGCTGCTACGGTGTATTGCCTGTTTTCGAAACCTTGAATAATAGACTGCGTGATTCTGAGCAATTGGTGAGTGGTAGCATGCTTCGGGCGAAAGCCAAACTGAAAAGACGGAATTATCTGATTATGGATCAAAAAATGAGAAATACGTTGATGAATAATCTTTTCAAAAAGCTTAGAAAGTGTAGGTAATAAGCTGATTGGTCTGTAACTTGAGGGAAGATTTTTTGGCTTGTTGGGCTTGTGGAAGACTATAATTTCCGCATGTTTCCATGTAGATGGAAAATGACCAATGCGCAGAGCAGCATTGAAGATTGATGATAAATAAGCTAGGGCTTTGTTTGTCAAATTCTTCAGCACAACGTTAGGGATAAGGTCATGACCGGGAGACTTTTTAACGGGAAGACGATGGATAAAGCGGGACAATTCACGTGGAGTAGTGAACGAAATTCTGTTGTGCGCTGTAGGACGAAGTTGGTACTCAAGGAGTTCCCTGTCCACGGAAGAGGGAATATTAGAGTCAAGACAGGTGTTAGGCGTGAATGTACGCTCGTAGTGAGTAGCTAGAGCGTCACACTTGGCAGCAGAGTCACTCAAAAGGGTCCCATCAACCTGAAGAGGTGGAATCACTGTCGGCTCTCGGAGAATCCTCTTAGTGATGTTCCATAAGGTATGATCTCCGGGACGGATAGTGGCTAATTGTCGCTGGTACTCCTGAAATCGGTGTTGCTCTAGTGCGGTCCGTACTTGTCGAATGAGACTATTTAATCTTTGGCGCAGCCAGGGTAGACGCTGACGTTGCCACAATCGACGGATGCGATGTTTCTCTTGGATGAGTTGAGTAATATGGATAGGCAAGGAGGGGAAATGGCGAGGTTGAGGACTGCGGACAGTAGAGGATCGTACACTGGAAGAGAGCGCAGAGGTAAAATGGTGAACGGCAGTGTCAATGGCATCCGCATTACCCAGTTGATAAGAGGTGTGGAGTGCAGCATCCAGGTGTGTGCGAAAGATGTCCCAGTTGACAAAACCATCGATGAGTCGCGGGATTTGTGGCAAAATATCAGGAGTGAGGTTAAATGTGACCAACACTGGACAGTGATCGGAATCGAGCGCTGGCAGTGCAGAAATCGATGCAGGTAATCGTATATTGCGATGTACCCCAATGTCCAAAATGTCAGGAGCTACCTGTGGGTTGCCAGAATAGTAAGTGGGTTCTGTGGGAGCCAGTATGTGAAGACCAGTGGTATTAATAGTGTCAAACAGACGCCGTCCATTCGGGTTTGTGACTCTACAGCCCCAAGAAGTGTGCTTCGAGTTCAAATCCCCTAGCAAGAGAGTGGAGCTTTCTGCTGGGAAAAGGAAAGAGAAATAGTGAGTATTAAGCTTACTATTTGGGGGCTTGTAAGCACTCATTAGAACGAGATCGTTGCTATCGCGAAGCGAGAGTTTAACGCCCACTACCTCAAAACCGGGAATCACAGGTAGGAATATTTCATGATGAGTCAGAGAACGTTTAACTAGCACAGCTACTCCCCCAGAGGCGGTAGGTGCATTCCGATCAAATCTATAAATCCTGTAGCCTGGAACGGAGAAACGTTCATTCGGGAGAAGATGAGTCTCGGTGATACAGGCAGCATCTATACTGTGCAAGCTGAGAAAGGCAGCGAAGGAGGCACGTTTAGTGCGTATGCCATTAGCGTTCCAGTTCAGGAGAGTGAGTGATGAAAGAGATGGCCTATTACACGCCACCATTGCGGAAAGTAGTTAGAAGAGCGTTTTGGAAACATTGTGTAAATTGCGGTAAGAGAGGAGTGAGGAACGTGGATAAAGAACTTAGAAGTTGAGTGAACAGGCTAATTAGCAGAGCCGAGAGAGATGAAGAGTCAGAGGGATCTTGTTGTGCAGTAGTACGCCTCGTCGAGGAAGCAGAAGTTACACTGGCATAAGTTGCTGGTGAAGAAGTTGAAGGTACTGGTGATGCAGCTGGGGTTGTAATGGTTGCTGTGCAGGATTGTCTGATTGTTGTAGGGGACGGGAGCGATGAGAATTCCCAGGCTGTTGCCCTGTGTTGCTATTTTGTGTTCTGAATTTCAGTTCTAAATAATGCCGACAACCTCGGTAGTTAGCTGGATGGTTTTCATGACAATGAACACACTGAGCTGGAGTGTCTCTCGGTTTAGTGCACTGTGAGAAGTGATGATTTTCTAGACAGCGAACACACCTCGGGGTCAGCTGACAATAGTTCTTTGTGTGACCGTAATTCTGACAGCGGGTGCATTGCGGTATGTCAGTGTTACGACGGCGATGTTCCACCTTAACAACACTGTAGAGCAGGCGAGTTAGGTTGAGTATGGCTTTACCATCATCGCTGTTTAACAATTCCACCGCACAGAGAGGAATGGGTTGTTTCGACCGATTCATAAGTCGAGTGACCTTCCGCACTGGGTAGTTCTGTAAGCACAGTTCGTCATAGATTTCCTTATCAGTGAGCGAAGGAGGGATGTCTCGGATAATTACCGAGAAAAGCTTATCTGTCGGATTTCTGTAAGTGTAGTATTCCTGTTGTATGGAGCTGAAGTATGTAGTAAGTTTACGGAAATCGTCAGAAGTAGAGGGATGAACCTTAAGGATAGACCCGCGAAGCTCTGTGTGAAATTCAGAGGTAACATTATTTTTTAGATCTTGTAATAGAAGTTGATAGTTACCAATGTTGCGCAAGCAAATTGGTGGAACTTTTTCCTTAGGTGTCTCGGAGTTGCTTGTCTCGTCCATGGCTGTGTTGTCTTCTAGTAGTGCGAAGCGGTTGTGCGTGGAAACAGAGTAAGCATAGCGCGAGGCACTTATTTGTTCTGATGGGGCAGCTGTACACCGACGTTTGCTCGGGCCAGCTGTGGCAGCAGCATGTGTAGCAGCGCGACTAGAGCTGGTTGCAGGTGAACTGTTAGATGGGGCAGTCTCATGCATGATAACGTCACTCGTAGTTTTAGCGGTAACTATAGCAGCAGTTGACGTGGTAAGATGTAATTGTGACGGGCGTAAGGGTGATTGACGCACTGGTGAATTAGGATTAAAAGTATTGGTGCGAGAAACCTGGGTTGGCTGCGTAGACACTGGTTGAGCTTGCTGTAGAGGCACTGATAACTGTGGGAATTCACTAGTGGTATTATAAACCATATCGATAGCTGAGCTCACTACGAGCGTACATTCACGCCTAACACCTGTCTTGACTCTAATATTCCCTCTTCCGTGGACAGGGAACTCCTTGAGTACCAACTTCGTCCTACAGCGCACAACAGAATTTCGTTCACTACTCCACGTGAATTGTCCCGCTTTATCCATCGTCTTCCCGTTAAAAAGTCTCCCGGTCATGACCTTATCCCTAACGTTGTGCTGAAGAATTTGACAAACAAAGCCCTAGCTTATTTATCATCAATCTTCAATGCTGCTCTGCGCATTGGTCATTTTCCATCTACATGGAAACATGCGGAAATTATAGTCTTCCACAAGCCCAACAAGCCAAAAAATCTTCCCTCAAGTTACAGACCAATCAGCTTATTACCTACACTTTCTAAGCTTTTTGAAAAGATTATTCATCAACGTATTTCTCATTTTTTGATCCATAATCAGATAATTCCGTCTTTTCAGTTTGGCTTTCGCCCGAAGCATGCTACCACTCACCAATTGCTCAGAATCACGCAGTCTATTATTCAAGGTTTCGAAAACAGGCAATACACCGTAGCAGCATTCCTAGATATCGCCCAGGCATTCGACAAGGTGTGGCACAGTGGACTACTACTTAAAGCATATCGCATTGGTCTCCCTTATTATCTGATACAAATCATAGCAAGTTTTCTCACCAATAGAACCTTTGTGGTGCGCATTGCTGGTTTCACATCCACCCGACGGCCTATTTTAGCAGATGTACCTCAAGGTTCAGTACTTGCACCACTCCTCTTTAATATATTCACTTATGATCTTCCTGATATAGCTCCAGTTTGTACGGCGTTATACGCAGATGATACTGCTCTCTATTATTCTCACGCCAATATTCTTCATGCCATTCAGAAACTGCAAATTGCCCTAGATCAATTAGCTCATTGGTTCTCTCACTGGCGCATTTCCCTCAATACTAACAAGACAGAGGTTAAGATCTTCTCTTTACGACCTTATAGGGATCCTCCTTCACTACGGCTGCTGGGGGAACCGCTCTCATGGTTACCAAGCAATGTGCCAGTGAAATACCTTGGGGTGTTACTGGACACTCGACTTACTTGGAACGCCCACATCTGTCGGTCTGTTACGCTTGCGTTTGCCCGGCTATCAAAACTGTACCCTCTACTCAACAGGCGCACTTCACTTGGTTATGAATCCTCCCTGCTTCTTTACACATCTCTAGTCCGTCCCATTTTTACCTATGCAGCTCCAGTCTGGGGTGGCACCAGTAAGACTAATCTCCGCCGACTGCAGGTACTACAAAACAGGGTGCTTCGCACAGTTACAAACGCTCCATGGTTCATCCGAAATCAGCAGCTTCACCATGAGTTTGGTCTTCTACCCGTTCACCAATACATCCGACGCCTGGCACGTCCATTCTTTTACAATCTCCAGGAGGTCCCTGGAGCTGTTACCTACCGTCTCGGCTGTCGCACTCGCCAGCCAACTCGCCTGAAGCGCAGACTGCCCCAAGATCTTCTCCTGAGTGACGTCTCCAGCACAGATGACTCAGACACGTGATTACTACCATCAGACTTTAAGTACTCAATTTGTGTTACAGTTATCCTCCATATTTAGTTAGAGGAGTCGTTCATGGCTACCTCCATTGTTATGTGTCCTGTTCCTATATATCTTATACCAAACATCTGTAAAGCATAATTGCTGATCGATGGATAAAATAAAATAATAATAATAATAATAAAAAAAAAAAGATAGCTGAGCGTACTAGATGGCCGGTAGTTTCCGGCGTGAGAGACATAATAGGTGAGGAAAGAAAAGAAAAAAAAAAATAGAGAAAAAGAAAGAAACACACCTGTACCCAAAGGGCACTAGTACACGTTAGTAACAGAACACTGTTTACACTGATTGTGAAAATACAATTCACTAGAAGATATCGTAATCCACAGTTAAACACAGTTACACTGTAATCACTCACGGAAGCAGCGCGCACAAAATACGTCTGTCTGCCGCGACTGTCGGTACACGACTCAGGAATTAAATCCCTGAGATACTATGGCCAACGTACCGACACGACATTAAAATTCTCCAACTGACTCATATGATTCCTGGTAAACCACTAGGGGTTCTCATATGCTATGAGACACGCACCGTTTGTGGCGACTTACTATGCTGTGAGTACTTAACAATTTTCCATCTGGCTCTATTCATTGAAACCTTAGCCTACACACGGCTAGTGTGGAAGAAATGACTATTTCCATCAATTTACCTAATAAACATAGTGTTTTAACTATGAAGCCTGGGACTTAAGTACTTACAGCATAGTAAGTCGCCACAAAAGGTGCATGTCTCATAGCATATGAGAACCCCTAGTGGTTTACCGGAAACATACGAGTCATTTGGAGAATTTAATGTCATGTCGGCACGTAGGCCATAGTAGGTCAGAGGTTTAGAGCAACCTCACGGAGAGCGGGAGATCCGTGGTTCAAATCCCGGCTATGGCATTGAATTTTTCAGTCTGGCTCTGCTCATTCAAACCTTAGCCTACACACGGTTAGTGTGGAAGAAATGATTATTTCCAAAATTAATTAATTTTGCTCAGCGTGGATCAATCGAACACTCAAATGCGGAAATTAATCACATTTTCGCTTGTTACAATTCCTAGACTAAATTTATCTCGTAGGTTTTTACTTTTACATTTCTATTGGAATTTTAAGCCGAAGCTTATAACATTTCGGAATATTGTCCCATTTATTTTCAAGCATTTCTTTAGGCTCCATGTTAACTTTTCTGTGATATCATCCTGTTTATCCTGTAGGAATACGAGGATTTAATTTCGGTATTTTATCAAGATTCTTGTCACATAAGAATCATATATGACGATCCCGTGACCCAAAGGATAGGAACCTTTTGGTATTATAATAGCACAATAAAACTAAAACATGTGTTTTCACACCTATCGATCTATGCAGCACACATTTTGCGTCAACATATTTAGACAAAACTACACACAGAGTGGGAAAATTGGAAGAGCCACGGTACCGGTTAAATCAATGCAGTATAGGGCAAATAAATTTCCTAATTCGGCCACGTGTCAAAATGAAGCCTCTGCATAGCATTTAAATGTTACAATTCGACACTGCGATAGAAATCACGATATGAAGATATGTAAACTGGGCACAGTGCACTTAGGAAATGCAGGAGTGCCATGGTCTATGTTCCTGCTCTACTTTGCCAAGACCAGTAATAGATAAAGCAGGTATAAAATACACAATTGATTACGTCTGCCTAATTCAGGAAAGTTTGAATGTATGTTAAATTAAGAGGAACATCTGCGTAAAGGAGCAACCAAATTTATGGAGGAGGAGGAGGAGGAGGAGAAGAAGAAGAAGAAGAAGAAGAAGAAGAAGAAGAAGAAGAAGAAGAAGAAGAAGAAGAAGAAGAAGAAGAAGAAGATGAAGAAGAAATAATGATCAAATGACAGCAAAGGATGCAGTCAAAAGTTCAGCAAAAAATAAGATGAATTTATTGCAATAATTAATAGTCTAATATTGGCAATGCGATTTCCAAAAACCTTTAGCTCTATTCGTGATACCTTGTGTTTGTGTGTTTCATGTAGAGGCCTCGAAACGAGGATTCCCAATTCCTTTTAACTCTAAAACATCTATTTATTACCTGGGTGAATGTAGATCCCCATTAATCCTGATTTAATCCCATGAAGAATAGAAAACAAAACTTCTTCCAAAGCTTTATTTCTTATGTTATTCAACATAATTTTTTGCCTCTTACTCTTTTCCTCCTTTCTGTCCCATTTAACGATAAGAATCATCACAAATGACGAATGAAAGTAATAATGAAATAAACAAATGGGCTAGATGATCCACATAGCCACTTGCTATTTCCTATGGAGTATATAGAATGGAATATAATCCTCAGAGATCCAGCTTGATCCAAGAGAATGGTCCATCAGTGTGAGATGCAAGAATCTTAGACTAGGCTGTTTTTGGGAGGACAATGTTTCCTACGTAAAAAAATGAATACTTGGATACAAATTATTTCAGTACGGGAAAAAGAACCCACATATGATTTTTCTTCAAATATTTGTCGCATAAAAGTTAAATAGAGAAGCACTTTGGTAACTCCAAATATTCTCTAACTTCTAGTCAGGTAAATAAATGATAAGAGTTTGACATTTGGAATGTGCTAATTATCTGCAAAATGCCAGTGTCAAACCATCTATTTACATGGCTAGAAGCTGAAGAGAAGTTATTATGCTAACATGAAATTTCAGCTCTCATCTATGAAAAATTGGTATCTATAAAGCATTCTAAGGGAAAAAAACTGATTTAGAACGTTTGACTAACCAGTGTCTTTGATCTCATGAACCATTAAGCTATTATATAGACTGTTCTCTAATTGAATTCAGGGTGTGCTAAATATCTAAATTCAGCCATTCTTGATTGAGAAAGTAACATACATATATAAGAAATATTAAAAAATGCGAGAGATCAAGTTAGTGGATAGGATATTTTAACACCTGTATTCATTCACAATCCAAAACTACTAGAACAATGTTGCTTAAACGGATGATGTTTCGCTGAAATACTCCTTAACACATTAAAGTAAGTTTTATTTATATATGAGAGAAATCCAAACATTTATTACGTATGAAAAACTGGTCTTCCACACAACGTATATTTACTAGAAAATTATGTAAAGAAAAGGTAACAGGTAAATTACCTTGTCAGCTGTGGTTGAGGTCCAGACATAAGATGTGAACCTATGAATCCTTTTTAAGTCTGGCAATAAACCTATATGCAAGATATTTACCAACGAAGCCAGCAAAGATTAAATTGTGTCATTCTCTTTCTTTAAAATGATATTCCTTAAACACTAACTTTATAAACAAGGAGGATAGATGAATTGTACAAGATCGTTAACAGTCACATTATCTTTGGACATCATTTTGAGAAGGAGACGAGCTTGATCGAAAAATACTGGCATTCCTGTTTTTATCTCACTTTCACAGTTTTGGGTTGTATAGTAGGTAGACATGAAAACGCACTGGAGAAGACTAAACTATTAAATTAAACATTTACATCAGTCACTACCTAAGGCTTTTGATTAATCTTAAGTCATATCGTAGCCTATTTAGATACATTTGAAGTACCTGATCATCTTGAGAGTCTCTCTGATGCTGCAAGGCAAACTGTCTCAGGAGCTCTTGGGCATGGAACCGATGAACCATTTCATTATAATAATCAAGAAATATCCAGGGTGTCTTGATCATCGCTTCATCAGATTCCGGTCTCGGAGTGGAAAGTTGAAGTGGCCGACTGGAGATAGGATGTCGAACATCTTCATTGCTGGAAGCCCTGTCATCCGAAGCAGCTGCTGCAGCAGCGGCGGCCGCTGCAGCCGCAGGAATTCGCGACTCGCTAAGCGACTTGTGCCGCTGCAAGGCCAAGGGCAGTGGGGTCAGTTGGGGCACACTTCTAGCTCGATCTAGACGAGGATGCCAATTGCCAGGTTCCTCCCTAACATCGTTCTCCTGGCGACTTCTCTTCGCAGAGATTTCCACACCGTTTTGCCACAATTCCTCGTCTTCTGCATGCTTTCCATTTTCAATTTTACCATGAGTGTTTATTGGACTGCTTTCGCGGTGGTGATCCTGATTGTGATGAAGATGACGGTTATTGAAAAATCTTCGCTGATGGTAGTTAGCACGAAGGACACTAATGGGAATGAGGGGTGGCATTATCCGTGTAGCCTTGCGTGGTGCTCGGCTGAGGTCAATAGGCTGGTCTTCTCCTGTTCCTGGCACCACCCCAAGCAGACCGTCAGATTCTGCGGCCATTAGGGACTTGGTTCGCGTTATCTGATCATTTTGCTTCTGCTTGAGTACCTGGAAATAAAAAAAACAAATAGTGAGTTGTGCTTGAATATATCATTGGACCACTGTGGCCATTGAACTTAAAATATATAATTAATTTAATTATTACGTGGATGAACTATAAACCTCTAAAATCGGCAGTAGAGATAGCTAAACCATTGAAGGGGGAATTTGGTGAGGTACGTTAATGGCATAAAATATCCTAACAGGGAGCATGTTTCAAACATATACCTATTCAAATGTCTTGGTAATTGTAGGTGTAAATAAACAAACGTTGAGCTCTGATTCGGTAGAAACTCGTATATCAAGTTACAAAAATATCTTGAAGACCATGTTTCACAATCATTCATTCAGTATTCCCAGAGAAATGTATTCTGGTAGTTCAATGCTTATGGGAACAAAATAAGAATCTGTCTTATAAGCAGTCACACTAAAACCTATCCTATTAATGGGCACATCAATAAATTATTCAACTCATCTTTACCAGCACATCATCTTACTTCCTTAAATAAAGTTCTTTCTTGAGCTGTGAATTTGAATATTGACTCTTAACTGAAACAAGTATTTAGCAACATACACTTAGGTTCATCATCTCCAGGTATTTTGTTAATTCTGATAGGCTTGCATTACTTTGTGTCCTTAAAGACATTTGTATTGGAGGCTTTCTACCCCTGTACCATTTTAGTGTGCGCGTGTGGGAAATGGTAGAGGTAAACGAATACAGTATTTTATTGTGCTTAAATCAACGGCGTGGAATGCCTTTTTATGACTGTTTTCAGCATGTAGACTTAACCTGCTGGAGATAGCTGGCGCAAACTTTCTTCCGAGATAGTTGTGCTTCAGGGTACACTGCGACCTTGCCCACGTGAACTATAGTTTATTCTGGCGCAGGCAATGTGAATCAGAACTCTTTACCCATGCACAATCGAGTGCAAATAAGTGCTGATATTTGTCCTTACTTTTAATATTTTACATTCTTGAATGTTGGCAGAATCTTTTCGTTTGTTTTCCGCTCCTGCCTTAAGTGAGCAAAACTCTAATTAGCTTTAATTGAAATCCAATATGCAGGCGTTACCCTCTGAAGAAGAAAGATCAGGCTTTGCCCGTCGATAAAGAGTGGAGAATCGAAATATCTTACATGATTCCCAAGGCCTGTCCATATTAGCCTCTGGATGAGTCCGGCTCTTACTGGTTCGGCTTTGAAGCATTAATCTCTGAACAAAAGTTCAATTTCGCATTGCCTTTAATGGCTGAATGACAATTTTTTGGAAATATTGTCTTCTCTTTATACATATTCAAAGCGAAAGTCATTACCCTGATTGAGTCAAGTTATAGCGCTCGGAGAGTGTGGAGCTGTATGGTGTATCCCCAACTCCAGTGTCAAATTGGCGGATGAAATACCAAACACGTAGCATATATAATTACAAACATATAACACAATCTCCATGGCGCTCAATCTCCACACTAATAATAACTAAAAATAAAGTGACCCATTTTAGAAGTAGTGTACGTAATCTGGTATCCACATCGGGTAAGGCGAGGTATTAAAATAATGCTGCAAGATAAAGTTCGCAGCAGGTATTAATTTTCCTGGGTTTACTTGGACTGCCCGCGTTATAATATAGACTTTTCAAATGATTTCTTTTTCATACACAGTGCCAGGTCCTATGCACGTTTATGGGTCAAAGCATTTATCCAGATTTAACCATCAAATTCATCACTCCGTATGCAACAGTGGTATGTACGAGATGGTTTGTACGAGATGAACAGGACGTTCAGCTTGCTTCCTGGATGCTTAAAGTTCAGATGTAAATCCGATAGAGGATAATTGGACACAAGTACAGCAAAAAAGGAACAAGGCTGCGCCCAAGTGACCAATCTTTGTTTAAATTTACGTCCTCCAACGTTAAATTATATCAGACGATGAAGGAAATGGGCGAAATGATGCTAAAATGAGCCCAGGGTCGATAGAGCTTAGAGTTAACCGATATTAATCTTTCAGGAAAAGGAAAACTCCCGTAAAGGGTTTATCCAGATAACTCACCCTGGACAGGATTGGATCTCGTGACCACCTGAACGTGAGACAGACACGCTATAGTTGTAGGGGATGTAGAAGGATACCTAAATGAGTTCACAGGATTCACAGGAATACGTAGGGCATCTAACTAGTTCACTAACAAGAAAATTGGAGGCTGATGTCACCAACGTGATGTCCCAAATTAACTATTAGAAGCTACTCTTCTACTTTAATTCGTATTAGTTTATTATTATCATCATTACTATTATTATTATTATTATTATTATTATTATTATTATTATTATTATTATTATTATTATTATTATTATTATTATTATTATTATTATTATTGTTTATTCAACTTTGGGATCATGCTTTGTGAACAGTTTTGTACATTATTGATTTTACATGTTGAACTTAGTTATATTTTGAACTTTAAGAACATGATTGTAAAACAAGTTTAATGTGCAATTTATTTGCAACATAGCACTTCAAACGTCCACACAAAACAGACAGATGCCGAACTTATAATTTCGTACAAGTCGAAGATTTTGCAATTCCTAATTTTACGGAACTCCGATAAGTTCTTGAAATAGAGAAGGGATTAATTTCTAATTAACTGTGGCTTCTCAATGAATCTAAATAACTTTCTACTTAACCGGTAGTATCACTCCTCGTGAAAAATGTATATGCGAAATAGCCAATTGCTGTAGATAAAGGGGCGTGACAGAGCCGTGTTGATTAATAATTATTAACTTAATGGTTTCTTTTTCTAACCGACTGTATCTGCTAACCTGCTAACCTGATGGGAACTGTCATCACAGTCAGTCATTTCAGCTTGTAAATTGATTCGGCTCACCCAAACTCTATTTCTTTCGTCTAGGGTACACCAACCTACATTGTTTGGCTTGTCGGAATTCTCAATATAAATGACAACCAGACCAGGGAAGTGGGAGGAAGGCTCATTCCCAGGTGTTTTGCAACAGGAGCTCCGGATTCTTTGTTATCCATAATGAAACAATTGGAATGATGGAGCAATCTGACTGCCTCAGTTATGAAGACAACCTGGGGTAATTACATTTAACTCAAGCAGATGTGGACATGCGGTTGAGTTCAAATCCATTAAGAGAGCCCAGAGAAAGTAATGGCCCTTGTTTTTACCACCTAATAGCGCACAGGAAAAATAAACAATTTATATTCAGAGGTCAGCAGAAATACACGTTTTGAAGTCTGTGAGTGGAAGGAGGAGAGAAAATATAAATTAGAAATGAATTTAGCTAACTCCACGGTTTACACTTAAATCGGATACTTTTTAAAGATCTAAGACGAACATTACCAAAGAATTAGCTTCCACTTTATTAGAACCATCCATACACATCGAACCATTGTTACTTCACAAAATTGACCTTACGACAGTACACATTTAAAAATAATCCATTGTTTTCTCCTAACTGCTTTCACTTTATTTAACACCTAATCAAAACATAAAAGAAATAGTGCACACAAAATTTTAACAAGTAATATTAAGATATCTTTCATTCATAACTAATCACTTGTTGTGGTCACGCCATGGATGAGTGGTTAGACCACTTGGCTCTCAGCAAGGCGGCCCGAGTTCGATCCCAAGTGACCGCAAAGTGAGATTTGTGGTGGACAGCTGGCGTTGGGGTGGGTTTTCTCTGGGCCCTACGGTTTCCCCCGCCAACATTCCACCGATTGCTCTATCATCTTGCCTATCATCTAATCTCTCATACTTTCACTTCGGTGTTGGGCTGATCCCTCATCCCGGAATCTCTATGATCAGGAAACCTCTGATTTTCAACCCATTGCCTACGGGCCTCGAGATTGCACGGTTTAGAAGGCCCTATGTTCTACTTAAGGAATTACAGGAATTTATTCATTCAGCCATTCACTTTTTAATTGATGTACCTTGAGGTTTATCTTATCGCTCCTTTTAATATGAGGATACTACACATACTTAAATTGTTGTGCAGATATTTCTCAATTTTATTTAGTTTAACAAGAAAAATAATGTTGTTTACATGTTATTGAATTATTAAAACGTTTCAATGTGAATTATGGAGAACAATTTATTACAACCGAACTATTTACGGTTTTTAACTAGTACACAAATGTTTTTAAATCGTAATTCCTGCAGCTATCGTGAAAATTGCACAGCCATGCAAAATTTCTTTAAAGTCATATTTCCTCAGAACGAGTGGTACCGTAGTAATTTGAAAAACTCACTTTTTCCCCTCCGACCTCGCACTCCGACTTAGCTTTTTGGTTATTTGAACTCTTCACTTGGGTTGAATGTTGCGGAGCTTTATTCTAACACCACAATTTGTTTTCTATTATTTCCTTCTCATCTTTCAGGTTCGCTACGAGTCTCTTACTGTATGGTTGCGCCAGATAGTTGGCGAGGGAATTTGTGGCGGCTCCAGCAATAGTGCAGGCAGCATGACTGGAAATGTTGGACTCTTATGTCCTGTCTGCCTGTGGCCTATAGCATCCTGTGGTTCTTTCAAGTCATCCTTTCCCCCTGTTGAGTGTTATTGCACGAGGTGTCTTTCTCCGTTGTCTACCCATTACGATTTTTCTATCCTCATTGCTGGAGGAAAACTTCCCTCTGACTACCTCTGTGATGTGATGCTTATCATGCTAGCCTCCAAATTCAGAGGTCTCGAGTTTCACTCCTGACTGGAAGGTGGGTAAGTTATTTCATCCAGGATCACCTCCCATCTTTCCTGGGGTCTGAGCGAGAGTAAACGTGCGTATTTTTTATTTGTAATTTACGTCCTGCTACGTTAACTCGTATTAGACAATGAATGAAATGGATGAAATGGTGTTCAAATGAGTCCAGAATCCATAGAGCCTAAAGTTACCCAAAATTCATATTCAGGATAAGGAGAACCCCTGAAAGAACCTTATCCAAATATCCTCAGCCTTACCGAGATTCAAACTCGAGACTTCTTGCACTTGAAGTAGACACGCCTACACCGCAGATGCCAGCTGTGTGTGTGTGTGTGTGTGTGTGTGTGTGTGTGTGTGTGTGTGTGCGTGCGTGCGTGTGTGCCCTCCTATGTAAACAAACTCAGACTGACACAATCTCGGTGATTACGGCGGCCGATGGATATTTCTTGGAAAGCAAGACCGTCACTAGGACTTTTATATATTAAAAGGCACCATAGAAATTGAAAAAAGGAAGCCTTGCTCCATTAAGCATTATTTACTTTCTATATGATTTTATTAATAGTAGAATATTCACCTGTGATAATATTATTATTGAGTGAGTGTGTGGTGTTTTAGGGCCCGTCGACAACAAGGTCATTTGGGCCCGAATATTATTACTGTTATTGTTGTTGTAATAATGGAATTTTAAGGACATGTCGTAGTTTTAATTTCTGACTAGAATTCAGTACATTTGGAGGAAGTCGGCTTCAACATTCCTAAAACATTAGTCAGAATATCGTGCACACGTTCATTGTTCTCTCGGTGACCTTCAGAGTTATTCTTGTGGTCTTGCATGATCAAATCGTAGATTGCATCAACAATATCTTCCTCCACCACGGAAAAGGCCTCCCACTGGTTTTCTCACTCAAATTCAGCGACCGAGATTTTACTGCTCCTCATGAATGTTAAGTTCTCCATAATGTCGCTGCATATCGTTTAAGGGAAGCTTAAATGACCTAGCCCACCAAGGCCGCCAGACAATTCAAAAACATTTCAAAATATTTAAAATATCTCGCTGAAATATTTACAAGGAGTATAAGAATGTCCTAACCGATTTACTAGCTTTCACTGACGTTGCTAAGGATTAAAAGTTCTCAGTAAATAACGTTTCAAAACAAACAACTGTTATTAACAGCAAAATAGTGTCATAACCTCACTTAGCAGATTGTTTTTATCTCTAATAATATTTTAAGACGTTTTACCTAACGTCTGGCAAGTCAGTCATCAAATGATACTTATCTGGATTATTCTGGTTAAATTCTATATAAATGGCCTAAAGTTTATCTACTACGGTTATTACAGTTCGACTGAAGCACTATAGATACGTATTTTGATTTTTTTTTATAACATAAAACCAGTTGGTAATCTCTGATGAATCTCACTTAACTGTTGTTAACATTAACAAATAACCTTTCTCTTCCTTTATTTTGAATTTTGATTTTCGTTTGACTGTAATTTTTAGTGGTATATGAGAATACAGTTGGCGACACTTAGTAAATAATAGAATGACTTAGTGATAAATGGTGCAGAACAGAAGATTGATACGATGGTAAATAGTATTTGATAAAATGCCTTTATGCATTTAAATAACTATCCTATAGGTTAATTTAACTATGTAGAATAGCTTGCCAGAAAAGCGAGCAAATATACCAAGAAAGTCGTTTATGAAAGCTATTTTAAAAAGTAAACCTCGAATATGTTTGGCTTGAGCAAACACGAAGCTGCAACACTTAACTGTAATACAAATTTGCAGACAAAACTTTCCCTAAAAGGTGGACAGAAGCTTACTTCTCTACTCCAGTGTGTAAGGGGTGCACTTTCTTTCTTTCTCTACTGCCTACTTATAGGTAGTAAGTTGGGAGAGTATTGTATTCCACCAAAAATACGATACCGAGATTGCAGTGGAAATAGATATTTTGAAGCTTTCTAAAAAGAGCAGTTTTAGTGAAAGATCTTTTTCTCTGTAAACATAGTATAGCTCAAAAACAAAAATTTGGTCGGTTAAATACCAAGCATTTAAGTTCAGTCTTCCAAGGATTCGACAGGAAGATTTTCAAGAACACTTTCTCAGCATGAACATTTGGAACATTTTTAAAAAAAGTAGATTTTCTAAAACAAGCTCTGTTTAATCAAAATACTGTATGTTTAAAATATTAACATACATAATGAAATGCAGGTATATCTTGAATTTTCAGGAAATCTCCGCATAAATCCTATTATTCTCAATGAATTTTGCACAACTGGCAAATGGTAAGAAGTAGAATAAATCGTACTACGGAATATGTGATATACCAGGTGGTCCAACTGCCCCGTCTTTCACATAAGCAGACATCCCTTCGTGTGTTAAGATAATTGCAGAACACAACGGGACTGTTCCATTTAAAAGCACGTAATGGTGTGAAAGGACTTGGTTGTATTCGAACAAGAGGCAGTTTCCAGGATTTAACTAGCCTGTATAGTTTACTCACAATGCCTTGCGTTTAATTGGAATGTCCCCGTTGTGTTCTGCAACTATTTTTACGCACGAAGGTACGTACAGCTGCCTACGCGAAGGAAGGAGCAAAGGGGCCACCTGTTATATTCATGTATTGTATATAATAAATTTATTTATATGTATATTGTATATATATGTCTTTATATCTTTGGCAAACAGAGCGAAGTCAAGCTTATTTTTTGGTGGAGTGAACCATTTTCAAGGCATTCCTTGTTAGTTGTTTGAATTTGTAATACTTAGAAACATTTCAAATAGAAATGGGTACGTTATTCGTTTTATTATCTGTAAGCCATGCTAAGAAAACGGAATTGCAAACCCATCGCTTAGTGAGCAGCTCTTAAAATAGTTTACTGTCACTTCCAGCTTGTATTGCCATATACCCCTTGTACTTACAATAAAATTAGCAATAGGACTTCTTCAGATATTTCTCATTTAACAAGAAGTAGATGAAAGGAATAAACATTTGTAAGAATACACAGGTAGTTTTACAAGAGTAGTGAAAGTCATGTGAGTGCGAAACATCAGATATTTCTTTGAAATGCTGCATAATGCACGATACAAAATAGGGGAAGTAAGGATTTTTTTTTTTTTTTTGTAATTTACGTCCTCCAACGTTAAGTCATATCATACGATGAATGAAATGAGTGAAATGATGCTCGAATGAGCCCGGGGTCTATGGAGCTTAGAGTTACCCAACATTCGTCTTTCAGGATAAGGGAAAATCCCGGAAAAAACCTTATC
Organism: Mantis religiosa; assembly: GCA_030765055.1. Lineage (NCBI taxonomy): Eukaryota > Metazoa > Arthropoda > Insecta > Mantodea > Mantidae > Mantis > Mantis religiosa. The sequence goes on along the minus strand of CM060950.1, from coordinate 71,671,180 downwards.
CAGGCAACCCACCCTGACCGAGATTCGAACTCGGGACCTCTTGAACGTGAGGCAGACATGCTACCACCACGCTACCGAGGCGGGGAAGTAAGATTAAAGTATGTATAAGAATGATAGAATATTGTAATACGAAGCACGCGCGCACACCCAAAAGAACCAATATTAGTTACATAATGTATAAAATAAATAGGGATTGTAAAACAGTTTATATTTTAACAATTTTTGTCATTTAATTCTTTAGATAAATATTAAGTGGGGACTTAAGCTGTTAGTTTGGTTTAAGAATGGTTTCCGTTTGGGTCATCGCTGCGTATTCAAGTGCATAAGAAATATTTTTTAATAGCAATTTCCGAAACTCTGGCCACTTATTGCCAGGATCCTTATGGTGAAAACCCTTCAATTTATTCATGTTTTGCAATTAAAACGTTTCCTGACATTTCCGAACTTTGTGTATAACATTCAGAAATTGTGCTGTTCTCCACATTTGCTTAATTTTAGATAAAACTTTATTTTTAAGTTCACAAAATAATCACTTATTCTATAACTTAAACAATATTAGTTTTACATCATTCACATTCTTAAAAAAACTGCTTGAATGTTCTTATGTGTGGTTTAGAGGTCTTTCAATTAAAATTGGCGAAAACTGAAAGGGAAAAACGTGTTATCCGCTGAAAAAGGTGGAGTTATTTCTTTGAAATTCTGGTTTAACGATGCACATGCAAAAACGATGTGTTTTGAAATTGAGAAGGGCTCAAAATTGTCCTGCATAATAGCGGTGAGGCCAGGGTGGAGCCTACACGCGCATTCCCCCTCAAGGGTCAGTGTGGTCCCAGGGGAGATCAAACCTGGAAGAATTGGAAATAATAAAAAGACATACAGTGTAGGAAAGCAATATATTCGAAATCCAACTCAACGTTCAGAGTCCTCGAACAGTTTGGCAGGCACCAAGAATTGAATGCAGGACCTTTGAATGCTAACCACAGACGTTACTACGCGAACCACCCCAGTCGGGACTGCGATCGAAACCGCATAGTTTCGTACGACAAGCAGTTTATACACGTAAACAATCACAATGAAACCGTGGAGTAGTTCCATATATATTCTAACTACCAATTTTTTAAAAATAAAATCACGATTGAAGTATTGTCCTTCAAAAGTTTTAAGTAACATGTATCGATTAGCTCAGTTATCGATGTATTTAGGAATTTTGTCCTATTTATAAAAGTATTAAGTTGCCTTTCAACCTGTTCGATAATATTGGTGTAAGGTTTAAAGAATTTCACAAATTTAAATATAAACAAATATTTTAAAAATGCAAGTTTTGACATCAAGGTGACCCATTAACGTGCCATATCCAAAATCGAAAATTATCACTTGCCATAAATTTTAATTTTATGTATACATTTAAAATGTAAACTTTGGTCCTATGTATTTTATATTCTACATACTTTAGGTTTCACTAAAGCACGTCAGACTATGGCCCGCATTCGGGAGGTCCGGGTTCGATTCCCGTGTCCGACATACCTGACCCATGAGTCTTTCCGGGGATCCCGCGTCGCCAGGCGAATGCTGTGTAGGTTAATTACATCCCCCAAATTTCCTGTCATCTTGATTATCATTTCCCGTCATCTCTCATCTGGTAGTCTATTTCAGGGTAGAAGTGTCGGTGAGTGTCTCGGTGTTGCATGGCAGGATGATATGCACCTGGTGAACACTTCCTTCTCAGTATGACGGTCTCTAGTCTCAGAACCCGGTCTGGTGCGTTCCATTATAGATCACAGTAGGATGGGTTGTACTAACCTGCCCGGGAGTTTCCAACTGGTAAAGCGTCATCTGCACAGTCGTGACTCCTTAGGGCGGCCGTCCTGTCTTCTCTCGCTTCATTCTTCCTCTCAGAGCTGCCCCACTTAGGGCATAGGTACAATAGACCAAGTTTGGATCTCCGTGCGGAATCTCCTTCGTTGCGTAGTCCAGTCCAGTCCAAAGCACGCCAGCACATTGTTTACTTATTTCGAATGCACTGTTTTCTATATGACACAAAAGTGTATATTATTACAACTTAAGCAGTTAAAATAAAATTATTAATGTTTTCATGGAATACGTCATAATGGTGTTCACGTTATCCATAGACGAATCCTTCCAAATCGAGAATAAAGTTTTGGTAGCTGAATGTAAACAGAAATGGAACAGGGTTGGAAAGCGAGTTGTAAATTGTTTTAACTGTAGAAAAATGGTTAGAGAAATTTAAGTGAGTCTAACACAACCGAAAGATGCTACTAAATTCATGAAAATCGTTTTGAAACCGCAAATAAATGTGGAAAAGTGCTACTTAGTACTACAGTCTATCGCACCTTTATGTATTGTGATGCTATGGATACAGGATTTATTGAACCTAAATAAGGATACGATTTAGTTGGCTTTCTTAATCTAAAATGCGGTAAATTTAAGTTAGAGTTCTCCTTGTACTAGGAGGGCTCAAAAATGATTGGCACTACTTTTTTTTTGTTTTGTTTACAGGAACCGTTTATTGAACAAATTCATTCATATAACATTACAGGTATTCTCCGTCAATATCTATGCACTTGTTCCATTGTTCTGGCAGCTTCCGTATTTGCGCAGCAAACCATTCTTTGGGAGTATCCCGGCGCTTTTGATGTAGTGAACTTCTTACACCGCATGACCTGTTTCATCGATTCGAATAGAGCATAGTCACTAGGAGCCAAATCAGGTGAATATAGAGGATGTGGCAGCACAGTAAACCCCAGTGTACGAGTGGTGGCCATGGTCTGGCTACTGACATGTGGTCGTGCATTGTCTTGTTGGAGAAGAACACCACGGCCCAATGTTTGATGGCAGCGTTGTTGAATGCGTCGGCGCAGTTGTAGTGAATTGCAGTAGCGCTAGGAAGGGAGCCAAACCACCAGCAGTGGCCCCTAACCTCTTTTGGATGTCTGAAGCAGTCACTCCTTCCCTCCAGAGAAACCACACAGTCCACCTTTGCCCGTGCTTGTCTGCTTTCATGTTGTTTCACTGATATCCACAAGTGTATACACAAGACGGTACAACTGCTGCTCCAGTGCGCCATCTATGGGAATTAGCAACATCATCTGCTGGCAGTAGACAGTACTATTGCCTATCTTCACCCATACATCAACACATATTTTAAACTGCTACTTTACAGAAATTACTGGGAGAGTGCCAATCTTTACTGAACAACTAAACATAATGATCATGTCGAAGAGTATAGTCACTGATGCTGTACACATGGGTCAAATGATCTAATAAATAGATATTTACCACTATTAACCACAGAATGTCTGGTTCACACCAAAGAGCAACCAAGTGGCAAATCAAAACAAACCGATAAGAATGCGATGCAACACTCGACGCACTACTGGTCTACACTTCCACTGAACTACTACACTGTTCACGCTTCGAAACGTTTATAAAATAATGTCGATAGCTTTCATGGCGTACTAATCTTGGTTAGATATTTGCTCATTGAGAAATAGTTTATATATGTATATATACATACATACATACATATATTAAAATACGTCTATTTTATGATAGATTTACTACATAGGTAGTATTCATGACAGAAATACCGGATGTTTATTCTGAAATGCAGTGCAATCGGCTTATATTAAATGTTAGTCCGTTTATTCTTAATGGCATGCTTTTAATATTGCATAATTAGCATTACGGTGCACTACAATGTTTTCTAAAGCTTTTGCAGTTTTCACTTAAACATTGCCTGTGTCTTGATGTCACATGATGTGATGGAGGAAAAGCTAAGTACTTGTACAATTCAGGTTGTATTTTTCAGGGAGACTGCTTCCTGTTGTTGCGTTATCTCGAAGGTCCCTCGCTCCGTCGGGTTTCGAAGCGACGATCTGCTGTTGTGGCTGAGGAGGCGCGATTATCTCAGAGTTCGTCTCGACGAGTACCTGTATCACTACTAAACTACTGAGTAGTACTGTAGTTGGACTGGGAATTTGGGTTTTCTCAGGGTTCTTGAACAAGAAAGTTGTCTACTTTTTTGTTTCGGCGTCGAGTTACCTGGATGTCTGCAGGTTTTAGTAATTTAAGCGGCACTCGCGGAATGTACTCATAACTATATATGCTCGAAGCTTTAAATTATTTATCTTACTTTGAGAATACATTAGATATCGGCGGATGCATCTCGCGCTTCACTGGATATAAATTTCTTAACATTGCTTGATGTTCCTACGACAAAGCACTTCTCCCTACCATCGACTTTGCCAGACTGCCTCGATTCTACTCCAAAACTGACCTTTTCTAACTCCCCAGAAACGGTAAATTCCTTTGTTTGGCTATGCAAAAGGGAAGGCCTATAACCCTTGAGGGGTAAGAAACAGCGGAAGTTACCCCGTTACTAGCCCCGGAACCTAGCAGACATCCCTAGGAAACTTCGCCTATGCATTTTATTGGTTATAGTTTTCGAGGTTTACACCGTTTTATACATCATTTATATATGTGATACCTTCATACAAATATTATTATAATTTCATCGATATTTGATATTGATATAGTTGTTTACATAATTGTTAATAATTCCTGCATTAGTAACATATAATAATTTATTTTATACTAGAATAATGGGCAGGCGGATATATCGCTACACTGTTCAAAAGATCCTTGGTTGCACACAATTTGCATTATCCACGTTTTTTATGTAGAACTGCAACTCAGTTTCGTATTTCAAACAGTACGGTACTCTAGAAAACAGCCAAATGTCCAAGTTTCCCTGTCTGCGAAAGTATCCATCACCTGTGGTGCCATATGTAGCAAGAACGGGCTTTTGAAAACGGTTTCTTGGTCTGACGTCTCCAATGCGTCGATCTTCGATTAATTTGCTTCAGGGTATGCATAGAGAATAGACACCACTTAAGTTGGTTAGTAAATTTAACGGAGGCTAATGAGTTATCTGTAGCGAGTTGCGACTCTTTGAGAATGCAGCATCTATTAGTTGCTTCTGTATCTTAGCACCACAAACTTTAAATGTTGAAATACTATATCTTCTAACTTCTGACGCAACAATACTATACGGTTTAGTTTAAATGTTTTCATTGTAATAATGATTAGCACAAACTGGCATGAGTCGCTGAATAACTAAATGGAAAGTTCCCTCGCGGCGACCGCTAAATCTGTACCCAAGCGCGGCCTTAAGTCACTATGCACTGCCATAATCAGAATAAACACTTCTGTAAGACTGTAAAACAAGACGCGAATTTTATAGGTAATCAAAATAGTCAACTGAAGCTCCCTTCTAAATATTACTCCTCTATCGTTTTTAGTTATACTGCCAACTTAGGCAGCTAATTCGTATCTGAAACACAATTTTTACTCTGTGACTTGCTAAATTCTCAGAATATTTTTGCTTTTCTAATTTGTAGAACTTTTGTACGCGTGGAACGTGAAAATGCTTTTTGTCTCCCGTCCTCACTAATGCTGATGCAAGGAGTCGCTCGGGTTCCCCCAGAGCGAGGGAGCCGAAGCATTTGACCTGAGATACCAGGGTTGTGGGGTCGGCCCAACGCCTGGGATGATGAGAAGATGAATCATAGAGCAACTGGTGGAATGATAGTAAGGGAAACCGGAGGACCCGGAGGATACCCACCCCAGCGTCATGTTGTCCACCACAAATCCCTCTTTGCGGTCGCCGTGGATCGAACCCCGGCCGCCTAGGTGAGAGCCAAGCTAACAGCTCCGCCATGGTGCGGCCAAGAATATGATTTATAAACATAATTAAATTCCAGGTATCTGACCTTAAGTAAAGGTTTTGCTATCGACTGATTTCACCAAACTATTCATTGTCTTACCCTCTTCTTCTGCAATCCAACGATTAGGCTCCTGGTCTGTTCCGTCCTCACTCCCATCATTCTTATTTCTTCCTCAGGCGACCAACATCCCTTCCTTGAGGTTTATAACTGCACACAATCTTGAATATTCTATCCTCGTTCATACCTTACATATGTTTCTTCCAATTATTTTTATTTTCTTCAATCTTCTCGTTTAAATCAAATATTTTCAATTCATCATGTATATCTGCATTTCTAGTTAGGTAACTTCTTGTACAGCCTTTCACACTCCACAGGAACGTCATTTCAGCACTCTGTATCTTACTTCTACCCCTCTGCCTGAGGATCCAATATTCACTTACATATAATAAAACTAGAAATTGTGTTAGGTACCTACGTTTCCTTACTAATTGCTTATCTTAACAGAAGTTCGCTAAATATTGTTACCCAATCGGCGAACTTGCAGTCGGCTACGGGAGGCGATGGCCGGTGGAGGGGGGCGTGTGGCATCGGTACCACACCCTCACCGGTCAGCTGGCGCCTGCGGAGGCGCGACAGAGTGGAGAGAGGGGAAACCACGGGGGTGGCTGAATCTTCGTTTCCCCCTTCCTCCTGCCGCCTGAAAGAACGCGAAATCTCCTGAATATTTTTCCCTTCCATGATAAAGAATTCTCTAGAAACATTTAACCACCTATAAATAGAGGGGCGATGCGACCGAGAGTTCAGTTCAGTTCTTGGCGAGCAGCCGTAGGATCGTCGTGCTAGTGTACGAACTGGAAGACTGTGTGCGTGTATCAGAGGAGTTGTACGTAATTGTGAGTTAGAGTGGACCTGTGACAGACGAACTGGTGAAGTGTAATTGTGTCATCTACGTAATTCTGTGTAATCGGCAATTGTTCCAACTGTAATTCGGTGGAAATAAAGAACATTTTGAGTTTGTGCAATTGGACTTTTAATTTCGCGAACCCACAAAGTCACAATGTAGATGACACAATTAGAATTCGCCAGTTCGTCTGTCACAGGTCCACTCTACACTCAAAATTACGTACAACTCCTCTTATACACGTACAGTCTTCCAGTCCCTTCACTAGCACAGCGCTCTTCACAGCTGCTCGCCAAGAACTGAACTGAACTGAACCGAACCGTCCACTTCATCGCTTATATACGCAGATCGCTGTGCCTGGAAGTTTCGCGGCTCAGTGAATCATCCCGAAGTTTCCCGGCGTCAGGGGCGGGGAAAGAGACGGTACAGGGCTCGTGCCGCTCTCCTAAGCATCCCCTTCGTTAGTGCTACACAGATAAACGGGTAGGCGTGGCGTGAATGCTTCCCGTCTGGCCCTACCTGCCAGCTGGTCCTATCGGGAATTCCGATGTTCGGGTGACAATATCCTTTCTTATGAAAAACGTTAACCTTGTATTCCTAATGATTGTAACTCTCGCTTGTTATGCTGTACACTGATTTTGCCCCTTTGTAAATTATTTGTTGCAATTATTTATCTATACCCCTATTTCTTTATACAATTACTAACATTACCGCTAGTAATGCCGATATCACATTAAAGACCGCCAACGCCACCAGCAAAGGGATTGCTAGGGGTTGACCTCTGACTACAGAAGCATTGAAAGTGGGATTTTGAAAGACAGCTGTCCCAGATTCGAAACCCTGTTGCATACAATGGCCTGCTGATCTCTTTATTCGGTGTTCGCCACTTAGACATTTGGTTTCTTTTCACCAGGCTTGGTAATTTATAAGCATTAAAGCTAGGACAAAAACAGTTGAAATTTTACTACAGTTTAGGTGGGGATATCGAAGGTAACAAACTACCCCTATTCTTCGTGCAATTTATTGTCGTTTGCAGGAAACGCTCTCTAGATCATATTTACAGCAACTCTGCAACCCCGTTGTTTAGTTTTTGTTTTGTTTTGACACGTGGTTTGTATGTAGATAACTTGAAGTCAACTGTATAAGAATATCTATAAATAAATGTTTCGTTTGTTAGCGACGCTACCATTTTCCAAGATCATATCACCACTATTGGTGCACCGGAGTTTTATTCCGCAGGAGTTCTTTTACATACCAGTAACCCTACTAATGAAGTTGTCGCTTTTAAGCACACTTAAAATCGTTAGTCTTCTCTGGGTTTCAACCTGTGACTTTGGGATCAGTAGGCTAGTGACTAACCAACAAGCTATAGAATCTTGTGCGTGTGTATCAGTTAGCCTAAAAACTTAAGGTCTCCCAACTTATTTCCACATTAACCTCATTATAAGTGATAATAGTATAAAGAAAAGAACAACCTTATAAACGATATTATTTATTATGTTATATTATATTACTGGATCAACAACAAACAAGCCCCACTAAAATCAGTTAACAATATTTGATGTACCTACCTAAAATAAGAAATACAAGCTAAAGCATTATGGTTTCCAAAACTTTCTACCACCAGCAGCACCTCATCCCGAGCCACACACTAGTTCTACTTCAACTTTTTCAAGGGCCAACAACCAGATGTAACGATAAAGTTCAATTTGAATTTACTTATATAAAAAGGCGTCGTTCCAAATCAACTAATCTACAGACGCCTTAAAGTGCAGGGACCCAAGGCACAGTTCTCTCCTGCGTGACGTATTTATTACACAAAAACCTTCACTGATATGTTTAAAATAATCCTTCTTTGTAATAAAAAAGCTATTACTGCCGAATTGATTAAATTATTTCCTCTGGATCAGGATCAGCAAACTCACTATCACTTTAGAGCATGTAACAAGCGCGTATAACGGCTGTAATTGAAACCACCCGCATTTTTCTTACATATTTTTGCTTCTCTAGTGCTGTATCTGGGAGAGATGATTTGTGTAAAGTCACATTGAGAAATTTACTGCTCCTGCTCTGTACTCTGAAATAGAGAGGCCATTCTTGTTCACTTCCCTAGCGTTTAGAGCTGAACAGAGCTTGCAAAGTAAAGCGGATAATGTATACAAATTATCTTATTATAATTTCACGTTTAATACTATAATAAAACTTGTTTCTTGCAGTTAAAAGGATTTAAAATCCGAAGAGTGAAGCATCTGTCCTTATAGTTAATATTCAGCTAAATTTTGGCATACTCTAACTCTGCATCACAGACAATTTCAACATGGGTGAGTTTAACGTATACTTTGTATTTTGGTTTCTATGGCAATGTTTGCGTACTCCTTTTCCTCTTCTCCCATGCAAAGTTTAGATTTTACTTTACTTTTGACTGCTTTCCAAACTATCCTTTTTATAATAATACAGCATGCTCTATTGTTGCAATATTTGGAATACTACATACTATGTCTTTATTACAGATACCTATATACTATTATCTACAAAATTATGTATACAGAACATTTGAGTCTATTGTGAGTTCATTGATAGTTGTGACAATTGATGTCCACAATGCACTGATTTGTTATCAATTTGGTGTCTGCCCTTAGCCTGTGTGTTACCTAATTGTGTGTTGTCCTTCGGTGCTTGTGTGTGTTCACTAAAAGCGTATTTTGGCATCTATTTTATCTTTAGCTTTCAATTTTGTTGTTTTCTGAAATTCTACTATTAATTATAACTTTATATAAACTTGCGTTACTATCTACAATGAACTCAAATTAATTGAGTATATAAAATATTTGAAAAGTGTATAGAATTTCACTGCCTGGAGTAGCTGGCCATTGTCCTTGTTTAGATGCAATTCGTTTTTTGAAGTTGTCTCTCTGTTGTTGGTCTTTGCATCTGTAGATCAGGTGCTTCACAGTTTTTTCTTCTTGAAGACAGGAGCCTTTATATGTATCTTCGATTACAATATGGGATATCATAAGGTAGGATTTTGTTATTCCGTGTCCAGTAACCACTGCTGCAACTGCTGCTGTCATGATGATACTCTCTTAATCTCTGTCGGACCAAGGGAAGATTTGTCCTCGTCCAATCCGTCTGCCATTTTGCTAGTCCCTCTTCTTTAATTTCTCATATTATTGCTGTTTTTGCTATTTTGGTATAGACTGGTTCTTTATCTTCTCCTGCTGCTTCCTTGGCTAGCTTCTCTGGCATCTCGTTACCGGAAAATCCCACATGGGCCCTTATCCATCAAAATATATACTCACATCCTTGAGCCTCCTGACCAAGGTCTTAATCTGTTCGATCAAGAAACCGTGCTTTCGGTTGTTCCGAAGAAGATCCAAAGTGATTGGCTCTCCATGTAAATTGCTACTTTGGGCTGTTCTAGTGGGATACTCAGTTCATTGATTGCTTCAATGGCTTTTAGTATCGCAACGTGTTCGGCCTGATTATTGCAAGAATCACTGTGGAGTCTACTCACTATGGTGTGAGCTAGTACGCCTTGTTTATAGAAAGCTCCATTATGGTTTATGTATAATTATATTAGATTGCTTCTAATACTTTAACATTTTAAAGACACCTCTGGTGAAATTGTTAATCTGTTATTCAAAATTTACTTTAACTTGATAGTGATTCATACATTTAATGGTTTATAATATGTTAAATTTATTAAATATCTTTTTAGTTTTTCGTATTCTTTAAAAATTTATAGAAGTGCTAATTTTTCTAACATGTATTTCAGAAACGAAAATCTATAGAGCTTCAGTTAACTTATTAAATATTAGTAGGGGAACATGGGGCAGGACAGGGTACTTAATATTTGTGCATCTATATTTCATATTTGAACATTTATAAATTTTGTTTTGGTAACATAAATGTGTTTATTATTGCATAATTACCTGAAAAACATAAATTAAATAGACACTCGTAACAACTGGGACTAGCTATCACGTCAAAAACAAAATTAGGACATTTGCCCCGTTTTTCCCCATAGATGGCGCAGTAAGGGGTATTTCTTTGACCAATTTTTGATCAGATTTTTTATTTCTTTTACATTTAGTTCACTTCTCACAATATGCACAAATATGTACATCTTCATCACTTTCGACACCTGCACAAGAATTATGAGCCTGAACGAATTATAAGCTTGCTGGCACCAGGGATGTCTAGTCCACCCGCCTTCTGAATAATCCTGGCAGTAAAGACAATCATCTTCGTCGTCTTTTGCCACTTCTTTCCTGTTACCAGCAGATATATGACTTCTGGGACGTTTGGATACAGGAGGATTAGGACATCTAGGCCTACCTTTCGATGATTCCCATTTTGTTTCGCTTTTTGGCAGAGCAAGATACCTTTTTACAGGTCTTTTATTAATTTTTTCTTGTTCCACATTCAATAGCGCTTCTTTATAAGTGGATGTTGTTAGTATTGTACTTTTCCCCCTGTTTATCGAAACTCTCTTGTTTTTCTGATCTATCTTTAGAATATGTGTGCAATTTTCTGGGCTGGAACTCTGGAAACTACTGCAGCTTGGCATCTCAATGTTTTCTGTCCCCATAGGTGAACCAGATACAACGAACATCTCAGAAGTTGAAGGATTAACATCATCAGCAACACCTGAAGAAAGCTCAATATCTGTTGTTTTGGTCGGTAGGAAATCAGCATCATCAAACACATTGATGTTCACAGACCACATTCCTGTTTTTCGAAACCCATTGACTGCCGTGCTCATTGTTGAGGCTCGCATATAACTGGCACCAAACAATGATGCAACCTGAAACAGTGTCATGAATTTTCCTGGATTAGATCTAATCCAGGAGCGAATTTGATCCTCATAATATTTTATTAGTTGTTTCATGAAAGAAACATCTAGCGGCTGGAGCCTGTGAGAACATTTTTAACAACTTAATCAGGATTATCTCGTTTCTTCTTAACGTAGCGTTCAAGAGTTGTTTGGGGCACTTGAAATTGACTAGCTACCTTTCTGTACCCCATTGAACCATCAAATACAGTATTCACAGCCCCCTCCATTGAGATTAAAGACCACTCTTGCCTCTGACCTCTTTACGTAATTACGCACTATTCCGAAATCACATGAAACATGAATAACACACAAAGAGTTTTACACCAGACATAATGGGGTAGTGCCCTGTTATGCCCCACCCATATTGCCCCGTAAACACAAACTTAGGTTAATGCTTGTCGATGGTTCGATATTCAAAGATAACTTAGCGAAAAACATGGATTTAGAAGTAAATTAACTGTTGTATTCCATAGTAATTATTGGTTTTTATTTAAATGTAGATATGATGGACTTACATACCTTAAAGATATCACGAATATTGTAAAAACTGCTTAAAACTGTATCCATCACACAACTCGCACACAGCAGATTCTGTTATGGCAGCCAACTGACATGTACTAGTAGCTGTGATTGAAATGACGTAGTTTTGACAGATTCTGGTAGATTGTGCCACCTCCTAGAGAGAAAACACGTATAACCCGTTCTGCCTCACTACCCCGATATGCCCCATGTTCCCCTACCTATTTCTAACATACTTATAAGCCAACATCTTTGGTAAGAATTCGAAAAACACATGTTTTTCTGAATACTAGTGCTTTATTACCTCATGAAATAGTTTATGTGGACCAAAAATGATGTTTGAATATGTGAGTGAGATTTCCGAGCACTGTAAAGCACAACATATCACATAAGATTTTTGAAGAATCTGGTCTGCATTTTCATTGCTTAGTTCTATTATAATGCCTTTTAGACCCACGTTTTAATGACCAAAGTTATTATTATAGATGCGTCCCAATACGGCAGGAGAAATATATACTCAACTCCAGGACATACTGTAGTGCGCTTCTTGTCTGCAGTAAAATTGTCATATTTTAGATTCGTACTCGATGGTTTCTGCAACTTGTAAGTCTAATTTTTGTAGGATGTTCAAATATTAAACACAGAAATGAGATATGCATGTACTTAAATACTTTCCATTGGAGTAAATATTTTAAAATAGTTGCTAAAATGACTTTTTGAAATTGTATGTACTTACCTTACACACTCCGGCTCCAAGACCAGTAGAGAGTATTGTTTAAGCAAAAGGAGTACCTAAAGATTTTACTAGAGTAGGGTATTGCCAAATGCAAATCCAAGAATTATATTTTATTCGCCTTAATGTCAACTCAAAATAATTTGCGCATATATGATTAAAGAACAGGCATAGAAATTTTCAAGCATTACATACAAGACGAAAAGAAATTAGGTTGAATTATTACCGGACCTTTAGGCTCTGGCATCGTAGAAAACAACCCCTCCCCCCAAATTTTAATATAAATATACAAGTAACATAAAACTCTCTCCTTTGATTTTAACAACAATAACTAAGAAGGTATTTGTCTGTGCTCGGAACACATGACACCTGACCCAGTTATATCTTTTATCTTCCCTTCAACTACAACAAAAATTGTGTATTCACAATTACTATAAGGGAGCATAGGAAAAGCGTATACAATTGTATAGATGTAGCTTATATCGAAGGGCGATACCCCGTGCACTGCGACTTGCATAGATCTGTTGTGCCTGCCACCCCAGGAGGATACACGGCGTTGACGCATGGATCACAAAGTCCGTAACAAGTCCAGGCTCGAAGATTAGTTTCACTCCTTGAACTGTCTACAGAAGGCGATGAACGATCCATCGAACAATCAGTTATCTAGTGTTCAAGGGAAGCGCTCTTTCCTTTCAGCAAGCATATGTACCATCTGTCTGGCACTGCCACCAACGAAACATAGAAAAATACCTGAAAGATAAAAACAATGAATGGGAAGGAAATGACAGAAAAGTACTCGCAGTAGAGGAGACACAACCCCAGTATTAGCCTATGGATAAGGTAAAAACACAAAATCCCCAAGATTAAAGTGTACGATCGACAAGAATCGAACTGGGAGCCTCAAGATACTTAGATCCACATCACCCATTGAGTACATCTCACTAAACCACATTTTAATTTATGGTAATTACCTGTCTCCCTTACAACCTCACGTTGGTGCAAATCGAAGAAATTATTTCTTGCATTCTTAAATTAAAACATTGAGAAATACTCATTCATTCCATGTAGGGCTATAATCTGTTTAAGCAGTTAAGAAGGTCAGAGTTTCACTTTTATAATTGCAATTTCACGTTTATCGGATTATATTTACTATTTAGACACAGGTGTGTTTTCACAACTGTGTAAAAGGTTTAGGTTACAAAGAAGTGGGGAAAATGCATGATGATTCATGCCCTTGCGCGAACGTCATATAATACAATAATTTATCTGAGAATATTTAATTACCTTCAGTTGATTATCGAATACTATCCCAGATCATAGATATTTTAAACTTGATAAAATATTTAACCATAATGGAAAGCATGTTATGAAGTTTGTGCCATTTTAGACAGGAGTTACATGGTGCAACCTTATTTCCATATAAATGGAACGCAAATTTATTGAGTACAATGTAACCAAAACTGGAGAGAGATAAATATGATAATAAATAATGATATTAATACATATTATTAATAATATGATAATGTTGATAATAACTTTTTCCCTCCGTACATCACCGATACGGGACACGGATTCCACTCGCCCGGAAAGTCGGAGCGAGGGAAGCTGAAGTACCGAGCCTGATAGCGGAACCAGGGTTGAGGGGCGAGCCCAACGCCTGGAATGAGAGCGAGAGAAGTGGAAGATAGTATGAGGGTGAACTGAAGGATAGGAAAACTGGATGATGGAGCATTTGGTGGAATGATGGTGGGGTAAACAGGAGGACCCAGAGAAAACCCGTCCCAGCGCAGTGTTGTCCATCACAAATTTCACTTTGCGGTCGCCTGGGATCGAACCCGGGCCGTCTTAGTATGAGTCGAGCGGTGTAACCACTCGGCGCAACGACAACAACGAACATGTAAACACTGAATTCACTTAAATGATTTCTCTAAATTGTCTTTGATTCAGATAAACCACATGCATACTCTGTTTGGCATTGCTTGCCTCATTATTATACTCTGATGTGGACTCAAACTAAAATAAGATAAGTTTATTCTTCAAATGCCTTGTTTATTTTTCTCACAGTTTCCTCTTTTCTAGTTATTAGTTTCCCATATAGAAAACAACGGTAACGCTTTTCACTGTCATATATGTTTAGGATTATTAAACATTATTAATAAACAACGCTGTAGCTTTTACTGTTAGAGAAAGAAGAGGACAAAATATAAACCGAGGAGGGTGGGTTCCACGCTGATTCTATACCAGGTTATTTATGTCAAAGTCCGGCAGGGAAGGATGAGATGGTATGCTCAGCGGGTGTGCCAGAATCCAGCGAAGGTGGTAAAAGGCAATATGTGCGGAGGACACTTCATCTCGATGCCAAGTTTCTTCGTGCAGTCTCTAATCCCAGGGCTTTCGGTACCAGCCCCCTTGTGAAAACAGTTGACCGCAGCGCCGTCCCTAGGCTGAAAACATCAGCTACAGAGCTCAAATTTTATTACGTAGCAACTCCACATTTGCTCCTTCGCCGACACCTTTAACCCGGAAGAACTGTGAAATGAAATAGAGAGACGGGAAGTCGCAGAAAGGAAAATAACAAACACAGCATTTGCTAGTCACCGAGGAAAACAGAAAAACAAATCTTTTGGTCAGATTGGTCTGTCACCGTTGGTCAAAACCGATACCTTCCGAATACATGATGCATGAGTTAGCATCGGACCATCTCGCTGCATTCTTAAACGTTGTTTATCAACTACCAACTGGAAGTTGGTTTGGCACACCTAGTAATTAACTGAGTGAGTTGGCTCAAGCAGTGTAACCTGGGGCAAAAATTTAGGAGGTCGCAGATTTGCTCCCCGGAGACTCGCCAATCTAACCTTTCTCCGCAGTTTTGCTGAATTGGTTACATTAATTTCCGTGATTTTTCTAAGTTCCATTTCATTTCACCACCATTTCAGTCCAGTCTTTCAGGACTGGAGGTGTCCGCAAAAGAGCAAATGTAGCGCTGCTCTATTTTGGAATTTACCCCCTGTTAACTGCAGTTCTCGGCGTAGAGGTGGCGTTGTGGTTGTCTATCTTGTATTGGAGGATCGGTATCAAAACCCGAAGAGTGGTGGCTACAAGAAAATCACTTGTCGCGAAATAAGGAATCTGCAATACATGTTTGGGACCCCACATGACACATATTCATAACTGGGCAGGCCCATCTCCTGCCTTCCTCACGGGGTGTGACATAAATAGTCTGACTATAGACTATGTGGAATCCCTTTCATTTGTACTTCACCTCTATTTCACTAGCAATTCCTAATTGTGGAACATTTTATTTACACATGTTAGTAACATCAAAGTGATAAACAGGAATACAACTTCGTACATTCTTATGAATCGTGTATTGCAGGCATTCAAAGCTTACATTTTAATAATGATACATTTTAGTTCAGGTGTTTAAATGTGTAGAAGTTATAGCGAATGTATTGCCGAAGCTTTGGGAGCTTGGAATTGCGCAGCTGAAGAGATAAAGATAGACAAACAGTGCCCTCATTTGTAAACATCGGAAGAGTTATCGCCGCATTGCTAGACACTTCTGGATGCCCTCCACTCCGCCTCTAGAACATTCTTGAACTCTTAACCAGCTGCTATATAAGTAATAGAGTCCGCGAGTTTGTCACGACTGTACTATGTCTACTGTGAGTGATGCTTTCGTAAGATGTCCTGTTCCCCAATGAGTGAATTGTCCGGAAGAGGAGGCTACGTCGTACCTACTTTTAAACCGCTACATCATGAACGAAGTGAAATTATAGTGAAGACAAAAAAATCACTGTAAAGGTTGAACTAGAACACAACTTAGTGAAGTGGTTCTACTCTCCTTTATTTGATATTAATTTATGTTGGTTTTGTTGCATATTATGTTCCATAGTTACTCAGTTTATACACTAGATAAGAATTAAAAGTGTAGTTACTTTACCTTTTCATTCGTCTGCCTGGATACCGGAGTATCTATACTCTGATGGTTTGTTTGGAACCCTGAAAAAGAAGCATACCTTGAGAAAGTAGCAAATAATAATTAAAACGTTCTATGTTCTACACCCTTATGTGCTAATAGCTTGTATGTGCTACAGCTACGGTTTTGTTACTAGGGCTTAACTACACAGTAGATCTCTCGATGCATACTCTCTAGTTATAAGTTGGTTCACTTCATCTGACTGCGTCTGATAGCAAGTTCCTTTGTTTGAGTAGTACCTACTATAGTGTTTATAAAAAGGTAAGCTTGTTAAGAAGTTCTATTTGTGTTTTGATGTAGTTTTAAAACCCCCTACATATTCGAATCACAGAATTTAGATCTCAATTTAAAAGGAATTTTCAGCTATAGATGCTGTAGATACAGTAATGTCCCGGCTGCAAAGAACGACGTAAAGGTAGTAAGTATGGCCACTCCATCCCCCCTTTTGTTGTTTGCCATGACATGAAAAAAGGAACTTCAAGTACAGTCCTGACGTTATGAACCAACAGCAGTTCCTGTGCTTCACCGCGCTGATGTGTTCCAGATGGTTCGATTTTGGTAGATCTGGGAGATTCGACTTTGAGAATGTGGCATTCCATTGATTGGAGAGATTTTGGTTTCCATGACATTTTTTCGCATCCCGTTAACTATATAAGAGAGTGCAACACCCAAAATGTCAAGAAAGAAAACTATTCAGTCTAAAAAGATGAACTGGTGCTAGTGAAAGATAGTTTTCTAAAAATGCCAAAACGATGAAGTAGTGGGGAAGTATTTACAGAATTTTCTCTCATCCTTTGTGGCTTGGCAAAATAATGTGTGGTAGTGCCCATTGGAGTCATGGAATCGTGTAGATATAATGAGACGCGGATTATGTTGGTAAGGCAATACTAAACCACCGTTTGACAGGAGTCGATGTGGATCGTCGTTGCAAGGCATGTCTTCCAGTCACTTAGTTGAGATGCTTCCGTATTGCTCTGCTTTTACAATTCACCACTCCTGACCTTTCTTCACAGGCAAATACCTGGATGTCGTATTTAAATTTAAAGCAACAAACCATTAAAAGATTGGCTCATCTAGATATGATGAACACAGATGAAATAGTAACTGAATTCTTCCAACCTAATCAAATCTAATCGCCTACCAACACGTAAAGATCAATGGAAACCATAGTGTATGCTTGTTAGGATAAATGCTGGGAAGAGAATGCAAAAGTGATCGCGAATTACCTTACATGTACGCCAAAGGGTTTACATTATACAAGGTGAAATCAGCAGCCCATATTTATTCTCCTCTATGCAACCCGCAGTTTTATAGTCTAATGTGAAAACATTGACCCTTTAAGCACAAAAGCTGTTATTGCAGCTCTGACCTTCTAATCAGTATTATCGCACCTAGCATTAATGCTTAGAGCCCTGAATGAGGACAGAGAAGCTGCGAAAAGCTGAAATAAACGAAGTTTCTTCGTGCATATAACACTAGCAAGGTTTCCCAGGTACAGTAGGTACAGTACGGGCAACTGTGCAAATGGGTTAGTTACCTGCTGGAATACGTATGGTGATGCAAAGGCGAGGTTTGAAACGACATCACGCTTTCCCCCTTTCTCCAAGTTTTTATCGTCTGTATTTTAGTCACTAATTTATTTATTGTTGCCATTGGTTCTCTTGTGAGTCAAAGACTCAGGAATGACAATCCGATAATTAGTGATCTACAGGAATTAACTCGCCATATAAGTTGCACCGAGCTCACCCTCTCAGCAGGAAGGAGAGGGTCTTGCCCTTCAAAGGGAAACTACGGTCTGTCTTTATCTTTAATTAGGGATCATATTTAATTTTCTGACTCTTATAATCTTTACCGTATCTGGTGTTGTAAACCACGTTTCGCAGTTGGCTTTAATGTTTAGGAGCATGACGATGACATTAAATCGAATAATTGTTGTTTCATGCTTAAACCTTATGTTCACTTTGCATTTGTGAAGTGTTTGGAACTTGGTTGAATGGGCCAAGCACAATACTGACCATAACAAAATATCTACTACGAACTATACATTTATATTTATCTGCCACTGGGAAACATGGCTATTATTGTATTTTGTAAACAGCTATAAAGTTATAAAAATGTTATTTGTATTATAATATCAAATATAGGCCCCCAGAAGTAAAACAAAGGGTAATCAATTTTTTTGAGCCGATCATGAGGGATTTTATCCCAGCTTAACAGGGGCAGAGTGGTGAAGTAACCTGTATAATACCATTTAGACAACACGACCTTGCGAGGGAAGATTCCTGTACGAAAAAGTAATATCTGACATCACCCACCTCAAATCTTTACACGCTTTTTACAGCTTCAGACAACGTTTTGAGCTTGTTTTGGTACTTTTAACACAAATCAAAAAAGCTGCATCCACCATTATAATTACTGTATGAGCTAAAAACTGTCGTAATTTGTGACAGAAGCGAAAACAATCTACCTAATTCTTAGAATTTTTGACATGATTGTACAACGAAATCGCATGTTGGCTGAACACTTAGTTGCAATTGGTCCCACTGTGTAGATCTGCCATTTTGTGTTGATAGGCTGTTCCTTCAAGGGCTTGTTTAAAGGTGTGCGTGTGCGTGTTTACGCTAATGAATAAAAGTTTGTAAACTCGCCCAAAATTATTATTGCAGCCTTCTGCATCTGGGTATGATGTTTTTGGAATCGACATACATAGTGACTGCTTTCTGTCCTATACATCACTTATGCACTGAGTTGTCTACCCCTCCTCTATAAACTATTCTGCAGATCATTCATTCGAAGTCATTTAAGAAGGGCTTAAGTCATATTTGTCGCTTAGCACATTGCATAAATTAAAAAATAAATAGGGGCATGTGACTCAGTTGGTATATTTCTATCGTTTATCTGAACTGATTATCCAGAGAAGGAGGATTTTAGCTAAATTAGGCTTGGATTCCTCTTTACAACGTCTCACATCAACCAACACAACAGTGTAGTGTACATAACTCTTACAGCCACTCCAACAGAAGAGATTACCAAGCTCTAGCAAACGAACCGGCAGTCACCGGACTTTCCTAACAGTTCTGGAGATGTCCTCCATTGCTGATGACGAAACATCATATTTTATTTATTTTGTTCCTTGATCATGGCCTCCAAGTCTCGGAAGACACGTTACATTTTGTATTAGGGTGTTGACTGAAAAATTTATTGTATTGTCCTCTGGAATTTGAATTGTCTTCTATGGCTTAAGATTCTAAATGTTCTTAATATAGTAAGCTGATTAAGTCATTACAATATAGAGAGATAGTGGGGAATACATCATATGTAATGTAACTTAGAGAAATTAAACAAGGGATATCGCTATATTGAGATATCTAGAGATATGTAGCCCTCTTGCCTTTCCTGAAGATGGCAATTTGGTATTGTTAACACGGCGTTTCATCATCCGTGACCAATCTGTGGGGAAAATTGCCTCCTTCCTGATATCTCCCAAACGATCTGAGATTCCTATTAGCAAGTTGTTTCTTTAATGATCGTAAACACGTTCTTGAGATACCCTTCTCCGATGACAGAGTGAAGAACAATTGTAATATTGTGCTCCTGATCACTATCTTGTCTCTTTGAAGTGTGAATTTGCCAGTTTTGAGTTATAACACACAAGTTTTAAGAGCTGGAAGAAGCCACCTCTTACTGTCATTTCTCGTAGCCTATTTGTTCTTCAAGCTTTCCAACATCAGAATGGCATGCTTTCGGAGAATTGTATTGGCATCATTTTGTAAATAAAGGAGCCACGTGCTGGTTGATGTGGATTGTTAACTGATGACTGCTATAATTCCATATCTTTGTCAAACTATTTTAATTGAAAAATAGTTTTATGTACATTTCTGGTTACACATACCAATTTTTGCAAGGATTCCACAAAAGGACATTGCTCCTGTTAGAAATGTAACAATAATAATTAATTACACATAAGGAAAAGTATAACAGAAATTTTATTAATTTACAAAACATATTTATGGAAGAACCTGCAACTCTTTTGGCCATTCCAATTCGCTCAGGAAATGTGAAACACTTCCATAAACTTTTAAACTAACGTACGAAGCACTATACTGGGCTTTTAACTAAGAACCTAAGAGAAAAATTAGAGGCAGCTAGAATGGAACTATTAAGATCATTGGATCAATATAAATGACAAGATTGAAGAATATATGGAGATATGCATTCCGGATTGAAAAGGAAACGTTTAATTAATGTAAATTGATATCGACAACAATGGTATAAGTATCTGTTAAGAATGAAGAACGATACAATCCCTACGAGACAGTTGAACGAACAACTGTGGCTGCCAGCGCTCGATTCCGATCACTGTCCAGTGTTGGTCACATTTAACCTCACTCCTAATATTTTGCCACAAATCCCGCGACTCATCGATGGTTTTGTCAACTGGGACATCTTTCGCACACACCTGGATGCTGCACTCCACACATCTTATCAACTGGGTACTGCGGATGCCATAGACACTGCCGTTCACCATTTTACCTCTGCCCTCTCTTCCAGTGTACGATCCTCTACTATCCGCAGTCCTCAACCTCGTCATTTCCCCTCCTTGCCTATCCATATTACTCAACTCATCCAAGAGAAACATCGCATCCGTCGACTGTGGCAACGTCAGCGTCTACCCTGGCTGCGCCAAAGATTAAATAGTCTCATTCGACAAGTACGGACCGCACTAGAGCAACACCGATTTCAGGAGTACCAGCGACAATTAGCCACTATCCGTCCCGGAGATCATACCTTATGGAACATCACTAAGAGGATTCTCCGAGAGCCGACAGTGATTCCACCTCTTCAGGTTGATGGGACCCTTTTGAGTGACTCTGCTGCCAAGTGTGACGCTCTAGCTACTCACTACGAGCGTACATTCACGCCTAACACCTGTCTTGACTCTAATATTCCCTCTTCCGTGGACAGGGAACTCCTTGAGTACCAACTTCGTCCTACAGCGCACAACAGAATTTCGTTCACTACTCCACGTGAATTGTCCCGCTTTATCCATCGTCTTCCCGTTAAAAAGTCTCCCGGTCATGACCTTATCCCTAACGTTGTGCTGAAGAATTTGACAAACAAAGCCCTAGCTTATTTATCATCAATCTTCAATGCTGCTCTGCGCATTGGTCATTTTCCATCTACATGGAAACATGCGGAAATTATAGTCTTCCATAAACCCAACAAGCCAAAAAATCTTCCCTCAAGTTACAGACCAATCAGCTTATTACCTACACTTTCTAAGCTTTTTGAAAAGATTATTCATCAACGTATTTCTCATTTTTTGATCCATAATCAGATAATTCCGTCTTTTCAGTTTGGCTTTCGCCCGAAGCATGCTACCACTCACCAATTGCTCAGAATCACGCAGTCTATTATTCAAGGTTTCGAAAACAGGCAGTACACCGTAGCAGCATTCCTAGATATCGCCCAGGCATTCGACAAGGTGTGGCACAGTGGACTACTACTTAAAACATATCGCATTGGTCTTCCTTATTATCTGATACAAATCATAGCAAGTTTTCTCACCAATAGAACCTTTGTGGTGCGCATTGCTGGTTTCACATCCACCCGACGGCCTATTTTAGCAGGTGTACCTCAAGGTTCAGTACTTGCACCACTCCTCTTTAATATATTCACTTATGATCTTCCTGATATAGCTCCAGTTTGTACGGCGTTATACGCAGATGATACTGCTCTCTATTATTCTCACGTCAATATTCTTCATGCCATTCAGAAACTGCAAATTGCCCTAGATCAATTAGCTCATTGGTTCTCTCACTGGCGCATTTCCCTCAATACTAACAAGACAGAGGTTAAGATCTTCTCTTTACGACCTTATAGGGATCCTCCATCACTATGGCTGCTGGGGGAACCGCTCTCATGGTTACCAAGCAATGTGCCAGTGAAATACCTTGGGGTGTTACTGGACACTCGACTTACTTGGAACGCCCACATCTGTCGGTCTGTTACGCTTGCATTTGCCCGGATATCAAAACTGTACCCTCTACTCAACAGGCGCACTTCACTTGGTTATGAATCCTCCCTGCTTCTTTACACATCTCTAGTCCGTCTCATTTTTACCTATGCAGCTCCAGTCTGGGGTGGCACCAGTAAGACTAATCTCCGCCGACTGCAGGTACTACAAAACAGGGTGCTTCGTACAGTTACAAACGCTCCATGGTTCATCCGAAACCAGCAGCTTCATCATGAGTTTGGTCTTTTACCCGTTCACCAATACATCCGACGCCTGGCACGTCCATTCTTTTACCATCTCCAGGAGGTCCCTGGAGCTGTTACCTACCGTCTCGGCTGTCGCACTCGCCAGCCAACTCGCCTGAAGCGCAGACTGCCCCAAGATCTTCTCCTAAGTGACGTCTCCAGCACAGACGGCTCAGACACGTGATTACTACCATCAGACTTTAAGTTCTCAATTTGTGTTACAGTTATCCTCCACATTTAGTTAGAGGAGTCGTTCATGGCTACCTCCATTGTTATGTGTCCTGTTCCTATGTATCTTATAACAAACATCTGTAAAGCATAATTGCTGATCGATGGATAAAATAAAAAAAAATAAAAAAAAAGAACAACTGTGGATATCAATGGAAACGTTTGAAAGAGCAATTTTGAGTTCTCAGTAAGGAACAGACTACATGAAAACCTTGAACGTTTATAATGGACGTAAAATATCTTAATCGCAAAATAACATATATAAAAAGAGATAACCAAAATTACAAATTACAAATAAAATTAAAGCGTATCTCTTATAAGGAACCTTGCCATGAAAAAAATGGATAACAATATAGCAGTGGCCGCGCCGTGGCCGAACTGTTTGCCCACTCGTCTCTCACCAACGGGGCCCGGTTTGGATCCCAGGTGACCGCAAAGTGAGGTTTATGGTGGACAACAAAATTCTGGGACGGGCTTTCTCCGGGACCTCCGGTTTCCGCCACCATTATTCCACCAATTGCTCTATTATTATCTTTCTCTTCATCTACTTCCCTCGCTCTCATACTGGGGACCGGGCTGATCACCCATCCCTTGGACTTCTGTCTCTGTTCCATAGTTGTGGCTCCCTCACCCCACGCCTGCAATGGCATAAGGGCTGGAGAATCATAAATGAACAGGACTATGTCCTATACCGAGAGGAGGAGAAGAAGCAGAATAAGAAGAAGAAGAATATAGAGAACGGTATGAGAATATAGCGTTTCCAATTTAGCTGCGTTCTTCTGCTTGTGGCATGAACAGATCGCAGTTCAAGAAACTGCATGTGCAATCACTGACATAAAGGAACATTGGCTGGTCTCGTAGCTCAGTCGGTGGAGCACCTGCCCATCGTGCACGGGTCCCAGGTTCGATTCCCGACTAGGAGTGAGGATTTTTCTCAAACCAAAATGATTCCACCTCCTCCCCAGAATAGCATGAATTAGAGTGCGAATGTGTACTAAAAATCCAAAGTACCGGCAACCCAACGTATACGAGTTAACACCATTGCCAATAGGCGCTATGTCCCGAAGGAGAACGCCCGCCGATATGATCACTGCAGTTAAAGATGGGATATAAATGGAACAAAGGCTGACCCCGCAGCTCAGTCGGTAGAGCACCTGCCTACCGTGCTAGGGGTCCCGGGTTCGATTCCCGGCGGTGGGGGTGGGGATTTTTCTCCGACCAAGATAATTACCCATCTTCCCCAGAGTCTGGAAGTGTGAATGTGTGCGTGATGTAATGATTAAAAACCAAAGATAACGAGTTAACACCTTCGGCATGTTCCAAAGGAGAACGGCCGCCGATATGACCATAGTAGTTAAAGGTGGTGTGAACAAAGAAAATAAAATAATACTGACGCTGCCAAAAATATACTGAAGCTCAAGTTTTATTCTAACTTAGAAACATTAAACAGCTGCTCTTATTTCCAAAGCATGTATGATCGAGGCTTACAAGAGCAACAGCTGCTGTTTCCTTACAACAGTATCGTTTCTGTCCCTTCTGGGACTGGTGTAATTAAAAATAATTTGTTGATCTAGGTCGTACTTACATAAGCTAAGGATTTTACATTTGTTTTAATATCTTATCGAGTTTACCCCTCCAATACCTTATCTATATAAAAATAATATTTTCAATGATATTTTCATAAGCATAGGGTATATTCGTTCTTTTCATGTGTTCCTTGAGAGCATAATTTTAATACCAAAATAAATATATGATAACTTTCAAGGAAACGAACTAAAATATTAAATTAAATGTACTATGGAAAATAAATAACTTTGTGTAATCGATACTAATATTTTTAATTTTTTTCTTAAATATCAGGCAGTTAATCTTTGTCTTTTGCTTTAGGAAACACAAGTATATTTTCCTAAAGACCGAGCGGCATGGCTCAGGCAGTTTAATCTGCAGCCCGCATTTGGAAGGTCCAGGTTTGATTCCCGTGGCCGGCCTACCTGACCCATGGTTATTTTCGGGGGATTTCCCAGGTCACCAGGCAAATGCTGGGTAGGTTAATTACACCCCAAATTTGCTGTCAGTGAGTTTTCAATAGAAATTTCACATCTTTCATTTAGTGGTCTCTTTCAGGATAGTGTCGGCGGGAGTCTCGGCGCTGCACGGCAGGATGTTATGTTCCTGGTAAACACTTCCTCCTCCGGTAGGACGATCTCCGGTCTCCAGGTCGACCTGGTGAGCCATTTCAGAATCACGGTGGATGGGATGTCGGTTGTACTGGCCTGCAGAGTTTCCAATTCCAATTCCTGGACAATTGTAGTGACCCTGCCCTCTGCACTGTCATGACTCCTTGGGTCGGCCCTCTCGTCATATCCTTCCTCCCGGGGTTGCAACACTTGGGGCATACGCAAAATAGATCAAGTCTGGTCGCAGTGTCGAATCCCCTCCAATATGTTCAAGAAGCATATACGTATGTGAAATCTATGCAGTTCAGCTTAAATCTTTTTCAGTTTAAAAACACAGATTAAATACCATCAGATCACACATGCTAGATTACCTTTTCTTATACTTTACGTAATATCTTTCATTCTTTCAAGGTCAAGGTATTGCAATTCCAAGTGAAAATGCTTACCCGTAGTATATGGCAGGCTATTTTAATCCAAATAAAAATAGTTAAACAAACGATCGAAAATTTAATGACAGGTAATCAAATCTATTCATTGAGGGTGTTAATATCTGGAGTATAAATAAACTTCCTTTTGAATACCACATTACCGTGGGTGACAGTATGTTAAAAAGGAATGGCTATGAAATAAATGATACAAAATTCAGAAAAAGGAAACCACAGAAATACTTAGTGATTAAGAATTAGCGGTTTGAGAAATAAGGCCGCACCGTGGCTCAGTAGTTAGATCACTTGGCTCTCACCAAGGCGGCCCGGGTTCGATCCCAGGCGACCGCAAAGTGAGATTTGTGGTGGACAACATGGCGCTGAGGCGGGTTTTCTCCGGGACCTCCGGTTTCCCTGCCATTTCATTCCACCGGTGTTCCATCTTCATCTCATGTACCATCAGTGTCACGGCCTGCGGTGCCGTATGTAGTAAAAGCGGGCGTTAAACACTACACATTTTCATTTTGAGAAATAAAATTTTTCGAATGCAAAGAAGCTTTATATTTAAGTTTATTTTCCTATTACTCTCTTATCCTACTGTAAATTATTATTAAATAAATTTAATAGAAGCTCTAATTTTCTAAGTGTGACGGCATTATCTCAAGGAGTGGAAAAAGCTTACAAAAAAAATTTAAAAATCGTAGTCGTTAATGAAAAGGTTGATATAACTTCCTGTCCACATACCTAAAGGTTGATATATATTTGTTCTGTTCACTAAGATTATCTAACATTTCCATGTCCTTTGTTTACAATAGTTTGTTGAACACACTGAAAACTTACAATATTGTATTCATTCTTCACTCCTTTACTTCATTTGTAGCGAATATAATAAAATGATTACTTCATTGCTTTGTGTTTCAGTACAAAATCGTGAGAGAGCTGTTAAAATGCTATTACTCCATAAAGATAAAATGGCTACTGAGTAGTTAGAGCAGAAGGAATACGAATCGTAAATTTCAGTCTTATGAAAGTAATTCTTGATCAGCTTGAGGCTACCATGAAAACCCCGGTAAACGCCCAATGAGTAGCATTGCAATTACTGCAACGCTGGGCGTTTACAGAGTGCAATATTTTGAGCGCTGCGAATTCATGACTAACATAGCTTTTAAATGCGATGGGACCTGTAGTTCTGTATAAAATTGTATGTATGTAATTGACCTGATACGATATGGCATTAGTATAGATCGATCCTAAACAAGTAAAAAAATTAAATAATGAAAATAAAACATTAAAGATTCATCATCAAGAAAGATGATAATCTCTTGATAATCTCATCAGATAATATCTGGCTTTTAAACATAGGGTAAATTTATAATCTTGATTGGTAAATAATTAAACAACTCGCAAAAAAGGTATACAAAAATTTCCATCGGTTTGTATTTTGCAGGATATCAATCTAGTGAAGGCAATATATGTATTTGTAGATTTACAAATTACGGCAGTGAATTCTTGATGCAACATTACTAGTAACTCTTTTTAAGATGGTCTAGAAATGGAAGCCACATCTTTAAGTGCTGTACATCAATATTTGCTATTAATAATGTATTGGGGTTTAAGGAATGCATGGCAAGGAAGCTCCTCTACTGGGTATTTTCTTTTCAGGACGGTTAACGCAACTCCTCCAAACCAGAACTCCCTCCAGGTAAATGCTGAGAAACTTTAGAGTAGAAAGCAGATCTCCTCTGCAGAATTCTAGCCAAAATTGGGAAATTCCTCATGTCATTCCAGAATGATTGACGGGGTATTTTTGAACTGTGAAGTTCACAATAGTCATTGTAATAAGTAATTGTAATTGTAATGAAATGGATGAAATGATGCTCAAATGAGTCCGGGGTCCATGGAGCTTAGTTATCCAACATTCGTCTATCAGGATAAGGGAAAACCTCGTAAAAGAACCTTATCCAGGTAACTCATCCTAACCGAGATTCGAACTCGGGACCTCTTGAACGTGAGAATTTTTGGGTGGAATTCAATGCCATTTCTATATACTGTGTACGTGGCAGAGAAAGAAAAAAAGGATAAACATTAGACTGCGTGAGCAAATCCAGCTCACGAGTTGTAGCTCAGCCTACGAGTTCCTTTGAACTAAAACTAAAGGTACTTTTATTTTTAGGAGTCTTTGCAACACTATTTAGTTTTAAAAGGCATTCCCTTTAATTTTAGGCAAATTTGAAAGAAATAAGGATTATGTTAGTAATGATTTCCTTCCTTTGCTCTGTCTAAGCTTTTAAAAATAATTTACACTTAAGCGGAGTCTTTGTGGGGTAGAAAACGATACCACAGGAATATTACATCTAACATGCATTTGTTCTTACACTGAAACTATGATGATTATGAAAATAAATCATAGCTAATTTTACTATACCCTCCACAGGACATTTTATGAATAAACTTGATGCAAACATAAATTATGCATTGAATGTTAGCTAACAACTTACAGGGCTTTTAAATAAAATCCTTTATTATATATTTTTGAATAAAATTACAACACTAACTGTATGGGAGCTTGTGCCTTTTTAATTTTGTAACCAGCTCCATAAAGGTGAAGTAAGTCATCTGTGATATTACTATTGCTAGCATAAGTAGGTACTGCTTAACTGAACGCTTACTGGTTTGGTTTTGTAGTGTTTTCACCTCTTCAGTTAGGGCACCTCCATCACGATATTTTCCTGCACATGTATGTGAACCCTGAATCTGCAGTGACCACGAAAACCTACCAGTATCTCATCTACACAGGCATATGAACAAATATTGAAGCAAGACTGAGCATGGCTACCTATCTTTGATATTGCTGCACAAGGGTCGGTTGTTTTATTCCTTCTTGTGTTTAATATCTCATGAAAGTACGAGCAAAGTAATATAACATACAGGCACCGCAAAGAAAACATGGCATCGAAATTATCACTTCCATTATCGTCAGTTACAGACTTGGATTGCTAACTTAAATAATTTCTATTATAAATAGCTATGACATAAGAAATGGAAATTCCATAAATCCGAGACTATTGTGATTTTCATATCTCTCAATTCTGTGCATGTTTAATCAGACATCAGACAATCTGTAGAAACTGATTATCTCATTTGTATGTCTAACAATACATACCGTTGTAGAAAAAGCCATATTAGCACAAGATGTCTTTAGCGACAAGTAACACCCACGATCATTTGCACGAAAACTCTACTCGAGCTGTGGGCTCATTAAGGATATCACCCAAACTTTTTGTCATTCATTTAAGCACACGATAATGTTGATTGTCCTTAATGAGAACACAAGTACAGCCTTAACAAAGGTAAAGATACACAGTTTATGGTAACAAATCAAAGAATTTTAGAGGTATTTCAGAAATTACGGTTTATCTGTTACAGAAAAACACTCCACAACTCCGGTTGACTGTTAATATGAATATAACGTTTGAGAAACAAATACATTCTCAACTTCTTGTATCGTAAAAAGTGAACAACGAGGATGAATGGTTATGAAGATGCTTTCATTTCTGTACATAATCAACAAATTCTGAAAATCTACATTTAGTGGTGAGGCTAAATTGCTCCAAGGATCAGGTAGCTCCAGTGGTATACCTTCCATCCAGTGCTCATAGCAAGTCCAATTTTCTGTGGCAGACATAGCTGTCGTTTTTATAGCAGCCGCAATTTAACGACATATGTTCATTAAGCAGGTCAATTTCAAGCAACTAGTTTAAACAGATACTTGTATTCTTGCGTTGAATTGCCACAGATATCAGAGATCCTGGCACGCACTCAAACGGGCCCTTCCTTCAGTGAATGTCCTCACTTGCAGCCACTTTTTGTTGTAGTTGCTATTGCATTACATCACCTGCTGGAGTTGCGTATCCAGTCTTTTTAGCTGACCTGAGATGCAAGACTGCAAAGGATTCAACTCAGCAAATTCTGTAGGCAACAGTATGTACTAGATTATTATTTGACGCATTACATGAATAAATTGATTTATTTTCTGTTGTATAAATTTTGGTAAAAATGATGAGATCATTCTTACACTTCAAACTATATTATATTTTTCCTTAAATGCTAATTTGGAGGTTTATTCCTGATTGCCTCCATTGCCAGATTTATAGTAATATAATTTAAACAATTTGTAATGGATATTTTCTGTGGAATTTGCTAGCTTACAATGCATTGCATAATACATAATGATTTAGGACTTCCATTCATATAATCTGAACTACAGAAGCAGATGCAGATGCATCCTGCTGCGGGTTAAAAATAGAATTTATAGTAAAGATACTCGAAGGACCAAAATGCACTCTAGAAGCATTAAAAAAAAAAAAAAAAAAAAAAAAAAAAAAAAAAAAAAACACCGACGTATGAATCGTCTAGGTGCATTTTGAATATTAGCCTTTCTAGCATTAGAAGATTTACACATTCCGTAAATAAAATGGAATAAACAAAACAAACATAATTATTATCAAATACTGTAACAACGTATGTGTAAATATTCAGTAGAAGTTGTGACTGAAAAAGGAAAAAAAAAAAAAAAAAGAACATTGTCCTCTGTGTCCAACTTTAGAATTAAAACATTGCAGCAAGTGAACAAGGTAAACGATTCTTATATTAAGACATTCTGAAATTGGTGGGTATTAGAAAAGACAGGAGCGTGTTCTGAAGTTTTTACAAACCAAGAGCTCTCTAGGCCTTTGCTTTTAGACCTGGGGAAAAATTTGTTCTTAATTTCGGATAAGCGCCCGTCAAAACCTGCTACACATCATCTGTTTTCAAACCTATTTCCAAATACTGGACAATTGAGAATGATTTAGATCAGTAGAAGTACATTTTTGCAGCGCTATCTTATTTTAAATAAAACATGAGGTAATTTATTGAGTTTATATAATGTAATAACACGTGTTTAAGAAATCAGGAGCCCACAAAGTCTATCGTATTTTCATATATAACTTGTTTTTATCAGATGACAATGTGACTAGAATTATTACGGGTATTACTTTGTTTTACGTATTCTTTCATGCTTCACTGCCGAGTTCAACGTTTTGAAAGCTTGAATATAGAAAGAATACTTTGCTGATGAAGCCTGATAAACGGCGAAACAGCTGCAAGGCCTTCGGCGAGTGTGGTGGTTTGCGTTACCTACAATTCACTTAGAAAAATGCAGCTAAGGAGTTAATATACTCCCAAAGGTTCCGTTTAGCTTTGGATCTTTAAAGATTAACTAATGTTTAGTTCATAACAGTAGTCACATTTATTAAGTTTGAAGTATAGTGTTAGCATTTAATTGGTATCAGATTTTATATCCCCGATGTTTGCCGTAATCGTGAAAGCGTTGGCTTTAAAATTAGGAGTGATTCATCCAGTATTCATTTTACCATTTATCATGCATATACATATAAAACAATGTTTCACATTTACAGCTTAAAACTTGAAGTTTTCGTCAAAACTTATTCATTATTTCCACAGATATCACGCCTTAAACCTGCAAAAATAAAGTTTGTGAACACGAATTTGTAAAATTAACAGCACTGCGGTATAAAATGAGCCCCCTCCGTAATTATAAGCATTCGAGTATTATGAATCACTCCATGCTAGTGTTTTTATAACAGCTTTGCTATTTATAGTCATTTTAATAAAAACTAATGCTGGTAACTACTGTCACGTCCATTATGGTTAAATTTTTAAACGTTAACACGTAATTTCACTATAAATCTTCATAAGTTCTCATTTTTTTTTTTAATATTGCGGAAAGGTATTTACAAAGTAAACAGTTTGGAATAGTTAGTATAGTTTTTCTAGTTTGTTTCCCATGCTAATAAATTGTATGTTCCAAGCTGCAACAACTTTATTGCCTTTGTATTCGTGCCTTAGTTTCGCTATGCCTGTACTTTCCTGTAAAATACTAAAACTTAGTTTTTTTTTTTTTCAAAATGTGTTTAGATTTTAACATTGTTATTGTCTAGGATAATTCGGGAAGAGCACACCTTCGGAAGTAACTTCAAGTAGTTTCTGAGGAGTCTGCTGGAATAGAACTTATGATTTTAGTGGAAAATGTATTCCCTTATCACATTATGCACTGGCTTACAAATTGCATCACTAAACAATGTGACGCACATGTATAAGTATGTCATATTTGTGATTGATTTAGATATTAAGTTAGAAGATACAGAGAGAAACAGCAAAACGCAACTATCCAAAAATATAATACAATATGTAATACCTCTAGTTTTTTTGTTTATAACTTTTACTGAACATATTAAGGACCTATCTTAGATTTGACTTCATTGCTACAGTTCAGTTCCATTTTAAGATTGATTTGGCCGTTAATATACCACTAGTAAACGGGTGGTCTGCTGTTCAAATCCCACTAGGGTCCTCCTTACTGATGACGTGAGCCCTTTGTGGCATCAGTATTTCCGAGGTATTGCTGATTATTAGTTTGAATCAGTTTCCATAACGTTTCATGTATTTAAAGTGCTATGGCTAGTCAATTATGTCTCGCAATGTCTCGCAAAGGGCCGGTTTAGAGCATTCAATTCAAAACATCTCACCATTCAGTAGAAAAATCGCAAAAAGAATGATAGACGTGAGGATATAATAGGATCAAACCCACATTCAAATGGAGAACTTTTTCTTTGATTTATTCTAACCTCTTTGTGCCTACAATGAAATCGGTAGTATAACTATATCTGCAAAGTTTTATATAGAAAATTATGCTTTTTAGGATTAATGCGTGGAATTTGTGTGAAAACAAACGAGAAACATAGAGAAAATCATGTACATGTAACATACCAGTTTTATAGTACATTACCTTTTTACTCTCTTACACATGTGAAGGATATCTATATAAAACATTGCTGGTTTGTTATTTTAAAAACATCTTTCCTCATTTTTTGAAAATAATTGGATGGAGTAGATAATATATATGGGATGTTTCAATTGATATCACTCACCTTTTTATTGGATATGTACCAAATGATTTAAGAGCTGGAGAATTTTATGTATTACCAAGACATTCATTTTGTGTTCTGAACTGTTATATATACATAGGGCTGTCTGTAAAATTGTCATTTTATCCTAATTAATATAAACATTTTGGTTAGGAACGAAACAAACTAGGCAAAGATAGGCGCACAGCACGAAAATAAAACTTAAAATATGAGCTACAACTCAAGTTTGTTGTCAGTATGCTCATTCAGTAAAAGAAGTTCAACATTCCAAAAATATTTTCAATTTGAAGGCACACCGAGATAAATCTGCTCGTGTTTAGTCGTATAATGAAGCATATTTCAGAAACAGCTAAAACTAAATAGAACATTTATATAAATAACCTATGTATCTTCAAGAGCTCTACATGTTTTGCTAAGAAAGCCTTCTGTCTTCCTCCGTAGGTTTTTGTTATTTATTCTTATCGAATTTTATATAAGAAATTACGTGCTATTTATGAAAAATTCAGAGTATATATTTCATTCTTCTCATACCACTATCTTAAAACGATACTTCAAAGTCTTTGATATTTTTGATTTAAAATTGCTATACTTATTTTCAAGGAAAGGACTGTCTAGGAAGACAAATAAATAAATCCTCGCCTTGCAGGAGTACTGCGTGCCCGGTTTAAGACAATGCCTTGGTTAAAATCTAAAACAATTGCATTTTTATTAAACTTATAACCTATACTTTCAACCTATGCAACTGCGTTTAATATGAAAAATTTTAAGCCACAAATGGTTATGTAATTCATTCCTTAGTAAAGCACACCATTAAACTTTAAACTGAATTTTCCGTAAATCCTTATTTACAGCATTTTTCACTGTGCAAAATTTTTCTTGGAATATAACTTAACATTACTTAACATGAACTTTACAGGATACCTTCAGGGATTACTTATTTAAAAATTACTGTGCACTAGTTAAACATATTAAATATTTAAATTAAATGTATTTTCCTTAACTCAGATATAAAAGATTTAATAACACGTATGCAATTGGTTTTATTAAACTATTGATAGTTAAGAAATAATTATACAAAAATTTCTTTAAGTTTAAATGAAACATTTCGGAGCCATATTTTAAAATGTTAGGTCCAAGAAACTTTTCATATACCAGATCAAAATCGAATTAATTTTGTATGAATATCGAAATCTTAACAAAGGTTTCATATAATTTGTTAAATTGTTTAATGCATTTCAAATTTTATGTTCTGGGTTAATGGTAGAAAAGCCAAAGCAGCCAAGTGCTAGATGCTTTCATTTTCACAGATGTGTTCCCTAAGTATAAATTTTTGATAGTTTGACTTTTTCGATTTTTACATTTCAGTGTTTAAATGCACGTATGGGCATTTTCTTTTAAAAACGTTTTCATCCAGGGAGCTGAAAAATGAATTTATGCTGTTGCGGTTTAGATTGATAATGATCAGTACATTTTTGCAAAATGTGCGACCCATATAGATATCCTGTTGCACGATTCTAGCCACAATTGGGAAATTCCTTATGTCATCCTGAAAGATGGACAAAGGATAGTTTGGCATGTTAAGTGCAAAATAGGCATAATAGTTAGTAAGTATTACACAAACATGCTTCCTGACTACTAAAATCATGTAAATGCTCTTATGGAGTAATGAGGTTTTTATGATACACAACATTCTTTGTTCTGTTCAACGTGATAAGGCTGTCAATAATTGAATAGTGTATGCAGGTTTACAATTTTATTCTATGGTGCTTATTTTAGACGTACTTTCAAATCTACTTCACAGGGAAAATTTAGGCAAAATGATTGCAACTGCTTTGTATTTTAACACCACAGATAACTTCTTTCGCACTCAAACCTTCCTTTACAAGGCCATGATGCTAATAATCTTACATTGGGGTAGTTGTTTACTACACTCAGATCAGAATTCACTAAATCATTTTCTGGTGCCTTTTTCATTTCAAATATAATACTTCTCCCATTGGCATATGTTTTTGTTTCTGAATTTGTTTCAAATCATTCATAGGGAGAATTGATAAGGGCTTGAAACCTTAATATATAAAATACACTATTGCACTGTAGAGGAGTAGTTTAAAGTGTTTATCCTCTTTCGAACTAAAGTGGACTTTCTCTACACGGCACACATGCATGATGATTATGATGATAATAATAATACAGGTCACACTGTGTTATCTTATATCACTTACTGTAGAATTCTTAGACCTCTTGTATAATTACAGTGGAATGTAGTTTGAATATTCATGTATTAACACACACAGTGACGAGGGCTCGGCTTATAAGCAATGTATACGGTGTTCAAAGACAAATTCCAACGAATTTACCATGCCTAGCTATAGAGATATGGCAAAATCAGCAACATATAATGAAGTGCACAAAATGTGGGCGAAAAGGCTTGCAGCTGTTTATATTAAATCTAGTCCCACCCTCTGCGTGCATGACTACCTCTGAAGCATCTCTAGAAGCGGTACCTGAACTATCCATTCATTTCACATCTATTATAATATCGTTCATTTGTTACCTGTTATATCAGGAGAGCCACACATAAGACTGATACCGGCTGGGTGGAGTCAAGCGTTGGGAACCTCACAGAGAGAAAACCACTGCTACGATCTAGGTAAATGGCCATTTTAAGCACGTCAGCGTTCTTGTTCACAGTCCGTGCCCAAGAATTAACCCAAAATAAATTAGCTTGCAGATGTAATTACCATAGTTACCATGATGCTCTTAACTGTAACGTATTAATTAATCATCTGTGCATTTCAGAGAATCAGTTCAATGGTATCATTCGGAAGGTAAAAGAGAAGTGATGTGCAGTTCTTACCTTGAAGTTGATGCACAGTCGAGTGCAAAGAACAGCGCCGATATAATGTGCAGTGCACGGTTCCACCCCTTACCTGGCTCTAGAACTTAATGTTTGCCTTACTCTCCCAATTTTCACCATGAGCCTAAAACCTTCTTAAATACATAGTCTAATGTTTCAGTGTCAAGACCTTTAGCACCAAACCAATACGAAATGGACTTACATAGGTTTTAGCGTGAATCATTGTCGAGAAATGTCTTCCAGTTTTCCAGGTGGAATTTCTCCGTGGATCTCCCTTTTCGCCGTTCACCCAGGCCTAACCTTTGTTCACAGCCTAATACGTGTACTTTGGAATTAAATTCAAACCAAGTAGAGATGTTACAGGATGTTGGTGTATAACACAGACGATAAGAATTTTCCGATAGTATGAAATAACTAAAATCAAAATAGGTAACCAAAAGCATCGGCCCGTTTCTATGCACTCGACTATACAGTTTCTTTAAGGCATTTTTTGGATGAATCAGTTCTTTATTGAACTAGAGATATTCATCACTATTATTACGTCAGTATAGTAGTTATTGTAATTTCCCTGTTTAAACTTTGGAGTCCCGCACACCTTTAGAGTTAACATACTTTTTTGTCTAATATACATATATTTAAAATAATACAGTTTTAAACAAAACAGTTAAATATTTCTAACCACGAATTAAATTGATTTAACAAACTACAAATGTTTTGCCTAAATAAGATAGTATAAATATAACAATTTGCCCTAATACCAAATGCCAAGCTGTTGCTTCAAATGCAATCTGATGGCGTGAAAATAGTTTTCAAAACAGCGCATTATTACCTCGACTAACTGACTTATGTGATACTGGAAATTAATTGTTCTTTCACACTAGCCGTGTGTAGGACACACTATGAAAGGGTAGAGCCAGACTGAAAAATTCAATGCCAAAGCCATAGCCGGAACTGACTCATATGAGTCAGTTGGAGAATTTAATGTCATGTTGGCACGTTGGCCATAGAAGCTCAAATGGTTAGAGCGGCTGGACGGAAACCAGAAGATCCCTGGTTCAAATCCCGGCTATGACATTGAATTTTCCAGTCTGGATCTAACCTTTCATAGTGTGTCCTACTCACGGCTAGTGTGAAAGAACAATTAATTTCCATTAATTGTGGTCCGAACTATAAAGCCAGGGCCTTAAAGTACTTACAGCATAGTAAGTCGCCATTAAGGTAGTTGTCTCAATTGTCTATGAGAACTCCTAGTGGTTTATCGGGAGAAACACGAGTCAGTTGGAGATTTTAATGCCACGTTGGCACGTTGGCCATAGTAGCTCAAATGGTTAGAGCGGCTGTACGGAAACCAGAAGATCCGTGGTTCAGATCCCGGCTATGACATTGAATTTTTCAGTCTGGCTCTACCCTTATCTGATACTGTTTAGAATCTATTTTATATGAAATTTACAGGATAACTTTCTTCTCCTAGCGGCTAGTTATTTTAAACCATGTTCTTTTAATGATACTCAAGAACCTGTCCCAGATCATTGATACTTGTATTATTGGTTTTCAATAAAAATATATAAAACCAAACAAGGAAGTAATCTTTGGGTTTATTATGGGAATATGGTGAATGAAAAATTACACAAAATTGGAAGAGAAGAGTTAGCATAGACATAATTCTAATGGTAACAGACTTTTGAAAATGTTTGTGTTTAATAAGGAACGTAGGACTATTGAATGAACTTATAGTGGCTGAAATATATTGCAATTTATTGTAAAAATAATAATATTGCTGTGAAAATTTCAGAACATATTAAAAGAGACATGTTGGTATTTATGTCTCGTTATTTTAAAGCAACGTCCTGCGCCGTGGTATAGTGGGCTAAGGCAGAATGCCTGCCACGGAGAGCGGCCCGGGATCGATCCCACCCCTGGGGTGCGGATTTTTAGTCCCGCGTATAGGACCAGTGCCCACTCAGCATCGGGAGGAAATTGAGAAGCTCACGCTAGGTAAACGACCCTGGTCACGAAAACCAACATTCCGGCTGTGGGTGCCGAGATGCTGACCATATCTCCTCCCCGTATCGGTTGGATGATCGCCCACCTCTACCTTGCCTATGTAGACGTGAGGCTGGCAGTCGGGTTGGCAGGTCCTGGCCCTATATGGGCTGTCGTACCCTGGGTTACTGTTATTTAAAAGCAACTGTAAAATGCCCTGCTTTACATTAAGTTTTCCAAAGAAAACTGTTTAGACAAGAAAGCTTCTTTAATAACGAACATTAAACAGGTGCTTTATAAGAAATTTAGTGACTTAAATGCCGTTTTAGTAATAAGAAGTTCTTTCTCAAGCTATCTACACACAAATCTTTGGACTAAAAGAATGCAAAACCAGAGAGCCCAAGCGTCAGTGACAGGCAAATAAAATCATTCCTAGTGTAGTTTACAAGCTGCAAAAGAATGTACGACTGACGTGATGATTTGTATCTATACCTATAGTCCAATGACAATTCAACGGTCCTGGGTTTAGTGCTTAGAAATTCCACAGTTAGAGCTATAGAAAATGAAAAGAATCATTTAGGCTATCGACTGCTCTCTTAGTGGTGTTATTGTGGCCTCGAAGTTATTTGGTGATAGGATGACTATACCGACCCGACTAATGACCGGCTACGATTAATCGACGGTTCATTTAGTGGAACAATAGGCATTGTGTGCCATCTTTCCGTTCCGGAAGTTTCATTTTACCCGGTTCTATTACTTTCGCTTTCTAGAATATTCGCTTTGTGTCCATAGCCCATATAAGGGTTTGGCGAGTGCTCAGTGGACGTGTTGGTGAGAGCTCAGCGAGTTCATTGAATAACGCTGAGTGGGGGTCAACTGAGAGATGACACTCGGCAGCTCAGTTGTGATTCGATTCAATGGATCAATTGAGTTTTGTTCTGTAGAGTGCGTGCAACACGATCTGAAGCGTAACTTTTCCGCTACGCTAAGCATTTATAACAAAGTTAGTTTAGTAGAAACTGTTGTATTCATAAATTATTTTTCCGCGCTAAAAATATTATTTGATGAAAAAGAACATAGCACTGCTCTTACCAGAGTAATTGTGTTTACCTTGAGGCATGAGATGAAAATAATTAGCTTCATCTCTGGGATGCTCCATTAAATACTCAGGGGCAAATGGCATACACGTTATTGATTCCACTCACTTTCTTCTCGGGCAGCCCAGCCAGGTGGAAAGATGATTAGATATCAACGTTTCGGGAGTGTGCATCTCTCCCACCATCAGGATATTTATAAAATGTTATAACCTCAAAATGAAATACTGGATATAACACAACTATAAATAAAGACAAAACACTATCAAAATTCGCATTACTGAACAAAAGACTGTTTTTAGTAAATTAAATGCCAGGTCAGGAGATGGCGTGAGTATGAAAATTGTGTCAAAGTAACGTAACTACTTGATTATCAAGCTGTATTGATCTTTGCGTCTTAAATAGACGGATTTCCATTTTAAGGCAGGTTTCCAAGAAGAGCTGAACTGAAATCCAGCATCACGATTAAGTGTGCTCCTGTCAGAGAAAATTGCCAAAGATTCCTTAATTCTCCGCTCCCACTAACTGTTGCATTTTGCCAAGATGGTCGTCTCCCGAAAATTGGCTCTATGGTCGTTATCAAAACAATGCTCTGCCAGCCCAGACTTCTCGGGTTGAATTAAACGAATGCTCCGTTCATGTTCGATTATTCTAGTAGCGATGTTCTTTCCGATTTGTCCTGTATACGGTGTCCCACATTCAAAGGGAATGCGGTACACTCCCGGAACTTGGAAGTCCAGTTTGTCTTTTACTGGTCTCAACAGATGTTTAATCTTCGGAGGTGGCTTGTGGATGGTCCTGATGTTGTATTTGGCCAACATTTGTAAAATATTTGTATTTGTAACGATATTGATTGCTTGATCGTAAACACCGGCCGTTATTAAACTGCTTAACAAGTAAAGACAAGTCTTATAAATTACCGCAATGAAAACCTATCTTTTCGAAGACGTTACATCTTACCTTTTCAGGGATTCACGCGCGTTTCAGCCTTCAAAACATGGGATTTAACCTCGCTAATCTTTACGAATGAAAGTTTACGCCATAAACGTTAACACTATAAAACAATGCTGTCCTCAAAAGTAAGTGCAGTATTATTCTTTCGATACTATTAAGGAGGAAATCTATTTAATTTTTTGTTGAGTTGACGGAGAAATAATTTGTAATAAACAACGGAAATAATATGGAAAGAATAACTGGAAAGCTAAAATGGAAGGAAATGAAAGCTTTTGGAAACATGGGTGATATAAGTCCCCATATTCAGAAGGTCATATCGTATGCATATTATGTATTAGCTTTTTTAAAATAATGAGGAAATATAGTCAATAGATTGTCTAGAGCGTGAGCACAAATCTCATGTTAAGACCAGTATATCTTTAGGCATTACTAAAATTTTTAGAACAAATAAAGAAACACGAAGTACTCTATTATAACCCAGAAACAAACAATGACAAGTTAATCATTCCTAAACAATTCCTAAGACGCATTGTGATTCTGAAGTTAAACAGGAAGCAAGTGAGGCTAATGGTAGGTCTAATGATTGGCCAAGGGACTTTCAAAGAACACCCACAAATGATGTTGATAAAGACAGTGTTTCAAAGTGCAGAATCTGCACACCATTTCATACTCTAATGTAGTGCTTTGAAAACTAATCGATGCAATTTGTAAGATCGCGCTTATAGTAATTAATTGTTTAATTAAAATCCAGTTGCAGGACTCATGAAGCTCTTTGAGCACAGAATGGTTCAAATGGTAAGAATGGAAAATATACCACACAAAAGGGCTTGGTCCCCCTTTCACAATGGCCACAGTTTGCTATTTACAGACTAGAGAAAAGTGAGGAAGAAGCTTGTATTATCCATCTGCAAATACACTTGAGTGACATGAATGAATGCTAAAAGAAACAGATCCATTGCGTGGTAGTTACTTCCTCACCTACACAGGGCGCGGTTTCGATTCTTGTTGTGACAAAGCCTCGTTCCTCAGTTCTTTCTCATTCTAATAAGTTGAACGCTGGCCAAACGTGGGTGGAGGCTCAATACGTGTTCATGTGCAGCAGTATGAACTATGTTTACCGCACACATGGTGTTAAAAGCCATCAGTATAACAGTGTAATTTGGATGTGCTGTAGATTATGGTACAGCAACCCCTTTTAATTTGGGTTTGCCAATTCTGCAGTTTACTTAAAGTTCATGACATTGGTAACAATTCTTGTCAATGACCAATGTATTTTCCGTTGAGGCTCTTTAAGTCAGGATGAACAATGACTGTTATAACGATTTGTTGCAATCTCTTTAGGAAACCTAAACATCTTTAAGTTGAATTTATTTAACAGAAAATGGCATTTCAAACACTATTAAAATACTAACGGCTAAATACTAACAGTAATCAGAAATGAAATTCATAAGAGAAATATCTGGATATACCAAAATTGATAAAAAACGTGGTCAGGATATTAGGACAGAATTAAAAGTAGAAGAAATAAACCATACTATTGAAAGAAATAGAAATCAATGGAAAGAACATGTTCAGAGGATGAATAATAACAGAATACCAAAAATAGCCTTAAACTATACACCTATAGGAAGAAGAAACCAGGGAAGACCGAAGAAAAGATGGGCAGACCAATTTGGAGCCGGAACGAGTTAAACAATCCAAAGCCGTGAGGTAGGAAAAACAAAACGGCTAAAATAAAAACCAAAATACCAACCTAAAATATTTTAATGCCTTCTTTCAGGTCTTCATTTCAGTTAGCTAAGCAGTGAATACCATAAGTTAGGTAGGTAAGTTGGAATCTTCCTCGTATTGTGTCAAAACTGGCTAAGGACGGGATCGACCCACGTAGATTAAACGGTGCGTAGCATGTTTGAATATTGTGAGGGTCTAAGTATTTCTTTGCTGAAGCGTTTGTTTTACAATTCATCTAAAACTACCAATGCATATTTTTGTATAGTTTAAACAACTTTAATAACCATATATTTAGTGATATTACTAAAATATTTATTATTAAAGACAAATGATACACGTTTGCAAAACCAAATGTTCTTTCAGCTTTATTTTGTTTAGTCGCAAAATTATTTAAATGTGAATGTGCCTCAATGGAAATAAGATTGAAATATTTAAACAGACCAGGAATCCAAATAACAATAATAAACCCAGAGAGGGATGGTTAATAGAGATTTTGAACAACCATTCTCTCGTAAAACCACGCAATAACTTATTAAGAAAGAGCACACATATATTTATATATTTTGCAAACTTAAATACTTCAACTCAGAAGCAATAATAAGCATTTTTTTCTCATGTAGAAATATAAAGATGATTATATTTTATTCAGTCATACCTACATTTTCTTTCAGTTTCTTTCTTTTTTCACATTTGCTAAAACATTATGCGTCCTATTACTTCAATATCAGCTTGGGAAGATAGTGTCAGACTGAAGAATTCAATGCCATAGCCGGGATTTGAACCACGGATCTTCTGGTTGCCGTCCAGCCACTCAATCATTGAGCTACTATGCCTAACGTGCCGACATGACTTTAAATTCTCCAACTGACTCGTATTTTCCCGGTAAACCACTTAGGAGTTCTCATAAACACATGAGAACACACCTTAATGGCGACTTACAACGTGTAAGTACTTCAAGGCCCGGGCTTTATAGTTAACCACTATTAGGTTAATTAATGGAAATTAATTGTTATTTCATACTGGTCATGTGTAGGCTAAAGAATGGAAAGATAGTCAGACTGAAAAATTCAATGCCATAGCCGGTATTTGAACCACGGATCTTCTGGTTGCCGTCTAGCCGCTCTACCATTGAGCTACTGTGGCCAACGTGCCGACATGATACGAATCAGTTGGAGAATTTAATGTCATGTTGGCACGTTGGCCATAGTAGCTCAATTGTAGAGCGGCTGGACGGCAACCAGAAGATTCATGGTTCAAATCCCGGCTATGACATTGAATTTTTCAGTCTGACTCCATCTTTCCATTCTTTAGCCTACACAAGGCCAGTGTGAAAGAACAATTAATTTCCTTCAATATCAGTTTGTCATTACTGTCAGTCACTGTCCTATTTCTGATTAGAACATCAACCTAACCCTGAAGATTATACCGTGGAGGTAATCGAAACATCTATTAGAGAAACTTCTGCTATCTCAAGGCCAACACGTCGGAAATTAAATTTTAGCTTGAATTTGACCGTGAAGCTTTGAGGTTCCAACGAGTAATTTATTTCTGATTTTATTCCTTTTTTCTGTCTTTCTTCCTTTTTTCTGTCTTTATTCCTTTTCTTTCTGTCTATCTTTCTTTCTGTCTTTCTTGATTTTTTTTAAGAGTACAGATTAAAATAAAAGCATTGTTTTAGGAACATGTCATCAACCCCTTTTCCAGTCTATACCAAATGTTCCTGTAGTCCAACAAACATTTAAGTACATATTTTCCCCTGATCCCTATGCTGTGATATCGCAAGTTATAATGCAATCTTGGAAAATTAAAATGGACATCATGTAATCATTACAAAATAACTTAATTCGCGGTTCAAAAACCCTGATCCCGGGCCAGGGACTACAGCCTGACAGCTACGTCCCAACCATTGCCTACAACGGGTTTCAGGATTGGGGTATAGTATCGGAGGATGGGAAGTAGTTTACGTTCCGAATCCTTCCGAGCATGTGAATATATCTTTTCAAGTTAAAGCTGCTAGTTTTCAAGTAGCTCTTCAATTGACCCTCCCCAGGGAACTCGTAGAATTAATACATCTCAGAGTAGGTCTCTCAGGGAGAGAAATTGTCACTATTCAAATTGGTACAAGTTAGTTTTGAAATACAGCCTATGAATTTAAAATTCTTCTCCCGCCAAAGTTAAATCAGTCATTATCTATTATCTGAAGCTATTTAAAATCTCAGATTGAAAATTTTACATAATGTGCGCTTTAAGTACGCTTATCTAATGTTGCAAGTTTTTTAATTTTGACGTTTTCTTTAGTTATGAGGGCTGATCAATAAAGACTGAGATTTATATTTTGCTCTAGCTTCCTGCCTACCTCATGAACATGAAAAGAGCGTGGATTTTATGCATAATGTCGATAAGCGGCACCACTGTGGTATTGGACATTGGTAGTAGTATTCTATTTTATAGACTTATGTTTTGCGTTTTGCGTGGCACAAAATTTCTGAAATGATTTTCCAGCATGCAGTTTCATCTCACACAACTACACGTCAGTGTTGGCTAAACTGAGGAAGCACATTGCATAAAATCGACCAGAAATTCATCGAACTGGATTACAACTTGATAATGACACCGTGCGGCTTTACGTCTCAAATCAAGTCGTGCAGTTTTGGCTAATTTCAACATTATCCGTGTATTGTACTGCATCCTCCTTACAGCCCGATCTTGGACCGGTAATTTTGTTTTATTCCCATAATTAAGGGCAAAGATCCAGGGCATTCATTTTGAGAACTCTGAAGCAGTACTCAAGAAATGCAGGGGTAATTACTTCAAACCGATCATGAAAACACTTAAATAGATCAATAAATAAATATCTGTCTTCGTAGGTATCTTTAATATTTTTGAGAGAACGCTTTATTCCTACCAGAAAATGCATACACAGAAGAAAGTGGTTCAAAATAATCGTGGCGAAAAGACTCTCATATACTTACAGAGAAAAACTCACGGTCTGAGTGTATAGAAGCATACATATTGTGACTTTGTG
The DNA here is from genome assembly GCA_030765055.1 of Mantis religiosa. Classification (NCBI taxonomy): domain Eukaryota; kingdom Metazoa; phylum Arthropoda; class Insecta; order Mantodea; family Mantidae; genus Mantis; species Mantis religiosa. The sequence continues at coordinate 71,626,740 of CM060950.1, read as the reverse complement.
GGTTCGTGAAATTAAAAGTCCAATTGCACAAACTCAAAATGTTCTTTATTTCCACAGAATTACAGTTGGAACACTTGCCGATTACACAGAATTACGTAGCGCACAGAATTACAATTTGCCAGTTCGTCTATCACAGGTCCACTCTACACTCACAATTACGTACAACTCCTCTGATACACGTACAGTCTTTCAGTCCGTTCACTAGCGCGGCGCTCCTCACGGCTGCTCGTCAAGAACTGCCTGAAGAGCCAAGAGCCAAGAGCAGGTGCAGGTCGCCCGGGTTCTCCCGGGCGGAGGGTTACACGCCACGGTACCTTCCGCTGTGCGGATTTACCCGTGCGGTAAAATAGATGTAAGTTTTTGCGCAAGCTTGCGTGTCATTATGTTAGACGGCGCAGTTGGCCTCTACTGATGCTTCTGGTGCCGGGATATTCCCCCTTGGGGGAACAGTGCCCGTTCCACCCTGCTTTTGCGGTCACTAGCGAGCCGACAAGCCGTGGTGCAACCAGTAGCGAGAGACCAGATGGAAATTAGGTAGTTAGGTTTAGTAATTCCAGGTCGTGCGCGCGTCCCAGGGCACGACTGCAGGTCACTGCCTGAACCGTCCACTGCGTCCCTTATATACGCAGATCGCTGAGTCTGGAAGTTTCGCGGCTCAGTGAATCATCCCTAAGGTTCCAGACGTCAGGAGGAGGGGAAAAAGACGGTACAGGGCTCGTGCCGTCTTCTAACCATCCCCTTCGTTAGCGCTACACAGATAAATGGGTAGGCGTGGCCTTAATGCTTCCCATCTGGCCTTACCTGCCAGCTGGTCCTATCGGGAATTCCGATTTTCGGGTGACAATATTTAATTCTACAGCCTTTCTGAGAACAAAGCTTTCCCTCCAAAACGAATTAAAGTTTATCACTCTACTCCAAAGGCTATGGGAGCTACCTTTTTGTATTCTTTGAAGTGGTTAAGAACTCAGGAGTACATTTTAAAATAAGTACATTTTGATTTTACGTGATTGTTAACAAATGTATTCCTATATTTCCTTAAGTGGAACATAGGGCCTTCTAAACGCAAAACCTCGAGGCCCATAGGCAACGGGTTGGCGATCAGAGGTTTCCTGATCAGAAGGATTCCGAAATGAGTGATCAGCCCAACGCCGGAAGTGAAATTACGAGAGAGAGTTGAGATGATAGGAAAGATAATGAAATAATCGGTGGAATACTGACGGGGGAAACCGGAGGACCCGGAGAAAATCCTTCCCAACGCCATGTTGTCCACTACAAATCTCCCTTTGCGGTCGCCTGTGATCGAACCCGGGCTGTCTTGGTGAGAGCCAAGTGGTCTAACCAGTCAGCCGTGGCGCGGCCACGTGATAGTGCATGCTTGAAATTAATAAGGGAATTCCAGTTAATGAGACAGCACAGAGTTAAAAATGTCATAATTTTGCCATTTTCTCTAAGTCTCTCCTTAATTCACAATCATTTGCAGAAGGCAATCATGCAAAAGTAACTAAGAGGAAATTATCATGTACGCAACAATCAAGTATAAAATTCTGATTAGGTTCATGGAGTAGATTCAAAAGTAACGTAATTCTAGCTTAACTGAATCTTTAATTATAGTTGATGACGCACGTGAATGTGAAAAAATCTGGTGTGTTCCTCTCATGTTTTTACTCTTGTACAGATATTTTTACAAACGCTTATTCCTCTATGTACCTCACGTTAATTAAGATAAAGTTTTGCGTAAATTATTTTATCGGTAATTTCCTTGTACTTACAGAGAGAATATGGGAATAGAGGAAAATGTTAATGGCATAGATAGTCGCTATGTTGGCTTTGCAGCTTCAAAACATAAAACAGGAATAATGACTTTGATTTGAGAGAAGTATATTAGAAACTTCAGACAGTTAACAAACAATATCACCATAGCAAATGTATTTCATATAAATTGTGTGTTTTAACGAGATTTATATCGCTATCTCTAATGGTTTACCAGTATGCAAAACCAATCCAGAATAAAGAAGACTTCTGCGGACATTGCCACAAAATTTAAGATATACCTTTAATTTGAATGAAAATAGTTTAAATGTATGAAATTTTAATCAAAATCGTTAGGAGTTTCTTTAAAGATCAGCATTTACTGCAAATGTTTCATGTAAATGATAGTATAGGGTGGGAGGATTCCTTTTTTCTTTCTTTTGTTGTTGTTTCTTTCAAATCTCCGTGTCTCATCCTCTGAAGATTCTGAATTGTATATACCAGACTTTTGGTTTTTAAACTATATTATTCACACACATACGCTGTAAAGAAACCAAAATTAGGGCATGAATATTTTTATGGAGTTACACAATGTTTATTATATCTGCTATGAAATTTCGAATTATCTTCTGAAACAAATATGTAGTACACAATGACAAAGGAATGTGCGAGGTATTCGCTTGAATAGACATTAAAACGGCAAACCTTCTAACAACAATTGAACAGTTCTCGGAAGCAACAAGGAACCGTCAAGTGCTGAATAAGATATTACCTGGCTGACGTTAGGCTACACACGTCAGCATTGGCCTCTATTTCACCTAAATCGTCAACTTTCACATCTTATACATGAGGTTGCTATTTCTTGGAGTTCCTGTAGCATGGTCCATTATAGTGGTAGCTTATAGATTTTACAGAAATTAACTGTCGTCAGACAAAATCCATAATTGCGTTTTTGACATTACAAATTAGTTGTAAGAAGATATTATAAACCTCCAATGGCTTGTCTGAAACTACCTGAAACGATTCTGAAAGTTTCTTAGATAACTTTTACGAAGTAAAAGGAAGGCTTATGGCACAGATATTGAGAGAAATATCGTATTAGTGAGTTATTCAAGTGCACCCTGACTTTTAGAAAATCTTTAAATAGTTGGTTTTCATACTTCACTTCCTGACACAGAACCCTTTAATAATAAAATAAAATTTTATTTCTCATAAAGGGGATGCAATTATCGTAAGTCAATAAGCTTTATTTGATACTTAGGCAGACACGTGGTTTATAATTTTAGGAAGAAAAATTGTGCCAGAGGCACCCATTCTTTTTTTCTTAATTTTGGAATTTTCTAACATCCAGTACTTTTCTTATAAACATTCATAACTTTTCTCTATCAGAACTTACTTCTTCCTCCGTCTGTCAATCTTCAGGACACCGTGCTTTATCGGAAGTCATTCATCCATTTTTCTCTTAGTGTTCCCTTCCCCTGTTGCTTTCAGCTTCAAATTCTAGCCTTCGTTTCATTTGGATGGCGCATGCCGACCGAAGTTTTGAAGAGTCGGTAAGGTATGGGTTAGAGCCTCGGCCCTCGCAAACTCAAGAGATAACCAGGATCCCCTATACTGTTACCTTCTCCCCGCCTTCCGAATTATCTAGAGCTCTGTGGAAGAGCCCAGCGCTTATATAAACAAGCGCGCTCGCGATTTGAAAATTGCGTTAATGATGTGACAGCAAGTGCGGTTCTGCGAGAGTGTTGGCGCACACTTTGCCATGGCGCACAGTCGGTGCTGCTGCTGGTGCAGGATATTATAGATCTCGTGTTCCATTCCCCAGCGAATGAAGCATACAGATGCTTTGCTCATACTTTATCACAGTTATTTCGGTAAGAAAGGGGCCTTCGTTTAGCATCTTCCAAAGAAGAGACACTAATATTTTCAAGAAAATCTGCTCACCCTATACAACCATTCACAGAAAAAAAAAAACTGATTTTTTTCCAAAATGGCTCTGGCGATGTTTATCAAAATGGCACATGTTTAAAATACTTTCATGCAAAATGAATTGCATATGTTGAGTTTTCTGGTGACGTTCTGGAATGTTCTATTCGCTCCAAATAAGTTTTGCATTACTGGTAAACCATAAGAGACAGAAGAAGTGTAATTGCACGAAACATATAGCTGTCATTAAAGTTCATAATTTATGTCAAACACATTTGTTTCTGGAGTGAATAATTTCCGCGATATTCCTTGTTATTTGTTTGAATTTTATATTACTTACATACATTTCTCAAATGGGAAGTCCATATTCGTTTCTTATGCACTAGACATGCAAAGAAAGGAGAATGTCAATGTCATCAAATAGTAACCAGCGCTTAAATGTTTGTACTTACCACTTTAGCCTATTGTGTTCTCCCATTTCCTCCAAGACAATATGTAATAAAACCATTTCTATAAACGGTTATCTCGATTAACTTAAATACAACAATAAGCCTTTTTATGAATAGTTTGAACAAAAGGGAGTACAAAAATTCAAGTGAGTGCACATGTTAGTTTTTTATTAGGTTTTTATATGTGTAGATTATATGGTAGTAATCAGATGCTATTGAATAGGTAACTTAATATGAATCAATGACATAAAATAACTTATAATGTGTTTCCGAAGACAATGGGTTCCCTGTAACTAAATGCTCAGGAGATGTCTGAACATTCTATGAAGGTTTTATAAGGAACTAGTAAACTCAACTGCTACTATAATTAAAACGTGCATGTAGCTTTATGGTTTAACTCATTTCATATATCGCTAGAAATAAAGTTAAAGCAAAACCCTCAAAGGCTTGAAAATATGCCAATGCACGGTCATCTGAGTAGTAATACTCACAACTTAAAGTTTCAGATAATTTCTGTAGGCAGGCAAAACTGATAGTCTATAGCAATTATGAACTAAGGGAATAACCTACTAGATCCAACAAAGGCAAGACTTTGCACATGCACAGTCAGAGTTGACTCACTTTATTGCTGTATTTTGCAAGCTCTTTCAGATAGCTCTTATTTCCTACTGAAGTTTCATGATTGGCTAATTTACACTTAACAAAAGAAAGCTTAAAACTAAATGATTCGGATGTGAATGACACCTATCAGTAAGGAAGGTTTTATAAAATCTTAAATAATGCATTAGAAACGCTTTTAAAAATTGCGTATATTTATGTAGTTGTCTGCAAAGGGTGTTATAGTTCCTGCAATTTTTAATTTAAAGATTTGAAGCTCCGCACCATCAGGCTCATTAAAGGCCGGGAAAGATTATTAAATTCTCCAACTGAGTCGTATTTTCCCGGTAAACCACTAGGACTTCTCATAGTTCAGACCACTATTAGATCAATTTAACATCTTGCCGGCACCTTGCCACGGTAGCTCAGTGGTTACAGCAACCGGACGCAGCTCGGGAGATTCGTGGTTCAAATCCCGGCTATGGCATTGAATGTTTCAGTCTGACTCTACCTTTCCAAACCTTGACCTACACACGAGTAGTGTAAAAGAACAATTAATTTCTATTATGAGCTATGCCTAATTTCATGTTTATTATATTAACTGGTATAACAAAAGGTACTTAAATTGCTTTTTAAATTAATTACATGCAGCCATATTTAGTTTATCGCAATCATTTATCGTACCGTTTTCAGACGAAGCATTTATGCTCTTCCCAATCCATTTGCACGCTCAATTTATACGTCACAATCAACCGTATGAGATGACGTGTGCTTTGTTGTCTCTGCGTTTAAACGCTTACATAATTCATTCAAAGCGGCTCCCGTTATGCTATCGCGAATGCCATAAATATGGTTCTAATTGCCGGTTATCACTGACGTCACATTAAAGCGGATCAGTGCATAGTATTACAAGTAACTGCGAATGCCAATGAAGTCAATTGTCCTACGTCCGTTAATTATGAATTCCTTGATGTCGTGTTAGAATAAAATGTGGAAACGTGATATATGCTCCCTATGTAACTCTAAATACATTTGAAAATCTACAGGGTTTCAATAATATATTTTACTGTGTTTAAAATTTATTTTTCTGAATTATCATTTTCCTTTCATACGGCCGAGAGACCCAAATGACTTCGCTGTCGACGGACCCTAAAACATCGCATACACACTCATTCACTCACTCACTCACTCACCCACCTTACGGCCCAGAGTGTGTCACTCGATGGAGGTATTTTATTCTTTTCATATAAGGAACATCATAGGAATTTGGACCGGTACAAGAGCATTAATTTATCTATATAGTAAGAGAAACCATATTTTATTTTTAAGTTTTATGACTAGTAATATTCTGGAATTGATGTTTAGGCTGTATTTGCAAAACATTAAAATACGATATTTTACGTAAGCAAACATGAACACGTTTATGGAAAATTAAGTAGATAAAAATAAACAAAAATAATGTTTAGACCTATAAGAGCTCTGAAAATGTTGGAGAATACTACAATAACAGAACCTAAGAAATTTACTTTGGCTGCTAACATTTTTTAAGCATATCTTTCAGATTTATAATAATTTTTAATTTCATCTAATTTTTAAATAGTATTGTGTTTATTCTCTTTACGGCAACCCATTTCTTACCTTTTCGGTATTTTTACCTATATGAATATAAATACAGTTATAAGCCGAAGAAAATGTTGGATTATGGGCTTATTCTCATACGCTGATATCATTCTCACGGTGCCTAAGTTCTAAGAGATTTTAGATTTGCAAGAATACATTAAAAGCATTAAGTGTTAACTTGTTTACATCGTGTACCTCTGTATTTTTGAACTCTGAATATATGTTTATCATACGTTGCACACATTAGTTCAATTAAAATCCTAAAGGCTTTCAGAAAATCTATTAAGTATGGCACAGGGAGCCCTAATGTGGCTTTCTGTTTTAACCTAAATTAAGTTTTTATTGACAAATAATTTTGTAAATAATAAGAAACAAAGTGACATCGATTACTAGTGTGTGTATAGTTACGTCAGTTTTACACTGTATGTTATCTACGTCCATAAAATGTAAATTACATATTCTTATAATTTTGATACCCAGCTAGTTATGCAATACTTAAAATATTTATTGGTTGTATCTGTACATTCTGTAATTAAAGCAAAATTTTCTGTCCGTTAACTTATGTGAAATTTGAAACTGATTAAGTGTGACAATATGAGAATTTCCGAAGGAAAATCATGGTTATGAAAACTATTTTCTATTATTTTAAAGCTTAGCATGTATAAAACTTCAGAAATTTTTGTGTTCACTTCATATTTCTCAAAGCAAACGTTATCGTTTGAATGAATATTTCATGTAATTAAAATACATCATTATAATATTATTGACCTTTCTAAGAAAGTTTGATGGTGTTTCTTCAGGAAAATTGTAAGATATGATTGAAGGAAAGGGGCACTGGAATGACTGTGTAATTTAGTCCGAGAAACCTAAACATTAAAGCCACCTATTTTTATTCTAGTAACCAAGGAAAAACTGCAACAAAGGCCTGACATTCTGATAAACTGGAACAAGATCCGTACAGATTGAGATGCAAAAACGTCACCGCAATAAAGGAGAGTTATGAAATATATTAATTCTGAATCCTTCGTAAAGTAGTTAAAACAACAAAGTGTTGTATGCTTTAGCTATATTTCCATTTTCCCGAAAGTGTTGCCTATTCTGTATGGTTTTCCAGATGTATAAATTACAGTAAAGATAATTTGCTTATATGATTTCATACAGAATATTCAATGTATACATTTTATTTGCCGTTTCAAACCCGAAGCATGTTAATTCAATAAAAACATTAGGACCACTTTTGGAAAATTAAAAATGATTTGGTAGTATCCGTGCAGATGACAGTTTGTGGTGTGGAGACCCTGAAAATCATCTTGTTATCCTTAAAATAGCGCATAATTCAAGTATGAAACTTGGGGCTTTTTGCTTTTGAGTTAGGCTGTTCATTTTCGATTAAGGGTACCTCAAAAAGCGTTGTCGATGGCAAGCTCATATCATAAATGTTGCATCGAATATAATACTTCTATCCTATAATGCTAAACGCTAGTGAAGCTATAAGGACCTTTATATTATCTTCCTAACTTTTGGCTTCGCTTATTGTGTTGACTCACATGATGTTTGCTACTCTTACACAAACTATTCTTACAAATACTTATTACTCTATCTGCTTCATGTTAAGATAAACATTTGCAAAAATTACATTGTTTCTATTTGTCTTGTATATGAAAGGGGTATATAAAGATAGACTAGGTTTAAACAATAGTCAAATCTTTTAAAAGATGGTGGCTATGTGATGGCTTTGACATTCCAGTCTCTTTTTGGGTCAAAAACATGAAAAGAGGACTTCCCATTTGGAAACCGTACAAGCATTTGAAACTTCAAACAAATAATGAGTATCTCCGAAATGGTTCGTTCCACAAAACAAAAAGATGTGTATTTGAGGTAAATTGTATGTTTTTAACGAAATATACTTTTCTGTGTAGTAAAATTTTATCTGTCTTACGGTTTATCAGTTATGCAAAATTCAACCAGAATTAACTGGACTTCTGAGTATAGTCTCAGAAAATTAAATATAAGCATTTCATTTGCAATGAAAACTTGTTAAGAATTTGGCATTTTAATCAAAATAATTAGTCATTTCTATTTCTAAAAAATATTCCATGAAAAACGTAGTCTGTTTTGCGGGTATTATCTTGAAGAGGTTTTTTAGTTACCTATGCTGTTCACGCAAGCACGCACGCACGCACACACACCACAGATCGTTTTCTAAAAATAACGTTTTGGATCCAGTGGATGTCAAAATGAGTATTTTTAGTTAAATCTTGGAATTCAAATTTGACAGTTTGTTTTGCTGCAAACACCACTAAAATCATGCGGAAATAGCTTCTCTAGACATTATTTGAATATTTCACCCCATGGCGCAATGCTAATAGAAGGAATCACTTTTTATAACAAAGCAGATATGTTTATAGAATGAAGAACGAAGAATCCGGGTGTCGTCGGTTTCAGCAGCGCTGCTTAGGAATACCTCATGCAGGGTTAAAGAATATACATATCAAATAAGTCTTATAGTTTGTGGAAATGCAATTCTGGCTTTAATTTCAAAGAAAGACACTGAGTAAACACTCGAGAATGTTCAAGGTCAGAACACTCCAAATTCTAGGGCAACACGCCAAAACCAAAGGTAGCGATCTTGGGGCTGGAGCCACGCTTTATAGGAAATTACATTCCTTTCTTATTAATGCTAATCATGTTCTGTTTTTTATTTTGTCCTTCAGCAGATGATATACGAAGGAATGGACACGTAGCTCAGTTTTTTTGCCCGTGTTTACGAAAGTAACGGAAGTGATTATACGAGAACACGCCCTTATGGACTGAACCTCATTTTACCACTTCCTTTCAATATTATTAGGAAAACAGATGCTTTAGGAATGTTAAACCCATCAACAGATAGTTTATAAAGTTTTCTTTTTCCTGAAGGAAAGTTATGAGTGCTAATGTTTTATAAGCTACTCTACCTATGTCTATTCAAAATCCTATAAATAGTGCAGTAGACAATTTTAAACGATCGCGTTGTTTTGAAATATTCAAGTACATTGTTTCCCCCAATGGTATTGAAGGAAATAACATTGTACATCTTAGAATATACGATAAAATATATTCTGTTTGGTGCATTAACGAAATAAAGCAAAAAAACCAACAATTGTGATTCTTTTTTAATCAATAAAGTCCTATAGTGCATTCTGAATCACCATATCTGCTAAAACTCCTTCCGAAAATGTAACACTTAATCTAATATTTTGTGTTGAATTTATTTATTTCCTCATATTATATTACCTTTTTAATTATTGCTGAAAACTGTATCAGACCTAGTACTTCCTTTAGTACGATAGTAAAGGCCATGGAGCATTAAGAATAATTTAAAATAAAAATAAACAGGCATTTTATTGCAAATATGGATTAATAGTATAAGTACATGAACCTTTTTGATCAGAATACTAGTATTTATGTTGGTTCTTAATGAATCATTATTTGTGGTATAGGGGCGAATAGTCAAGTTGATATGAGCTTATGTGACTCGCATTGCTCCATCACTTGTTTTGTAACCTTGAGGTTCACAGAAAGGCCTCAATTAAATGCTTTAACACTAGGGATGTAGTGATGCCAAGTCTCATTTTGCAAGCTTGACGCCACCTGTACTTTCTTAATCCCATGGGAACATATTTTTATTACTTACTCTACGACCTATAGTGTATAAGGAATACTATATTTCACCAAAATATTCGATGTCAAGATTTCATAAAAATAGTTTTGATCCCAAGGAGGTAATTTTAGAACTGTAGCTATGTATTTCTCACAGTGTGTGTGTGTGTGTGTGTGTGTGTGTGTGTGTGTGTGTGTGTGTGTGTGTGTGTGTGTGTGTGTGTGTGTGTGTGTGTGTGTGTGTGTGTGTGTGTGTGAGTGATAAATAAAAAAGAATAGTTGGTTAAAAATCAAACTTGGTAATTAAGTTCAGAATATTTTAAGGATGCAAACAGGAATTCAAGAAAGACCTCTCACCACATGCTACATTTTATATGGAAGATTTTACAAATAGTTCATTCTTCTCAAAATCGCTCTAACGATTTTCGTTAAAATATCATATTTTTGATTTACGTTATTATCAAATTAAATTCGTATCTTAAATTTTCTTGGGATATCCTCAGAAGATCTCTTCATTCTGGGCGGGTTTTGCATAACTATAGGTAGCAAATCTTAGAAAATATACAACCCCGTTATACAAAGATCTGCCGATCTCGTTAAAGCATAAGACAATATCATATTTTCAAATATTGCATTTCTCAGTACGGAAGTCCTATTTTTTTTAAGCCTTTGACCATGATTTTACCATGATTTTAGCCCACTGCAATTCCTTTATTTTCTTTGTACCAACAAGGGAATATACAATAATACAGTATCTAAAAATATTGATCTTGATTAAGATGAATAAAGTAAATAATTAAGAATTTTTAGAAGAATAAAGAAAGTCATATGAGTGCAACACGTGCAGTTTCAGAAATATTGCCCTTGCTAGCAATTTAATGGCCAACTTATACTTAGCTGAAGCGGAACACAGAGAAAATTATATAAAGTAGATAAATTTTACTACTGAATTAGTTGACTGGTCAGCCATGAAGAGTAAAGAAATTTCACTTTATTTGTATTAATTGAGAAGTGTGAATGAGTGATATGTCAATAGAGGTAACACTAATAATGATAATAATAATGAATTACGATGCACAAATACGCTATTTGCCCTGGTAGTTTTTATTTTACGACTACACCTCTGTTTAACACTTAACTGTCCAACCATACACGGGCACGCCTTTTAACAACATATATGTATAAAGTTGTAGTGTAATAGGGAGTAGCATGCTTTCAGGTGGGTTAGTACAACCGGCAGATCCAGTTCAGACGGCCTGGGCAACTACGTATTATGTAGCGAAGATCAGGGACAGAACCGCCGAAGGCAAGTGATTATAGCTGCGTGTCAAGATTGGGAACTAGCACGTTGGCTCTCAGGATCTGCGCTACAGAAAAAACGAAAATGTTGACAGAACTCGGGTACTCTCGCACAGAACATTCACTGCTTTGGAATTAGTTCGGGAGGGTGCAAACTTCTCTCCCATTGAATAACATCTGTCAGTCTTGCTTCAAAACTAAAAATCTAACCACCAGCGTTTATTGGTGTGTATACAGACTATTTTATATAGACTGTTTTCCACCTACTTAAACCAGAAAAATTATTTCAGAGGTATTTCTGTATAGACACAACGTAAATGGTAATATTCAAATGTTTAAGGTCTAGACGCAATATGCTGGCTTTAACAATGCATAGTGAGGGGCGCCGGGGTGAAGCAGTGGTTTCATTCGCGACTCTTATGCTGAGGGTCCGAGTTCGATTCCCGGCTCTGGGGTGTCGATATTAAGTGGGCCCTATCCGCGCCTTCACCTCTGTCTAGCTCATATCAAGTGCCCCCTATGCCCAACGTGGTACGGAGTTCACGGTATAAACTGTAGGTCCACTCGCCTCAGCGTCATCTTCGCTATCACCCTATCTCTGGAGGTAATGGACACCGTCCTCTAGGTGCCTCCACCTGAGAAATGGGTCCGGTCATCACGTGGTGGATCGAGGTTACCCTAAAGGCTGTAGTTGCCATATAGGGAGTGTTGGTATACATACAAACACAATGCATAGGGATTCCATGCAATCGCAGAAATAAGTGAATATCGAAAGGACTTAATAACCAGCTATGGAAACAATACAAAAACTTAATAACGGATATCTTAGAAGTGGCTTATGGTACAAAGAGGTTATTTGGCGTAAAATGTATTTTAAAGCAATGAACATTTTTCTGGTACGTTTTCGTCTATCGCTTATCGTTACCAGTTATACAAAATGAAAAAAGTCATTTCGAATAAACTGGATCTGTCAAGCTATTTATAGAAAATTCAAAATATAGATTTTATTTGTCCTTTTTTTTTTTTAAATTTACGCCCTCCAACGTTGGCGGAATACAATATTTAATTAATTTATATTGAAAAGGTCTTCATGTAGAACAATGAGAATATGCCTACAAATAAAACGTTAGTAAAGAGAGCTAAAAAAAAATTAAAAATAAGTTTCTGACTCCAAGCCGTTTAAAAAGCACAGGTGCTAAGTGGTTACACATGAAGAATATGACTAGATGTTCAGATCAGTCTCATTGCCAGCCATATCCGTCATCCCGTTTACAACATGGCTTATAATGCTCACCTAAAATCAAGCTTTATTATACATATTACACAAAATCAAAAGCTAAACATAAGTTTCCTTATCCTTTAAATCTAAGTTCCATGTCTTTCCACTGACCATCTCCATTTTGTTCTAATCTTCCATAAAAGCTACCCTGATTTAGGCATTTGATCCCCAAAGACCTTATTTCTTATCAGCCATTTCTGTCTCTTTAAACCGACCCTGCAATCATTTGTAGCCCTTTACTGAAACATATGTATTTCATCTTCCTTCTCTCCACAGATGGGGCACATTCCTGGGATAACCCATCCCTTCATCCCCCTAAATTTCCAGACGCCAAACGAAACCAAGCTAACCCTTCTCTCTCATTTTTTCTGCATATTGACACATACTTTTCTTTTTCTCGGTCAACTTTAAGTTCCCTGTAAAATGTCAGTGAGCTTTTATCCCTCATCTGGGCAAAGAATGCTGGTCTGTCCATATGTTTCACCCTCGATCTGACTTCCCTTCCGCAACCTCCTCCAAAAGATCGTAATTCTACGAAAAAATATCCTAACCCATTCTTAAATAGCTGCTCTCTAATTTCTCCCAGCCACTCGAACTTTCTTTTTAATATATCAAACTTCTTTTTTCTACGATTGCCCTCGTAATAAATATTTTAGAGATCTTTCCATTAGGAACCCCCTCACCCCTACCTTTCCTAACTCTAATAAAACTGCTTCATTTGCAGTATTATTGGGAACCCCCAAAAATAGTTCAATAAAGCCTCTTAGAATTATATCTATTTCCCTCCATCCCTCGCCTAGTCCCCAAATTTCCCCGCCATAAGCCTATTTGGTTTCAACCAAAGCGGAATACTGTATTTTCCCGTACAGTTGACATAGCCCTCTTTACTTTCGACATTGCCGATCTTTTTTGTTTCTCCCAGCTTCCATTGCTACTCAGTTTAATTCGCTCATTACTTGAATTTCTTAACCTACCATGAACCATCTTTCCTCCTTACTCAACCAATTAGCCTTCTTAAACATATAATCTTAGTTTTATCCTGATTTATTTTATACCGCATTCTTCACAATACCTGTCAATCTCTCCAAACCAATTACGGACATGGAGCATACCATCAGATCATCCGCAAAGAGCAGTCCCGTAATAACTAATTCTTAACTCCGGCACATGCCCACATGAATAATATAAACGGTCCACAATATCATCAATAAACAAATTAAACAGGACAGGACCTAATTTACAATCCTGCCTAAGCCCTCTCTCTTGCTCAATCGCCCTAGTTACTTCACCTAAGCCACATTTAATACAGAATTTGTTCTGACAATATAATTCTTTCAGTATATCGATCATACGTGAACTTAGGCCCTTCATATTTAACTTACACCACAACTTTTCTCTTTCCACCTTATCGTAAGCTTTCTCCAGATAAATGAATATAGCATACAATCTACCCGTTTTCCTAGGTAGATACTTATGAATCAGTATTCTTATTACAAAACTTTTATCCATTGTTCTTTTTCCCTTCCTGAACCCTGCTTGATATGGGGATATCCTTCCATTTACTTCAGCCCACTTCTGTATTCTCTCTGCAAACAATCTTGTAAAATATTTCCCAAAATTAGACAGTAATGCAATTCCTCTATAGTTACTATTGGTATTTGATTCATTCCATTTTCCTTTATAAATATTGGAAAGGTATTTACATATGTATGGATGAAGAGGTGATGTTCTCGAAGCACCACGTTGGGAAGCCATATGAAACGGAATTGTTTCATTTGTAGAGATGCAGGGATGGTGATAATGTGATGCAATGATGCACCACGTTGATTATCTCGAAGCTGTTTTCTGGACCCGACGTTCTCAGTTGAGATGGTTTCTGCAAATTACTTCGGCTGCCCTCGTGTTAGCATGAGATCTAAATTTACGGGTGCGGTCACGGATGAGAAGCGATGATGGATTTGTAGAAAGATGAAATAATTTTTAAAAATTTCTTTTCCTAAATTGTATGTTAATTTAATTAAACCTTTTGAAATAACTCTTTTAAACAGTTAAATAATAACTTTTGTGAACGTCGGTATTATATAGTTTAAAAACAATTATGTTTCTTTCGCAACGTTTTATGCACAGCGTCCTTTCTGCAGACTTACGGACACTAACACACACGTCCATCCTCGACGCCGGTTAAATGCAGAAGAATGCTAGCTTGAGCCAATCTCGTGTTAATGGTCCTGCCATTGCTATGGCAACTCAACATTTTTCTATTGGAATGAATTGTGTAGTGTTTAACTCCTGCTTTTACTACATACGGCACCGCAGGCGGTGACACTGATGATACATGAGTTGAAGATGGAGCACCGGTGGAATGAGATGGCGGGGGAAACCGGAGGTCCCGGGGAAAACCCGCCCCAGCGCCGTGTTGTCCACCACAAATCTCACTTTGCGGTCTCCTGGGATCGAACCCGGGCCGCCTTGGTGAGAGCCAAGCGGTCTAACCACTGAGCCACGGCGCAGCCCTAATCTTTCTATTGGTTCACGTCACATCCAATTATAATTATGTTCATTGTAATATTTAATATTTTTTTACAATTTTTCTTTTAAATTAATTTTTCACACCATTTAACACTAAACTTGTATTTCTTTAAAATTTACATTAATTTTTTTTGTTATTAAAATTGTGATTAATATTAAATTTTCTTTTCTTCTGTTTATCTGACCACTTTCGCACTATCAATTGTTATCCTTAGCCTCGTTCCCTATCCACTACAATCACAAATAATTTTAAATAAAATGAAACCTAAAATAACTGTTTCAATAGGGTGTATGATTGCTATGCGCCAACTCTCCGGTATCTTTCTCTTGTCTTTAATAACATTCATACGCCTCGTTAAACTAAACAACCTATCAGTGTAGTACTCTTTTACCAGCTCATCTGCAGTTAATTCAGTATTTGAAAGTTCTTGTGACTCGTCTTGAATGGCTTTTACTTTAACACTGGGATAACTTGTTTTTATTACTGTTTTATAGGAAAATAGATGTACAAGAACAAATTTAAATCGCTTTATAATATATTCTGGAAGGTTACACTGCTATAAAAGCTACACAGAACTAAATTATAAAGTTTTTAATGTTTAATAACATTAAAATCATATTTATTAATGTTTAAAATTTGGCATTTTTCACGGATGCATGCCCTTAAGGGATTGTGAAGGTAGAACTGTTAACTGTGACTTATCTAAATGATAAACACTTGCAGACAGGTATTTAAGCCACCTCAAGAATGAGTCGATGTCGCTTTAAACACCTATTTACCAACATAAGATGTGACTTACAAATCAATACACATACCTCTCTAGAGATACAATTCCGGATCGAAGTACAGAACAGTTTAGGATGCTCTGAGATAAGCTCCAAGGAGCAGCCCATTATATTAACTTAAAGTATACAAATCCCGATATAATAGTATTTAGATCTTCACATGGCATATGGAGTAATTTTCATGCCTTAGGGTTGCATAAAGGTAGCAGATAGGTGTAGTAGCTTTCCAGAAATACGAGGGCTGTTCAATAAAGAATGATCATAATGTTTTTACGGTCATATTTTTTCGCTCTAAAATTCAATCTTATTATATTCTCTTAGCTTAATGTGAAACAAACACGCCGTAGTAGTTTCACTGTTGGTACTCCTGGTTCCCGTCTGTGAGAACTAGGTAAGTCCAGACATGTTAATTATCGCCTACCGCTGCAACGGAGGTAACATACAGTTAAAGTTGATGTTAGAGGAAGATCCGGAGTTTCTTTCAAACGTAATCACTGCTGAGGAAACTTGGCTACATCATTTTGATCCTGAGAGCAAACAGCAAAGTTCAGTGTGGAAATCTCTTTCATCACCAACCCCCTAAAAAGCAAAAGTGGTTGCTTCTGCTGGGAAAGCTATGGTCATCCCATTCTTTGATATTCATGGAATAGTTTATCAGCATGTTGTACCTGCACACACATCAGTAACTGGACAATGCTACAGGGATGTACTGAAAACATTGCAAGTCCATATCAGGCGCAAAAGACCACATTTCCGTGAAGCATGCCTGATGCTGCACCACGATAGTGCGCGGCCGCATATTGCAAATGTTGTTGTTGAATATCTTGCAAAAATCAACGTGAAGTGCATCCCTCACCCTCCATATAGTCCGGATTTAGCCTCATGTGGCCTTTTTCTATTCCCTAACTTGAAGAAACGCCATCGTGTGAGGCATTATCCATCATCGGAAGCAGTTGGGAAGGCTGCGGAGGCGATTTTAAAGGATATCTGAAAAAAATTGTTTTCAGTATATCTTTGAAGACTGGCAGAAACGCTGGGACAAGTGCATCGCATTCATGGGAGACTATTTTGAGAAAGACCACCAAAATTATGAGGATGAGTAAAGGTACATTGTCAAAAAAATTATGATCATTCTCAATAAACCTCTCACTATTTACGCTAAAATGATATTGCCCGCCTTGGTAGCGTGGTGGTAGCATGTCTGCCTCACGTTCAAGAGGTCCCGAGTTCGAATCTCGGTCAGGGTGAATTACCTGGATAAGGTTTTTCCAGGGTTTTCCCTTATCCTTCCAGACGAATGTCGGGTAACTCTAAGCTCCATGGACCCCGGACCCATTTGAGCATCATTTCATCCATTCCATTCATCGTCCGATATGACTTAACGTTGGAGGACGTAAATTACAAAAAAAAAAAAAAAAAAAAAAAATGATATTGTGTATTCATAGACGATATATTATCCAATGGCATTTATAGAGAATTCCAATGCAAATGTCATTTATGTAACTGCGATTGCTTGTTGGCTTTATAGACTTTTAACGTATTGATATTTTTATATTGCCGAGGTATGCAGTTCTCATAATTACATTTCAATTACTTATTCTTCATTAAAGGAGTAGATACTTTAAAAATAAAATGAATATACACAAAATGTAATTCGTATACAAGGCAATACACCAATCTGTTAGTATTGGTGTTGTGTACACAATGAACTCTAACACTAACATGAACAAGGTGAACAAGTTCATATCAAAATGAAATACTGCAAAATTAAATTTGTTCATGGGACTACCTGCTTATTAGCTTATTCTATGTACAGTGTCTTTGATTCGTATCTTATTCTTTTTTAACTTTTCTGATTGTATTACTATCGTGGTGTTAGAGGATTCTTGTTCCTCTATCCCTTTTATGGTCCGGCCTGAAGAACCGAAGCTTTGGATCCGATATAGAACCAGGATAGGTGATCAGCCCAAAGCCTGGTGTGAAGGTGATGGAAGTGTATGATATATGAGGGCGAGATGAGGGCGTGGTGGAATGCTGACGGGCCAAACCGAAGAACCCAGAGAAAACCCGTCCCAGAGCCATGTTGTGCACCACAATTCTCGCTTTGCGGTCGCCTGGGATCGAATCTGGGCCGCCTTGGCCAGAGCCAACCGGGCTAACTTCAGTGCCGAACCCAAGACGGCTATCATCCAGTGGTTTACTGAAGTATCAAACACAGGACTCCCCTTTTCTCGCTCTACTGTATTACTCATTCAGTAACCAGCACAGTACATCGCAGCAACAAATTCGTGCCACAGCGAATATGCTCAGAACTAGCTTTCTGAACACTTCATAAGCTGTCTAAGGTAAGAAAGGATCAATTTACGAAGCTTCGCCGACTTCTATTACTCTCTCAGACGCTTTATAATCATTCGCCCCTATTTCAAAACCTTTTACAAACAGCTTTAAAATTACATTTTAAAACATTTAAATTTTGATATGGTACCCTCCTTTATGTGGGTCCATTGACTCGTTTTGAAAGCAAAAGTTTACATTTGCTTGATATACCGTCAGTCATTTAGCGTAACTTCGAATGCATGATGTCAAGGTATTTCTCTTCCTCACCCCTCATACATATGAAATAGAAGATTTACAACGCAGAATGGAATTTATGCAGTTTTATGATCATATATAAAACGCGAATATAAAAGAAAGACTCTTCACAACGACAACAGGTTGCAAGAACGAACACGGTACTTTAAATTATTTTACTGCCACTTTAGATCCCAAGAAATGTTTATTCATGTATGCCGTGATAGTCTAGACATGACTGCTGCTTAACATGAGCATTGTCTGCTTTCTAGAAGTTTTAGAAAGAATTTCATGTTCAGCAGTTCAGTTCTTATCGTAGACTTCTACAAGATCGAGCAAGAGTTGTAGTTATGTGGAATTGGAGGAGAATATCAGAACTTAAGATCTATTGCGATTCAATAAACTTCCAAGAGGTAGGGTTGAAGTGGAGGACATAAGGAGCTCTGAGGCAGAAGGCTCGGAGGTAGATGAGGTCCCTAACGTCTCCAAATATTACACCCTGACACCGGTGGGAACTCTCACAGACTTCTGTTCCTTAGAGGTGTATCCGAGATCCCCTTCCACACCTAACGCAAGTCTGTTGCTGGTCACGTTGTTCACCTCTGAGAATTAGAATGGGAACAAGAATTTTAGGTTTGATCAGATTCACAGAGTGAATATTGTGTTTCAGATAAACATTAGTAGCTCTAAGGTTTGGTAATAGTGTGTAGAAAAGTTGTGGGATTAATGTTTGTATACTAGATTTAAGAAAGTAAAAGAACGTATTTCTAAAACATCAGTTCATAACCTCGAGTGTGACAGTTTTAGAGCGGTGTTTATGGTGATGGAGTATCGTAAACATAGTGCTTAAAAACCGTGTTTTAGTATATAGATTTATCTGTTATTGGTGGTATTATTATTGTTATTATTGTTATTATTAATATTATTAATATTATGGAAACATTATTTTAAACCGTCAAGCCGGGATACGTCAGAATCTAAGATAAATTTCAATAGTTAAAATTCGGCTTGATAACATTTAGAAATATTAGCAGACGATAACACGCTTCAAATCGATTACTATTAGCCTCCATTAAGTTCATCGTCAACTTAACCGATCCTGTTTATGATCATACCCGGGCACATACTCGTATACCCTGAGATAAAGATATCACTTGAACAGAGGCAGATACACCGCAGCACGAGATTGGAAATGGCGTCAAAGGTGGCGCATTAATCAGCTTTAAAGTGCTACATTTGTAAACATCATAAGATTATTCATTAATGGTTTAGAGAGCTAAACTGATTTAGTGTTAAGTTTCTCAAGAATCTTTTCGCAGCTGCATTCCATTTCAGTAGTTGCCATTATTTTATTGAAGATTTTTGTCTGCGTGTTAACTGCACAAAATGACTTATTAGTATGCCTGACAACATTTACAAAGCAGCAGATAGGTGATTAATTTGGAATAAGAGATCTTGAATTGATCTTCCTGAAAAGAATAAAGAAAAACTTGGTGGAAAGGTGCACTTTCGTGGGAAATTAGGTTACATTTTTCATTGTTTAATGAAATGGTAAACATGTGGCGAAAGTGTCTTGAATGGAAATGGAATAAAGCACTAGAAGATAAAGCAACAATTATAATATTAAAAATTAATTGTTATTTCATACTAGCCGTGTGTAGGACGTACTATGAAAGGATGGAGTCAGAATGAAAAATTCAATGTTATAGCCGGGATTTGAACCATGAATCTTTCGGTCTCCGTCCGGTTGCCCACAATCATTGAGCTACTATGGCTAACGTGCCAGCATAACATTAAATTCTCCAACTGACTCGTGCTTTTTCCCGGTAAACCACTAGGAGTTCTCATAAACACATGAGACAACTAGCTTAATGGCGACTTACTATGCTGTAAGTACTTTTAAGCCCCGGACTTTATAGCTCGGACCACTATTAGGTCAATTAATGGGGGGGGGGTGGTGGTAACCATTGGTACTATTTCCCGATCTAGACTTCTTAGTCTGCAGATTTAGGCTTACGAAGGATATGTTCGTCAGTTGATTGCTAAACTCCTTTGTCTTCTAAATTCAAGCAGCAAATGTTATCTGGTTTGTTATAATCAAATTCTGTTGTTTCCAGGATCCTCCAAACAAAACATTAGTCTTTGATAATTTTCGTTAACGAACTGAATGCTCTCTCAATGTGAGTAATGCGTAGAGATTAGGCCTTTATCGCTGAAATATAACATTGTGCGTGTTTTGAGCTATTCAGAAGGCAAATCAGAAGATATACGTATGTGTGTGCGCCATACCTTTTGCGATACTAAATCGCCTGAGGCTATGTGTTGTCTGACTCTTCCAGCAGAAGCAATTTTCCCTTCTGGGAAATGGATGCAGATGATATAGTATTTGTCTGGTTTCCCAGAAACCTGAAAATGGTTCCTATAAAGGACGCAGAAGGTTAAGCAAAGCTGCATAGACTTGATCAGTTTTTGTTATGAACGTCTTGCATCTTTCCCAGAACATTTTGCGAGAAAGTTGTCTTCTACTTTAGATCAAAGTTTGACAAATTACGGCCCACAAGCTAACTTTTTGTGTTCCCCTACACACTGCATAAAATATATAAATAAAATGATCTATAAGTCTGCATTTGATTAATTTATTAACAGTTTCGAACGATTGAATAAAATTAGGTGCCTAAACTTTTAATTTACATTCAACGTAATGAACTACTCAAGGAGAAATACAATGAAGTCAATTTGATTGATATTTTATAAGTGTCTGCCGTATTCGCATCAACACACACACATACACACACAAACACACATATACACACAAATATGTGTTTCAAGTTATAATATAAGTTTCTTATAACTGATGAACGTTTGGAGTCCATTTTAATGATAGCTAGCATAAAAATAGAACCATAAATGCCTGAAATTATTAGAAGACAGATCAGCTTCAATTTTTTGTAATCGAATATAAACTGTTGTAAGTTAGAGATACTTCGTGAATAAATTAAAGACTGGTCACTTTTTAAGTATTTTGTTGCTCTCATCGGACATTAATCTTTAAGAGTTGATTTTAGCTGAATGAACTTGGTAATTTGACTTCACCGTCTGTGTCTGTTTTGACTTGTTTACTTTATGTGAAGAAAACCTTCACAAATATACATATTGATCTTCAATATATAGTTATCCCTCTAGAAATTGCTCAGTTATTTACATAAATAAAATTAAATAAAGTTACACAAAAGTTTTGAATATTTATTAATGAAATTTTTAACGGTAAACTCATCCATCAAACTCTTTAGTCATGTTTGACATGTTTTAATACATGTTTGACAGCCAAACCTCTGTATAAAGGTGAATGAATTTTATAACTTAAATATACGATATTGTTTTGGTTTGTAATTGAAGTTTCTATGCATACCATTGTTGTCAGTAATAAAAATAAGAATTAAAAATTAAATTAAAACACTGTATTTGGCAACCAGTCTGTTTTGTGTGCCTTTGCCTGTGAATTTGTTCTCTGGCGGTTAATGAGAGTTTGGCAAACCCTGTTCTGGACCGTCTTGGATGACTTGCACACATACTCTCCACTTCAACACACGCAGGCGATGTCGTCTGTATGTGCGTGTCTATACAAGGGGTGACCAACCGATTTTGATGCTGAAGGGTTACCTTTTTTAATTTATATTAATAACTAATTTAAAAACTAAGATTCTAGAGAAACTGAGGTTTCCCATCAACAAAGACCATCATTAAAAGAACAGTGCCTTTAGTAATATTAAGATACCTATTGGGAGCAAAGTCCTTTTGGTATATGACACATATCTTAAATAATTTCATTTTGTTAACAGAAAACAAACTGAAATGGCGCTTCAGCACTTCTATTATTATCAAGTACTATTAGTTATACTCATAGCATATCTCCAATAATTTATAATTCATTAACTTTTAATTATGCTATATAAGATGGGATGAAAACCCTATCACTCAGTTCAAACTCTGATAAATTTGTGATACATAAAATCTCAAATCTCAAAACCTATGTAAGATATCCTCAAACGTATACAGCATTTAAATATATGCCTTCTAAGTCCACTAATCCTGTTTATTAAAAAGGATACACTTTTATTAATTGTATCAGTATTAAATAACATGTATAAACGTTTAATTTTTTAAAGGACTACTTTGACTATTTTAAATAGTTTCTGAAAAAAATTCTATTCACAGAAAAAGCTGTTCAAAATGTACAAATCTAACCTGCACATATTCGCAAAGACGTAACCTTCGTAGGTTGAGTACTCAGAAGTTAGCATACTTAAAAGTGGTACAAAAGTAGAACAAAACTTCCCCTAAAATATGGACTAAAATATACCTCTCTTCTCTAAAGCACGTAAAAGATCTGATTTTATATTTTGGGCGATGGTGCCACAATTCACTCTAAAAATAGCAGGTGTAGTACCATTTTAAAAGTGATTGTAAAATATGGATAATGTGGCTACAATGATATACCACAAATTAAAGAGGAAATTTCAGTTAATAAGGCTGCACGAAGAACTACAAATGAGGTGGCATTTGCCATGTAATCGCTCTCTTGAATATATCATTTTTGGTGGTATGCCTACCTTGTCTCGGCATGTGTGTATTACATAGTAAAGTAGAAATATGGGACATAACACACGCATAAAATTTTCAAATTAAGTTTTGACAGTAAAAGCATTGCAATATGTAATTATTTAGTTTTTATATCAATTTCCTGCGTCAGAAGATTAAACCGAGCGAGATGGCTCCACGGTAGAGTGTGAGGTGTATTCGGGGGTCCCAGGTTCGAATCTTGTCGACCGCCCGCTCCAACGACTTACGCGATTTTCTTGGTTGATAGGCGAATGCTAGGGTGGTTTCTCATTTACAATAATATACTATCCATTACTTCCCTTTAACTCTGTTTCCATCTCATGTTTCATGTGCTTCTAGATTTCGTGGTGCGAGGAGGTGACGGACAGATGGTGTAGATACTTTCACCAGGGGAATAATGTTCTCCATTGACACCAGTGTGCTCCGTGCTTCTATCGCTCTGCGTAGACAGTTCCAGAGCGGGACTAGTGTTGACCCTGGAACTGTTAGGGACTTGCGTTCGTCTCTGCGGCCTGAACCCTCCTGAGCTCCTTCATTTCATTCCTTTCTCCTTGACGGATAGCAGTTGCAATAAGTTTTTTTTAGGTTTTAAAACGCAATAGATTTTTAGGTTTCGTTGAACGAGGTGTCCCCTTTGTTGTGTAATCCATATCAATGCCCAGTCAATAGGCTAAGATACAGAAACTACGACGGCTGTTCCATAAAGAATGATCACAATTTTTTTTTTTTTTTTTTTGAAAACTTACCTTAACTCATCCTCATAATTCTGATGGTCCTTCTCAAAATAGTCTCCCCTGAATGCGATGCACTTGTCCCAGCGTTTCTGTCAGTCTTCATAGACATGCTGTAAACCATTTTTGAGACATCCTTCAAAATCGCCTCCGCAGCCTTCACCACTGCTTCTGATGATGGATAATGCCTCCCGCGAAGGCGTTTCTTCATGTTAGGGAATAGAGAAAAGTCACACGAGGCTAAATCTGGACCATAGGGACGGTGAGGGATGTACTTCACGTTGATTTTTGCAAGATATTCAGCAACAACATTGGCAATATGCGGCCGCGCATTATCGTATTTGTTTGTTAGTAATTTACGTCCTCCAACGTTAAATCATATCGGACGGTGAATGAATTGGGTGAAATGATGCTCAAATGAATCCAGGGTCCATGGAGCTTAGTGTTACCTGACATTCCTCTTGAAGGACAAGGGAAACCCCGGAAAAAACCTTATCCAGGTAACTCATCCTGACCGAGATTCCAACTCGGGACCTCTTCAACGTGAGGCAGACACGCTACCATCTACGCTACCGAGGCGGGTGCGCATTATCGTGGTGCAGCATCCAGGCCTGTTTCATGGAAATATGGTCTTTTGCGCCTGATATGGACTTGCAATCTTTTCAGGACATCCCTGTAGTATTGTCCAGTTACTGATGTGTGTGCAGGTACAACATTCCGATAAACCATTTCATGAATATCAAAGAATGAGATGACCATAACTTTCTCAGCAGAAGCAACCACTTTTGCTTTTTAGGGGGGTTGGTGATGAAGGAGATTTCCACACTCAGCTTTGCTGTTTGCTCTCAGGATCAAAATGATGTAGCCAAGTTTCATCAGCAGTGATTACGTTTGAAAGAAGCTCCGGATCGTCCTCTAACATCAACTTGAACTGCATGTTACCGCCATTGCAGCTGTAGGCGATACTGAATATATCTGAACTTGCGTGGTTCTCGCAGGCAGGAACTAGGAATACCAACAATGAAACTACTACGGCGTGTTTGTTTCACATTAAGCTAACAGATTATAACAAGACTGAATTTTAGTGCGAAAAATTATGACCGTAAAAAATTATAATCATTCTTTATTGAACAACCCTCGTACATTATGTGAATACAGACGCCATAAAAACATGGGGTAATGTCTATCGTATATAATGTTATAAAAATAGTAGAAAAATATTGAACTAGAAATGTATTAAGGTATGAAGAGCATAGGACATATATATATATATATCAGTAAAAGTGTAAATGCTCTTAAAAAGAATGTGCCATCACTGTAAAGGTGACAAGAGTTTTGAATAAATATATATTACACTATAATGTGCTGAAGGAGCGTTATATTTATAGCTAAAAATATGCTGATGCAAGAGTGCTTTGACAGAGCATGGAGAATAAAAAGGCACCATTCACCTCAAACAGCAAGTTGCAAGCGTAGGCGTTTGGCCTTCACAACTAGTTCGTATCCATCGCTTCCATGTGCGACTAACTTCACGAGAGCAGTTATTACAAATTCGTGTAGAGGTCGAAAGAACACACTTTTTTAGTGAGATTGTGCTGCTGTATCCTTAGTCTCATTGTCTATTTTGGTATTTTACCTAAGCCAAGTCCTGTCGGTGGATGTAGACATCTCTTTGAAATATGATGCTTTGTGCTGACGTCTCAAAAAGTTGTGTTGTAAGTCACAGAGGCAGCTTGGAAACAAAGATTTCCATAGTTCTCAACAGCAATTAAAACTTAACTGCTTTCTGCTTGGATGTCGCAAAAAATCTTAAGTCACCGTTGAAGTGCCATTCCTGGAAGACCAGTTTGGATTGCTTCTCAAGTACTCTTTGCCTTATTTCTGCTAGCGATTCTTTATTGGATCAAAAAATTAAAATTATGATTTAAAGTTTTTCCTGAAACTTTCCGCAGGATTGAAATATTATTATTATTATTATTTTTTTTTTTTTTTTTGCAATTTGCGTCCTCCAACGTTTAGTCACATCGGACGATGAATGAAATGCGTGAAATGATGCTCCAATGAGACCGGGGTCCATGGAGCTTAGTTACCCGACATTCCTCTGTAAGGATAAGGGAAAACCCCGGGAAAAACCTTATCCAGATAACTCACCCTGCGCGAGATTCGAACTCGGGACCTCAAAAGTACTTCGTAAATCTACCTACAATGTTAAAATATGCTAGGCTCATTGAAAAAAGGATGCATTTTAACCAAATGATGTTATCCTTAATAACAAACTTATTGCCATCTATACCTGTAACATTCCAATCTCATAGCTTCCTTAATTTTTCAGAAAATGGGCACTAAAGTTAGCACATTTAAATTGACAGGTCATTTAAGTCACCTTTGTGCTCCACGAATAACCGTTACTCATATGCCTCGCTGCTGTGCATGCATATTCAAAAGAAACTTTCCAACTTATATACGTGTAACATTCAGTGTACAGTCAATGAATGACGTATCCAGGAAAACCGAAATTATTTGCTCTTTCATGCCTACCTAGAAATGTGAATTATCACGTGACCAATGAGTTATTTTGCATGGGTAAATATACTAGAATTATTTGGTTGCTGGGTGGCTTATTTTTCTCAGTAAAGTATAGAAGTCAAAAAAGAGATGCTGGGATTTTTCAGGGACTTTACTTTCTAAGTAAGCAATTCTCTCAAACGTGTTGGTATTTTCTTGATTAATTATGACGAATACAGCAGGAAGTCTATATAAATCACACATACGATGGCTAAATTCAGCATTGCATTTCAAAAATGTACCGATAATCTAGAATGTAGTAGATTTCCAGACAGCGCTAACGACCATACCACATCATGCTGTCTACTACTGGCATTCAAGATTGAGGAACAGTTCAAAAAGTCTCAGCAGTATCCGAAGTATAGATAAATACACATTGGTATTTGAAAATTTGGAAAATACATCTGTTGAGACAGCAGGTTATCAAGATGATTTAGAGTTGCAATCAATTGCTTCAAATCAAAATCCTGTATTTCCAAATGACTTGTCAGGAATCTTATCTTAGCTAACAATAGCAAGTATTTAGGAACAGTACTTCAGCAACGGGTTTGACTTTCTATTCAGAGAACCAGGAGGCGATTACGGGGCTAACTGTAGATCGCTGTAACATCTACGTCAACTAACCATTCCCACAATTTGTGTAAATGGCGAACTAATAAACATAAATAAAGAAGTAATAAACATTCATCCTAATTCAAAATTTTAGAATGAGTAGGAAAAGTGTAAAATTACAACAAAGGGCTTGCAAGGGAAGTATTAGAACCTTCCTGTCAAATCCCACCTGCAATGTAGAATAAGAAAGTTTTATTGCAGAGAACTGTATTCAGAAACTTAATTGCGTGTTGTAAGATTTCTGCTTACAGGTTGTCTTGCCGTTGAGAAGGCAGTTAATGTACTCGTATTTAAACCTCAGATTGCTTTTCATGTTCACACTGGAATATTGGTTTCGATATGAAATACTTAAAACTTACACAACTGAAAGAAAATAGACTCAATTGGAGATACACGAAATCACTATATATATAAACGTAAAATATCAAAGTACCAGTCCACTGTAAGCTCAGTAGGTACAATAAAACATTTATGGGAGAAATCGTGTCTTTATGGCAAAACAATTACTTGACTCATTTATTGAAAATATTGAGATATATTTGTATATGTTATCTCTATCACATTAATGTGGTTGTTAGGAAAAGTGGTCTGCTCTACTCAATAGTAAACTTAGATCTGTGAAAGAACTTCCGATTCCCTGGGTTACCTCCTGTCGGTCATTTCGTCGCGAGGAGGTGAGTTTGGCTCGGTTGCGTATTGGGCACTGCTTTTTTACTCATACTTTTCTTTTTAGAAAGGAGCCTGCTCCACTGTGTCCGTTTTGCAATGAAGCTTTATCTGTACGACACGTGCTGCTAGAGTGTTTAGCACACCGTAGGACGTCTCTGCAGCTGCCGGACAGCTTTGTAGAAATGCTAGCGGAGATAACACAGAAGTGGAGAAGGTTTTTAGGTTCTTTTCTAGTTTAGACTTTAGGATTTAGTGAACGAAATTTTTAGTAGGTTTTGATTGATTTCTTTTTTCCTATTTACGTGTAGTTTAAATAGGTTTATTTACACATGTATAGTTTTTTAGGCATTTTTATATCTGGTTTTTGCCATGACGAGTTTTTTAAAGGTCGCTGATGACCGCCGTAGTTGAGCGCCCTTATATGCATCATCATCATCATCATCATCATCATCATCATCATCATCATCATCATCATCATCATCATCATCATCATCATCATCATCATCATCATCATCATCATCATCATCACAATGTGGTTGTAATAATTTGAACCTTTTGTATATGGAGCCTGGGTCAATCGCAGTCGGTAAGTGTTGAATACAAAACTACTGCATATATGTTTCCAGGGTACGTCCTTGGCTGTATGCATGCAGGTCTTTGAGTTTGGCAATTGTTTCTCTCTCTCTCTCTCTCTCTCTCTCTCTCTCTCTCTCTCTCTCTCTCTCTCTCTCTCTCTCTCTCTCTCTCTCTCTCTCTCTCTCTCTCTCTCTGATGGATGAGGAGAACATGGTAAATATATCCTCTAGATTGGACTCTTTAGAGTACACTGACCTTAATCCTTTAAATGCTATGAAGAACAGCTTTATAGCGGATGTGTTCTGAACAACCTGCTACTGGAAGGCTTTCACACGTGAAATCCCAGTGTTTCCTTACTGTATCAAGAAGAATATTATATAAAACATTACTTTTGAAACGTATCGAAAGAAGTTCAATCGATATTATCACTTCCTGCCAACTTATACTTGTGCAATCTATTGCAAAATATCTGTTGTATGCTTAGTATTTCCTCTAGAGCATAAATGCCTGACTTCAAGTGTTCTCAGAAGACTGCCAAAGCAGTGGGCTGAGTTCTCTGGGAGCCATAAACAGTACTGAGTCATACCACGTCATTTGAAAGACCTACTTAATGTTCCACACCCATCAGTACATACACAGTTGAATAAATTAACACCGCAAAAAATTATCTCATTGAACGGAAGTCACAAATAACCTATATAAATCATTGGAAATAATCAGGCTTTTCTATTACAAATGACCATCAAATTCTTATGCTATGCAAGTTCTGCGTACCTTTACGTTCGGTATGCAAAGTTCTGAGCCATTTTGGTGAAATACTTCTGCAATTACGGCATTGAAAAAATAGAAGTTCATTAATGCGATAAAATCAGACGTCAGTAATGCCTTATTAAACTAACCTTGAATTCAAGAAGTATTATTCTGGTAATATACGATAGCGTAAATAGAGGTGGTCACGGATTTCCAAATACTTTTAATTTTGTATTGGATAGCAATTATATGCCTGAAGATTTCAAAGCGTGGATAAAAGCCATTAAGCGACACTAGTCTGAATTTGAGTTTAAATCAGTTCAGACTATTCTTAGTTATGTAAGTATTTACTTGGAATTATAGTGTTTCGAGTGAAAATCTAGAAATAGCAATCTATGTCTTAAATAGTATCATAAAGAGATTTTACCCCAAATATCTACCTATAGAGCTGATATTTGTTTTTTTCCCAAAAATTTAACACAAAATAGTAAAGCTTTTGAGCGAACGATTATACTTTACGTATTTATAATAAACTATTTCTTATACAATGTCAAACTGTAATTTCCTGTATACAATTTGAAAATCATTCAAACCAGAATTTTAAATAAAATTAAAAAAGAAACATAAATAGATCGATAAAACACTTCGGCCTAACCCATGTAGAAACAAGGAATTGAACAAAATTAAATGAAAACGTAGAGCGAATTCTTTCCATGATCATAGTTAAAAACGAATGTATAACGAATTATGGCTGCCACATAGTGGAAATAATCGACGTTTATAGAAATAAAAGGTACGCTTTTTTCTCGAAAAGTTGGCAAAGTTACCATGGATTAACAAACTGAATTATTCAGCCAACGTCAAGAAGAGTTCTGCAAAACCAAGAAAATGTAGGCGTGCTTTCAAATGCTATTTTAAAGCTGAATAGATCTAGTAGTTTAATCCTTGCTTTTGGTGGCGATTGAAGTGCTGTATATACTTTCCGTCTGGTTGTTTACATGAGCCTGGTGACAACGACTGATTAAATTAAATATCACTATGGTGATTTACAATCACGGTATATATAAATACTCTCTAAACTTTCATCTCATTTTAGGAAGGTAAAACTCACTTATGTGTTAAGAAAGTAAATAATAAACAATAATAATAGTAAAAAAGTAATGGTAGGAAGAGAGTATAGTTTTGCCTCGTGCTAAATAAAATCATTATTAAGGACGTGCTAACACTTTCATTTGAAGGTTTTATAGATGGTATGGTTCAGTTGCTAGGCTCTTAGCTTATTCATTTATTCAGGAACTGCTTCCAAGGCTTCGGTTCCATCAGTCTCACCGCCACCATGAGAAAAAAAGTACCAGAAGCCTTATGAGTACAGGATGCCATATTTTTAGACTTAGTTCATGCTAGAGAGTAAGAAATTGAAGTGCACTGTTATAAATTAGAACCTGTGGTTTATTAAGAACACTGAAGTGGAGATTAGATTTTAAAAGAAACTGTCAAAAATTGCATTTTAATTTTTCATTTATTCCTGTAATTTTATACGTTTATTTAAATTGCTATAAGTTTAACGTTACAGTCACAATACTTATGACATGGAAGAGACAGGAAAAAAACTGCTACACACTTTGGAGCAGAAGTGTAAAGTTAAGTCTATCTTTTAGGGAAAGTTTGGTTATACAAACGGGTGTTACTGTTAACTATAGCACATATCCTGTGCTCATTTGTGGGTTTCATTATTTACGGATATATACGAGTTTCTTTTCTCAAAGTTTGCTTTGAACAGCTTTTCCTGTGAACGACATTTTCTGATGTAAATGACTTGTTTCCTCAGGAACTATGCAAATAGCTAAATAAAGTTTTAGGATGATAAACCCAACTTTTCAAATCAATGTTGGCTTATTACTCTTTATCAAAGATAGTATAATTAAACAATTATTTATTTTAAGAAATAAACTTATTAGATAAAATAAGATCAGTCACGAAGACTAGCATTTTAAGCATGTGAAATTTTAAATCTGATATTTTAAATCGTTTTACCTCTGAAGCCTTCATATGGTAGTTTCAGAAAGCTTCGTTTAAACATAAGACATGAGTACTAGAAGCTACTGAAAATTATGTATAAATCATTTTAGTATTACGTTTCGGGTAAAATGTGAATGTACAAATTAGGTACGAAGGAACCTATCCATGCTGGAAATCAGATGGAATTAAATAAGAAATGTTTTTCTCACTTTCATACACGTTCATCTCGTGCTGTAAGTGCTTTTTCTCCGTAATTGCATCCGTGGAGCGCTATTATATTTTTTTCTGCACGCAAAGTCTAGACCACATATTAGCTGAAGAACCCCGGGAAAAGAATAGTTAATACCCTTGATAGAAGCTACACAAAACTTACATGTTTAAAAATCAGAATCCTAGATAGAAGCCTTATAATGTCTGTGGCACATATGTTATTATACCAAAACCAAATATGCTGGTTAGGATATTAAGGCTGAATGTATAGGTACCTGACAGTAAAACTCCGATTTACTTATTTCTCATTTGATTAGGTGTTCAATTACCTTCCAACAAATAGAAACAAAAGAAATTTGGCATGTTTGCGTCAACAATAAATGCTAAAAAGCTAATATGTCGTGTTAGTAACATATGAAAACTATAATTTGTATGTCATATTCCTTAATGGTGAATTCTGAACCCATTTTGCGTGTGTTCATTGCTATATGTTACCAATTAATAACATTGACGAACCTTTTTGTAATTTACGTCCTCCAACGTTGTCATATCGGACGATGAATGAAATGGATGAAATGATGCTCAAATAAGTCCGAGGTCATGGAGCTTAGAGCTACCCGACATTCGTCTTTCAGGATAAGGGAAAACCCCGGAAAAACCTTATCCAGGCAACTCACCCTAACCGATATTCGAACTCGGGACCTCTTGAATGTGAGGCTGACACGCTACCATCTACGCTACCGAGGTGGGCATTGACGAACTGGACTATCGAGCAACCGCATAAATAACAAGCTTCGGAGTATGGAAGTTTGTGTACAGAAGACTTGCTATTATACCGCAATGCAATGAAACAGCACTGCGGAAAACATTAAATTGCAAATTGTGATGTTTTTGTGGGAAAACAGTTGAAGGAAGAGAAAAAGCCTGTAACACAATGAAGTGAGTATACGAGGTGGCTTAAAACAATGTGAAATGTTTAAATGGATGTTAGCGAATTATTTATTTAAGTCAATGCACAGGAACAGACCAAGCTTTTATGGAACGTCATAAGCATTTTTATTTTTTGAAGTTCACATCCGATAAATGAGTCCTCATCGGTGCACACATTCCTAAAGCCTGATATGAATATTATGCATGGTTCGACCTAACATTTTAACACAAATTCTGGAGATTTCTTCTCCTATTTTTGCTTTAAGTTCGGCGGTAGCAGGTCCAGTACGGTAAACTTCGTTCTTTAAGTGGCCTCACAAGCAAAACTCGCACGCTGTGAGATCAGGGGCCATACATTATCACAGTACCTCGAAATGACACCGTTGCTATAGTGTGGACAGCATTCTATATGTCATTCGGCACCACCAACCTCTTAGCGTTGCCACGTTTCAAAATGTATCATTCTTTTGAGTCATCCTGTATATTTAGGTACCAATCATCAAAATAATTCTTCTTAAACCCCTAATATTCTGTATAAAACGACCTTACGTATGTGAGAGACTAGTGCAATGCATTTATATGCTGCAGTGCCTGCACATTCACATAGGGTAAAATGATTTACGGCTTTCTTTCTATTTGCGTGATAGAACAGACCTTTGATGGGACCATAAACAGGGGCTGCGTTTAAAAGTGATTTGTCGAAATAAGTACTGATGACATTTAGCCTGTACTTTAGGAAACTTGAAAGTGTCGTAAATATTCAACTGTTAATGATTTGTTTTCGTATTGATCCCTGAAGGATGCAAGTCTTAAGATGCTGCTGCAG
Organism: Mantis religiosa; assembly: GCA_030765055.1. Classification (NCBI taxonomy): domain Eukaryota; kingdom Metazoa; phylum Arthropoda; class Insecta; order Mantodea; family Mantidae; genus Mantis; species Mantis religiosa. The sequence goes on along the minus strand of CM060950.1, from coordinate 71,593,788 downwards.
AACGTGAGCAATTTATTCAATGAGAAAGCACTCGTGCAGCACGTGTTAGTGTTGACGTGATTACTGTATGTTCACAAATGTGTGTAAGTTTACTCCGAAATATTTCAGGTATTTAAATACAAATATTGAGGTACTTTTTCAGAGGTATACAATCCTAAAAGCAACGCATCCCCATATATATGAGAAGTTGGAGTATCCACAAGTTTGAAGAAAATGTACGTTCACGGTAGTAATATATTTTCATACACAAAGTAGAAATTAGGTAGTCATGGTAGGTATATTAGGTGTATAAGTGCAGACACTATTAATAGGTGGTACTATAATATCCAGTCACTTCAATGAGTTAATTTTTTCTCTTCTCTTCGTCTAACGACTCTCCCACAAACCAAACACACAGTTTAGCACCTGATGTTATTTGCAGGGCCGTAACTGCGCCATGAAATGAACAATGCTTTTCACTATAGACTATCCTCTCTTTCTCTAGTATTCTCACATCAATACCTGTCTTGCTGGTTGAGGTAGTTAGAGGACATTAACATAGTTTCGAACTCGGTTACACATTAAAATAAGCAGTGAATATATTGGTCATGCAGGGTTAAACGCTTTATCCACAAATATGGAAAATTTGTGTGGTACAACAAAGAGGCACGTATTTCTGGCTCGTTTCCTAAATCAGTGTTGACCGTAAAATTTCTGTTTAACCTCGTCGGCAAATAGCATGACAATTACATTTAAACATAAAAGTGATACTAGCGCAGAGTAAGGATCAAATAGGGATTTACATAAAATAAAATCATCTTAAATGATCTTCACTGAGTTAATACTTACTTGAATTTAAGCTAATTGATAGAAATTGATCATTCCTTCATACTATACGTGTATAGGCTAAGAAATGATATGTGTAACGTTTAACGCCCGCTTTTACTACATACGCTACCGCAGGCGATGACACTGATGATACATGAGATGAAGATGAAGCACCGGTGGAATGAGATGGCGGGGGAAACCGGAGATACCGGAGAAAACCCGCCCCAGCGCCGTGCTGTCTACCACAAATCTCACTTTGAGGTCGCCTGGGATCGAACCCGGGCCGCCTTGGTGAGAGCCAAGCGGTCTAACCACTGAGTATAAGCTAAGATTTTGGATAGATAGTCAAACTGAAAAATTCAATGCCACGGTCAGGATTTGAACCTTGGATCTCTTGGTTTCCGTTCCACTGGGCTACCATGGCCAACGCACCGTTAGGACATTAAATTCTCCAATTGACTCCTTTTCAGGTAAACCACTAGGGACTCCCGTATTCGAGATACACCGTTTGTGGCGACTTACTATTTTAAGTACTTGAGTCCCAGGCTTCGTCATTAAACTCTTATTTAAGTTAACTGATAGAAATTTCTAATTTAATTAACTATCATTTTAATATCCATCAATTAACTTAAATAATAAGAGTTTAATGAATAAGCCTGGGACGCAAGTACTTACAATAGTAAGTCGTCACAAACTGTATCTCGAATACGAAACCCCCTGGTGGTTTACCAGGGAAATATATGAATCAGTTGGAGAACTTAATGTCAGGACGGCACATTGGCCATGGTAGCTCAATGGGCAAGAACGACTGGATCGACTGGATGGAAACCAGGAAATCCGTCTTTCAAATCCCGGCCGTGACATTGAATTTTTCAGTTTGACTCTTATCTATCCGAAGGTTACTTAAATGTTTAAACATCTGTTAAAACTAGGGAAATAATTATTGTCTTTGAAGTTTATATATAATTTACTAAATGTATTTCTCGCTGTTGAAGTTTTTTTTAAATTTACATCCTCCAACGTTAAGTCATATCGGACGATGAATGGAATGAGTGAAATGATGCCCGAATGAGCCCAGGGTCCATAGAGCTTAGAGTTACCCGACAGGATAAGGGAAAACCTCGGAAAAACCTTATCCAGGTAACTCAACCTGACCGAGATTCGAACTCGAGACCTGTTGAAGTTGCTTATGTTGTATTTCCTCTCCTTATATTTAATATTCTGTTATATATGTGTATATATACATATGCATATATAATGGAGAAGTCTGTTGCATCCACTATTGGTTTTATGTCTCATTAATCTTTTTTCGAGTTGTATACAGTTTGTTTCCCATTCCTTTGAACCATTTTAAACCTTCATTTTTCATAAATGTCCTCCCGATTTCTCCATATAACCATTTATTATGGGTTAACAATCCTAATGTTAGCTCTACTGGAAAATTTTCCCATCTCTCTCTCTCTCTCTCTCTCTCTCTCTCTCTCTCTCTCTCTCTCTCTCTCTCTCTCTCTCTCTCTCTCTCTCTCTCTCTCTCTCGCTCATAATACCTCTGCTACAGTTAGAATATTTTTTCCATTTCTCTTTTCTATTATTCCATTTAAATTCATTGCCACTTTCCTCACCTAGAATCTTCGTTGCTATTTTCCAGTTATTTTTCTCTGCTCCGTGCCATTTTTTAATGTCTAATATCTATTAATGGGTTTTCCCCTTGAAAATCCTTAAAAGCTTCTTGCTTTCCAATATCGTCTCTTGTTCTAAATTGTTTCCAGAAAAACTTTTATTGTAATTTTCTGCCCAAAGTTTTCTCAAGTTTTTAAATGTCTGTATTTTGGGTCTCGAAGTTTCTTTTCATCCCATTTTCTCCTGTAGAACCAAGCATTCTTTGATTATATTACTTTCCTATAATAGCTTTGTTCTGGATCTGAGTTTGATTGCTCTTTCTACCCTTTTGCCTTCTACCCCCACTCTTTCTAATTCTGGTCGTGCTGTTTCGTTCGATTAACTTCCGAGTATCCCCAAGGTCATTTTGAAAATATCCGATGATACGTAGAAAATTATATTATCTTCCAAAAACGCGTTGCTCTTAGCATAACCAGCTACAAACGTTGGTTAATGCAGCGGAGAATAATACTTTCAACATCTCATTTTACCGGAACGTCTGTTGCAGTCATTTGCATAAAGAGATGCACTACCTATGTTGCAGAGACCACCTCGAAGATGTTAGGCAAACGTGCTTAAGTGTGTGTGGAATGTAGTGATAATGATCCTTCTTCATAGTTCTTTAGATTTTCACAATATCACCTGTCCTATTGCCACCAAAACCATTTCATACCAGCACCGAACCACCTCTGTGATTGACTCTAGGGGATATGCACTGAAGTGCCATGTATTCACCTTACACGTCGGACAAGCTGGTGACGTTTGGAGCAAAATAGCTCAAACTTAGATTTATCAGTAAATAACAACTTTTTTCACTGATCAACAGTCCAGCTTAAATGTCAGTTGGCTCGTTTGTAATCTTTTCCGATTATTGGCAGCTCTCAATAGAGGTTTCTTTGCCGCAATGCAACCTTTCAGATGTGCATCCTAAGTCATCTCTTCACTGTAGAAACACTCGCAGATTCATCCCTGAACTGGTTCAGTTACGCTGTCAGCATGTGTGCTGCTTTGAAACGATCACCTTTGGTGGTCACTATTAAATGTTTATCCTCCATTTTCGAGTTCCCTCTAGGCCTCCCCTTTCGATAACGATTCGTATTGCTATTTTTAGTTACATACCTATTTAGAGTGAAATGGACATTTCCCAAGGAAACTTGTTCTTTTGTAGCAATTTGCCACATATTGTGGCCTGTTTTATATAAGCTGACTATTGCAAAACGTTTTCTGCTGAAAACTCTCTTTACCCATTTCAAACTTTTCAACTGTACAATAACAACGTGTATCATTCACTTGCTTATGAAGCACTGAAGTGGTGTTTACAGCTAATACCTATTTACAGAACTTCTGTGAACAACTTTTAGGAAATCAGACATATTATGACAACCAAAACATTAGGTCAACTGTTTCTATAAGGTCAACAAATGCTACATTTTCACAATGGGCATAATTAAAAAACAAAAGGTAGCATAGTAAATTAAAATTATCTTTCCATTAACTTCTACCATATATAACATGACATTGGCTTTGTTTGGCGTTATACACTTATTAATTGCAGAAAAAACAGATTGTTCAAAAACTTTTGCGCGGTAGTGTCCATTATTGTGGTGGTGGTGGTTTTTATTATTTTTATTATTCAGTTTTACAATGTTCACATCTTCTGACACCCAAATACAGATAAAACTAGACATCCTTTCGTATTGCAAAGCCAATTCTGTCCTATGTACCTATTGTCCTCTTGCTTGTTTCTCAGTTATGGTTTCAATAGCTTCGTTCTTCCAATGTTCTTGGAGCTTTATCGTCTCCTTGATGTCATACATTCAAAAGCTGTTTTCAGTAACCTATCTTTGCTAAACACACATCACAAGGCCGCACCATAATGTTTAGTTAAAATATCATATAATATGTTTTAATGCATATTTCCTGTACTAATTTCTCATTCTTAATCTTCTCATTTCTAAAACTTCCAACTTAGCGCTGCCAGTATTCCATTTTATATACCAATTTTATAGCTATTTTTGAAGGTAAATTGCGTATAGTTACATTAGAAATCTTATAAATATACAGAAAAAGAACATTGGAAAGGACAGTATGGTGTTAGCACCAGTACAGTGTGGTACAAGTGATGGTGCAGATGGTGTTAGAAAGCAAATGACATAGTTGTTCGTCTACTGTACAATTCTCCAGCACTTACTGTCCAGAGCGGTCCAGAGCCAGCACAGTGCTGCCAACCACCTATCAAACTAACGCATAGCAAGGCTTACCATGCCCATCTTTCAAAATGTCACTAATTTTAATAATATATTACGGTGCAAAAATAAACTAAAAGTCGTAATTAGGTCAATAATGGTACTAACGCCCAGTACAAAACGTGTTAATTTTTCAAGCTTAAAATATGTAAATATGTTATGAAACCGTGGATTGTTTAACTGAAGTTTAAATAGCCAGTTGGAATGAATATATATAGTGTTTCTTTCTTCTCAAACTAACAGAAGTATTTTGGTGTTTCCTTAGACAAAATTACTTAAAGTAAAGGAATCCATAATATGCTAACAACACATTGAATTAAAAGTTACCCCCTAACCTCCGCAACTCGCGTCATCAGGTTACAGTAGGTTTTAACAGCCATGCTTGCTGGTCACAGTTTAAGGAGATTACCCTAGCAGACGTTTCGATTGCTGTTATTGTGGTCATTTTCAGTGATGATGCGTATGTTCTTAGCAGAAGCAAACCCAGCCATCGCCACGCTCTAATGTCGGTTGTTAACTTAAGCAGAAACGTGAACTGAGTGCAATATCTCGCCATGCGTTCCAAGTTTCAGTAAATAACTTTGTGAATTCCAAGGCTTTCCAGAGCTTTACAAATGTAGATGGCTCTAATCACAAGAAGTAGCAGAAGATGCTTATTTATTTTAGTTTTTGTAAACGTTTAGGACATAAGACCTTCTTTTCCACTAAGGGTAGTAAAAGTATGGGACTAAGCTGCAAAATTACAAAATAAAAGCAAGCAAACTAGGAGATATACTTAGCTATAATTTTAAGGCAATAAAGTTAAAAATAATTAACATCAATAAGTGCTGCATAAACATAACAAAAAATAACGTTATAGTAAATTATAATAAAGTAAAGTAAATTATAATATTTTAACAGTTAAGCTTTTCCTTTATAGAACATACAAAAGAGGAGGGGTAGAGAAGTAAATCGAAAACGGAAGAAATTTTAAGCATCCAGTAATTATTCATACCATTCAATAAATGTTTTCATTCCTGCTTAAATTATGTTACTATCTTATGTCTCTGGTTTAAAAAAGGAAGGGAATTTCATATATGTACAGTAACATGAGATGCTGCAAGATAGGAAACAGACATTTGCTGAGGCAGGGGATGGACTAAAGTTTATAATAATGACAATGATAATATTAACCTAGTGGGATGGTTCAAGCGGAGCTCTGAGGTACTGGATCCAATTCCTGTTGGACCGACCAGTTTCGTAACTTAAAGCTTTTTATGGTTTCACAGTTAGTTAAGGAAATCACCAAGGTCTCTCCTTTTTTCTTCTGATTTCTTTCCTTTGAACTTGTAGGGAACAGGGTTGGTTGCGCTGGTATGCATTGGACATGCCGTGAACGAATAACTGTTATTGAACATTCTACCGAAACTGTTCTGACTGCAAGGGGACACCGAAAGGACCACCGGCGATGTTATGGTAGCTTTAGAGCGGAAACCCCTGCGATTCGCTGCGCATGCTTCTTGAGATGTGACCGCCCTCCGTGTTACGCACTCTCTGGTCTCGTCTCTTCCTCCCTTATATAATATTGCATGGAGGTGGGAGTGACCATCGATCACAAAATTTTCATGGTTGAGTGCTACTTTCCAACTGGAAGGATATAAGGAGGCGTCTACCATCCCGATGTTAAAAGTTGTGCTAATGACCGTTCTTGTCCAGAAATTCAAGTCCCGAGACAATACGTGAGAATTAAAAGATTAGACATACCCAAAGTGTCTAATCTAATATCAGATTTTGATGTATTTCTGTGTGTTGTCTTAATAATTTATTCTTTGTAGGTCAGTTTTAATTTACAGCTACAAAGAGCATGAACATGTACTTCTGTAATGGTAAAATTATGCCATTAGAGGTGAGACACCCTGCGCTACAAAAACAGCCGATTCATTTGAGTTACCTATCAGTAATCATGCTGAGATGGCGAGTTTACGAGGTGCACGCGAAAGAAGTTGCAAGCGACTACTGGAAAAATACGATGCAAGTCCCATTTCACCAACAAGATGACTTCGAAATTCTTGACACCATGTTTCGCTAGCCGTCTGCCAGTGGCACTGGTAATAAACTCGCTTTAAAGCCCTGCCCCATAAAAAAGACACAGGCGGGAAAGACTGAAAGCTTCATATACATATGTTAGGGACGTATTTGCAGATGTTTGTATTGTAGCTTAGGGCACTGTAATATACTTTATGTATATTTGCTTTATTTGCACACTAATAGTTTGAATAGTATGTTTAGTTATTAGGGGTAATATGTTTTCAGGTTGGTTAGTGGCCTTAGGTACAGGTGCACATATGTTTTTAGTTTACCCATTAGGGCGGGATAGATTGTTGGGAGCGGTGTAGCGCGAACAGTTCTCGTTTATTCATTATTTGTGTTATCTACAACTTACACTTTTACTGAGGAAGGAATAAGAAAGGAAGTTTAAATACGCTTAATTGAGGATTTAATCTTGTGCTTGCTTTCCCAATACATTCGCTATTTATTTTAATGTGTAGTTGAGTTCGAAGCAAGGTTAACAATTCCAGGCTATCTGGCCCAGCAAGTACTAGATACTACAGTTTGAACACAAGGAAGCAAAGCCGATGGTCTATATTTAAAAGCATTTTGTGACTGAGCTACGACCATGCTGAACATATTAAGTGTGGTATGTTCGTGAGAAAACTGTTAGGAGAAGGAAAAAAACAATCAACACACTAAAATGGATATGTAGCAAGATATCAATTACTATCAACCAATCTAAACTTGTAACACTAACTCCCTGCATATACTAAATGTTATAAAACTAAACTCAGCAACTACAACATCCATTGCAAATACTCTTCATGGTTACTATCTCTGCCCTTAGAATGGAAATATGCTTCAAGTTCGTAATTTGGAAACTGGCATCAGATGTTCATTTACAGTATATAGACATAACATTGTCATCTCTTAGGAAATGCAAGAAGTCACACGAAGGCAGTTGGAGTTTTGCAAAAAGTATTATACTGCTTTCCAGGATCTAGTGCAGCCTATTGCTGATGTTTGCAGAAATGATTGTTCACTTTGAATTTCAATTACTAAGTAAACGAATCTTTGAGCTTGAATATTAGTCTCTCTTTTGCGGTACAATCTACATGGGTTTAAGTTTAGATTTAAGTTAGCTTTTTAGCTATTGCTGACATTTGATGCATTCCAGTAATATCTTGAACGTGCAAGTGATATGCTTCCAGCGTTTCTCTCTTTGCTGCAATAATATATACAGTACCAATTATTGTGCCAAACATTGTTGTTATAAAATTTAGACGAAGTGACCATCAAAATAAAACCATCCAATCAACGCTAAAGCAAAATTAGTACCGTAGTAACCTAGTATCCCTTGTAATGCAGGGATACATTTTCAATTAGTCTGACATTGCAAGTAAGTTGCTCACATCACGAAATCGAAACTCTAACTTAAGTCAGCCAGAGACATCGAAATGTCTACCTCACGTGGAGTTAATCACGCATAGGAGTTGGTTTCGCTTTACTGTCGCGACCTCCTTAGTTGCGATGTCAATCTAATTACAAAATGTACTGTGCACAGATATTATTACGGTTCATTAAAGAGCTGACGACAGTGATTGGGCCTTAACCCAGGCATTGCTCAATGTTATTGGTCAATATTAAGCACGCTGAGTATGAATGATAGCCACAGGAAACCATGCATAAGTTGAAGGACGAGACACTTCTTTGTGGTGTGTTAATGTTGTGATAATTTGCCAGTGTTAGTGAACACCCCAGAAGAAGCGGGTTTATTAAGGTGTTACAAATACCACATAACATAAATTATACAGGGAGTAGGTAATAAAGTGAAAAGGAAAAGTTCTAAGACTGGGTGGGAGAGCAGAAGATAAATTAAGATGTAAAAAACTGAGAGGTGAGAGAAAGGAAGAGAAACTTCCTCATTTAACATGAGGAGTGTGAGGATAATATGTCTGCCTCCCGTTCAAGAAGTGTCGACTTCGAACTCTATTGAGATTGAGTAGCGTGCAAGTTTTATTTTCTGCCCAATGTAATGTAATGTGTAGTGTTTAACGCCCGCTTTTACTACATACGGCACCGCAGGCGGTGACACTGATGATACATGAGATGAAGATGGAGAACCGGTGGAATGAGTTGGCGGGGGAAACCGGAGGTCCCGGAGAAAACCCGCCCCAGCGCCGTGTTGTCCAGCATAAATCTCACTTTGCGGTCGCCTGGGATCGAACCCGGGCCGCCTTGGTGAGAGCCAAGCGCTCTAACCACTGAGCCACGGCGCGGCCGTTTTTTCTGCCCAAGATTTCTTTTATACTCATAAAGGAAATTTTTGAGTAGCTCTAAATGTTTTTACACCCCGCTCTCATTTGAGCATCGATATCCCCATTTTATTTATTCATCTTACAATAAAGAAATTATAATCAGGAAATAAGTAACTAAATAAAACAAGGAAGGAAAACGAATAAAACTCTTGGTCCCAATTAGTTGTAAAATCAGTTATACTCCGATAAAGTCGCCAATGCAATAAGAATTACTCTAGTTTCCCCAGAAATGATGTTCCCACATTATCTTCTTTAGGTTTTGAAGATATCTCAGTTATAAAAGGGTAAGTCAACAGATGAATACTCATTCATTAGTTTGTGAGAATGGCTGAAGAAGGAACTGTTCGAAACAGTATCCTTGTATTTAAAAATATAGTACATAAGGTACCTATATGTTATAATCCATTAAAGTAACTGTCGGGGAGCTCATCTGAAGCGTTATTTCACGCTGGCGCAGCAACATCTGGCACGCTCGATTACCAGATGGTAAACCTGTGTTCATGAGTTAGTTATATGGCTACTTAAACCATACGTATTGTTGCTAGAAAAAACCGTTGTGATTAAATTATCATGGATCCTGCTAAGCATGTAGCACGTACGTGAAGAAGCATCTTAGGTGTAAGAAATGCACCACTTTCTCTGTCCATTACCCCGTCATAGCATTTTCGTAGTCCAAATATTGTAGCTACCATCTGGACACCTGAGAGACAATAATGACAAATATTACTTTGATCACTATTATTGTCATTATAGGGCATGTTGATATAAAATTGTGTTGTGCAAGTCTATTTTTACGCATATCTAATTACATAAATCTATAACTTAATGACCATAGGACAATGTAGCTGTGAAAAGAAACTAAAAATACGCATTTGAAAAAAAAAAACTGAAATGTTTAACACAATGTAGTAATTTAATAAATCATTGCATAGGAAGTTACAGTCGGATATCTGATATCTGCACTTCTTGTAGAATATTGATAATGTCACCTAATTATCGGAAGGCACGGCCAGCTAGCAGGAGGGTAGGGCCAGACGGGAAGGATTTAGGCCACGCCTACCCATTGGTCTCGTGTCACTAACTGAGGGGATGATTAGAGTAGCGGCACGGGCCCTGACCGTCTCTTTACCCTCCCCTGACGCCTGGAACCTTCAGGATGATTCATTGAACCGCGAGACTTCCAGAAACGGCGATCTTCCCTATATAAGGCCTGCAGTTGGCGAGTCAGTTCAGTTCTTGGCGAGCAGCCGGAGGAGCGCCGTGCTAGTGAACGGACTGGAAGACTGTGAACGTGCATCGGAGCAGTTGTACGTAATTGTGAGTGCAGAGTGTACCTGTGACAGTCGAACTGATGAATTGTAATTGTGTGCGCTACGTAATTCTATGTAATCGGCAAGTGTTCCAACTGTAATTCGGTGGAAATAAAGAACATTTTGAGTTTGTGCAACTGGACGTTTAATTTCACGAACCCACAAAGTCACAATAATTTTGTTGTGCGTTTAACTGTATCAATTAAGATGTCCCACATGCTAAATGGCTTACATTCAATAAGGATTTTACTTTGACTTTAATAGACCAATATGAAGAACTTATATTGAAATTTCTTTTTAAAATTCAAATGAGGCTAAACTAAAAAAGGAGAAAAAGCGCTTTGTAAGTCCCTTAAGTAATCATTCATGAAGTTAAAGTTTAATATGTCGAAAATTTTGACATGTAGCGCATTTTAAGTAATGAAAAGTATCGAATAAAGTTTTGAATAAAAAAATATATTCAATAATGCAATGTGCATCACAGAACTATGTTTAGGAATGCTTCAAAGGTCCCAGAAAGTGAAAAATAGTTTTTAATATATTTATTACATCGGCGAGCAATAATACATGTTTTGCAGATCTGAGAGAACAGATACAAAATAATTACAAAATAATAACATTGTAGAGGTAGGGCAGTGTGCATCCTCTGAACTAATACAAATGAGATGCTAAACTAATAAAAATGTATACACACTTCAATAGTGAGAATTTACACAGTAGAACAGAAGAATAGAAAAGCAAATGTGGAACAGTAGATCATTCAGAAGTGGAAGTGTCATCACTGTAAAGCAGGTCCTGTGGTAGTCGTCGCTTCGGTCGCGTTGGCCGGCGAATTCGGACGCCGATGTTATACGTCACAGCTCCTGGGACGTGGAGCAGATAAGTGACAAATATCGCCGATATTGGTAAATTAATTGTTCCAAATAAAAGTTGGAAGTACACTGATTATCCATCTACGTTTACAGATGCACTGCCTTAACAAAAACAAAACGCATATGTTTTACAGGCATAGTCTAAGGGGAAAAGGTTTGTAGCTATTAAGGAAGATGCCAACTGTAACAGTTTATAGGAACATGAGAGCATTTGTGCTTCACGTTTTGATGCCCCGTCCTGATTTTCCCATTGATATTTCGCTATAGATCACATTCTGTTAAAGTGTTGACCTTTTTCAGGCATCTATGAAAATATTTGTAGGAAAAACCTGAAAATGATTATAATTTAGAACTGTTCTATTGATACGCGCCATTTCCAAGCTGATTCTTTCCTTGGATCACTGAAATTGCATTACCACTCGTTCCACGTTTGAATTATGTGAGATAGTTAGTTAGTTACTAACGCTCCCCACATGGCAACCTTGGCCTTCGGGGTAACCTCACCCCACCAAGTGATGACCGGACCCATTTCTCAGGTGGAGGCACCCAGAGGGCGGTGTCCATTACCTCCGATGATAGGGTGATAGTGAAGATGGCGGTGAGGTGAGAGGACCTACAGTTTTTACCGTGGACTCCGAACCACGTTGGGCATAGGGGATACTTCACGTGTGCTAGACAGAGGTGAAGGCGTGGATAGGGCCGACTTAAAATCGCCAACCCCAGAGCCGGAAATCGAACTCGGGACCCTTAGAACGGGAGCCGCGAACGAAACCACCGCGCTACCCCGGCGCCCTTATGTGAGATAGTTGCAAAGAAATATTGCACTTTCTTCAAAAGTTAAAAAAAAAAAAAAAAAAAGAAACCATAAATGCTTTTGATTTCTCGATATATTTTATCAACTTTCGGTGTACTTGCATACGTTTGCACTCTTCATTTTCTTTGACCAGGTGATAAGACACAGTAAAATTCTTCCATGCATTCGATCTATTTCTTGAGGTATTCTACGCAATCATTCGAGCATACATCCACCTACCGGAATTTTACGAAACTTCTTGGACAGTGGTGTCAGAATTGACATTTGATTAAACAATATATTTATAAAAAGGGGAAAAACATACAAAGAAAAATTGTGGAACACTTTTAAAAATTCGCCGAATATAAAATTCAGACGAATACATGTCCAAAACCGGGCGTTTTATAGCCTTACTGTATAAACCAATGACTTATTGATCAAAAATTTACTTCAAGATAATTTGGGGCGGCTTTAGCTCCATATGGAGATGGTTGCACAGATGAACAGACCTTAGCTATGATTTCTTGCAGCATGACACACTATTTTTCAAAAAAACATTTAACTCTCCATAATTTAAACATCAAGTAATGAATCTTTCAAAAATGGTTAGTGATACAAATATTATACATACCTCGTGAATTTTAACGACATACAATTTAAGTTTTGTATGTCGTTCGCTTTCTATAAGATCTTACAAGAAAATCCAGGAATTTCTAAATATATGCTTTTCATGCTTGATTGAAAAATAATGCTTTATTTTTCAATTTTGTTGTTGTTGTTGTTGTTGTAATTTACGTCCTCCAACATTTAGTCATATCGGACGATGAATGAAATGGGTGAAATAATGCTCAATGCGTCCGGGGTCCATGGAGCTTAGTTACCCGACATTCGTCTTGAAGGATAACGGAAAACCCCGGAAAAACCTTATCCAGGTAACTCACCCTGACCGAGATTCGAACTCGGGACCTCTTGAACGTGAGGCAGACATGCTACCATCTACGATACCGAGGCGGGCTATTTTTCAAAATCAAAATCATTAACAGTGTTTGAGAAAACTGAAGCCTTAGATACTTTTGTAATTAAGATGTCGGTGTGGAAACAATGTTCCAGTGCATCTGCATATTCGGTAAACATCAACTTTAACTACCATATCTGGAAACATGGGTCATTTAGGTAATTGTAATACTAGAAAATTTCGATATAGACATTCCATTTAATCATATTTTGATTGGTGGAAGTTGGTTTACAATATTCTTAAAACACTTTGTGTCACGTCAGATCATTCTTTACAATTCCGTTCGCAGAACTGAAGCTTATAACTTTAAAGCAAATATGTCAAATATGAAGGCTTCATATTACGTAGTACATAATCAAAAGTGGACATTTTGTAAGACCAGTTGTATACTTTAGCTTCCAGTTGTCTCAATACTAAAACACATGACAGAAAAAAAAATATTTAGATTTTTCACTTGCATGGAAATTCCATGGAAAGCTTAAACATATCTAATAACGGATATACGAGTTAGGATATCCACAGGAAAGTTATTAATTCATCAAAAGATGTGATAGCACCAGAGTATTTCACTATTTTGGAATATTTTCTGTTAGGCTATTAAATTTAATTTTGGAAGTATATTACCGAAATATCAAAGAAAAAGAAAAGAGTGAAAATTTCAGTTTTCTACGGTAATAGACTCCATAAAAAAGTCATGGTGGTTTCCAGAATGTTACATGAACATGTTTCCTCAATGTCCCTCCAGTTAATTCATTCACAGGAAAATCAAATTGCCAACGTTACGAGGAGAAAGCTCAAGGTTGGTATATTCACTACGGGCCATGGTTCTGCAGGAAGTGCGAAAAAAAGAAAGAAAACAAAACTGCCGTAGACACATTTCTTTGCTAATTGCTCTGTGTCCGCTCAAAGGACATTGACATGAAGTGTATCTGCGGTGAATTTGAAAACGTCAAGGACTTTTGTGTTTTCACGTATGAAAATATTTTATGAAAGCTTATCGTTTCCAGAAATATACGCAGTCCTAGGCACCCTAATAGATTCAGCAAATGCATAATCTCTCAAAAGTGTCGGTAGTAGAACCTAAATCAGGCAAATATGGAGCAATAAAAATGATGTGACAAGCATTATACATGACTCCTCTATAACATATTCCACGGAAAAAAGTGAATTATAGTTTTAAATTACATAATCTATCACCTTAACATTTTTGTAAAGGAATGAATCCCTCATAAGTTCCACTAAGATGTTGTTATTTTATAACTTATCTCCCAAAAATATATTCTTAATGCTATTTTGTGTATTTAGAGCAGAAATTAAAATTTTCTGTCTCACCAATGCTAAACACACCAAGTTCATGAGCAGGTTTTTTCGCTCAAAACCACTCTTTTTAAGGATATGATGTTTTCTGTAGATATAAGATAAACTATTTGATATATCCTTATTGCAGAGGTTATTTTTAAAAATTGCATGGTTTATCAAACAGATGTTTATGTATGTGTACTTATTAAGAATTTACATCCTGAATGTCAATTTCTTCTGGATTATACCATTGTAGGTTTGCTTTTCAGCAAAGTTTTACGAATAAGTAAAGAATGAGTGTTTTGTTAAGAAAAATGACCATTTTTTCAAGTGCAGACTTTTTTTAAAAAAAATTAAAGTAACCGCAGATAGTTTGTTAGCAAGCTCAAAAGAGGAACATGTGGCAAGTGCTGTCATAGAAATGACATTACCAGTGCGCAAAATGGAAATGATGGATCTAAATTTGGAAACAAATATATAGCTTTCTATGGTGATTGGTTTAAACACATTTTTACAAATCTCAGTCCTCGCCAATTTTTCTGTTGTTAATTCTAAGAAATTTTTACACTATGAAATCCTAAATAAATATAGGAGTAATCACTTTGAAAACAAAAGAATGCGTTTTTGGAATACATGTTTCCACTGTTGAATGTCCGACGCGAGTCACAGATTAATACAATCTTTTGTTGAAGCTTTGATGTAGATCACACTAGACGTCATTGTAGTGTGCAGTCTTTTTCCCTAAATAAAAGTATGTCAATTTCTTTATTGTCAACTACGGTATTATTACAGGATTAATATGTATTAGGTTCCTGGGAAAATTGTAAAAAAAAGTCGTTTAAATCATTTTCACTTACTTGTGTTAAAACTTGAAGTTCTGTAAATGCAAAGTGCACTAGATTTATTATTACATACAATATACATAATATTAAAAGTTCACTGAAATTTCTGATCCTGCGCCTAGCGTAGTGGACTAGATAGTTGTGCTTTGGTCCCCTGCCATGGCATGCGACACGGTTGGATCCCCCCCCCCCTCCGGGGAGCGGATTTTAAGTCTCGGGTATTGGTGCCCACTCAGCATCACGAGGAAATGAGGAGTTTAACCCTGGTCTAGAAAGTCAACTTTCAGGCTGGGGGTGCCGTGATGCTGACCACATCTCCTGCTTGTATCGGTTGGATTATTGCCTACCTCTGCCTTGTACATGTGGACGTGAGGCCGGCAGTTGGGTTGCAGGCTCTAGCCCGCTTGCGGGCTGTTACACCATGGGTTGCGTTACTGAAAGTTGTGATCATTTGTAAAAAGGTTTATTGTGTGATTCCTAGATGTGTAGGCAATTAGGTGATGCTGTGAGCAGTACAGGCCACATAACTTGCAGGAGCAGTGACTCAATGCATAGTGGAATCCTTGTTGATCGTAAAATAACACTGAGTATGCAATGATAAATGTGAAAAACAGGTAAACAAACAGAATCGGTAAATTTTACGTGCACATTTATATAGTTAATTTCATGTGTAATATTTTAAACATTTCCCCCTTAAAACACTCTTTACAGTGAAAGTGATAATTTAGTACTGGTTTCCTAATTTAAATGTATTGTGCAGCTATAACTGTGAGAAGCATGCGTTAACATTAGGTAATTTTATATACGTGGGGAAAAAGTCTAATAATTTAATGTAAATTATTCTGCAGGTATTTAGTTAGCTGAAGTTTTCTTAAACTTATCTTCTAACTTAATAAAGAAATAAGTGTAAATTCGATTGAAAATTATGAAAAAAAACTTATTAATTTAAAAAATGAGAACTTTAAAACTATAATTCTGAAAGCTGTATATTTTTACATATTGTCAGATTGGCGAAGCTGTCGTGGAGAAATTTTGCCTCTCGCGGGTCTGCCTCGAAGGAGGAGCGAATGCAGGCGGGAATCGCCTCACCTTGTTGCGTTTTTGCTGGCGGGACGGGAGAGGTATGCCTTCAAAACCAGTCACGAGCTGACATCACGAGGCAGGGGGCGGGCTATATTATTACCACGCTGAAGACCTATCGAGTCTTAATTCGAGCGGTTTCTAGATCCAGAAGCATCTTCCAGGCGCGACAGGTATATAACGTCGATGTGAGGCTTAGAGCAGCAGTGAGTAGTAGTTACACCAGTGCAGTCAGTGAGCACTGCATAAAAGTGTGTTAAGTTCCAAGTTCCGGGGTGAGGAGTCAGCAGGCCGCAGAACGGCGCAGGAAGCAGTTCACAGATTAATAAGTGTGGCCCCATAGTAAAGAACCAGCGGGTTGGAACAGGCAGCGATGTAGTTTACGTGTAAATATTGGGGTTGTGTTCAGAATCGGCGTGTATGAGTTGGACTTGTGCATTACTTATTTCCGTGCCTGACTGCAGAGACCTATCTACGGTTTTAATAAGTTACGTCATTTAATCGATGATGTGGCGCTGAACGTCATCCAGCGCATGCGGTGTTTACACGGTGCTGCGCCAGCTCATTTTGAATAATAGATTTCCGCATAGATGAATTGGTCGAAGAGGATTAACTACATGGGGTATTCTATCTGTTGATATGAATCCAACGGATTGTTTATTCTGGAGAGAGATAATATCCCAGTTTTTTGCGACTCTTCTACCAGATTTTGACATTCGAAGAGGGTTTCCAAACTACATTTCACCAAATACGAAAACTTCAGGCATTTACAAAAGAGTACGCAAAAGCAGGGGACACCGGCTTGTTAACCATCAATTATTTTATCTTGTAACATAGCTCCAAATGACTTTTTGAACCATATTCACATGAAATGTTTTGTACTGTTTTGATTTGGGGGGGGATCACAAAAATATTTGGCACCAATAAGGATATATTTTGTACATTTCAAGTCCTTTCGGCCAGGGTATATTCTGCTTCAACGCGATGTATACTTGTGGTGCTTGCCCTAAGAGGAATGATGTTGATAATAGTTGAAAGCAATTTGAAGTTGTGTTACAATAAGGCCTAGGTTATGTTCAACAGAACTAGATGGGGCTTCAACATTGCTGCTCACGGAACCATAAAATTGCGTTACTCCATTAACCATGAGCGTGACGCTTTAATGATCGACATTGAGAGAGTTTGGATACTTGGAATTACAAACAATCCATCACGGTTACACAGAATAAACTCGAGGTCATAAGTTTGTAAAACTTAATCAATTCAGTCTTACAGGTTATGATAAGGTATAGCTCTAATTTGGAATATGTCATTATATATTAAATATTGGGTAATATTTTTCTGTCCCGAGTGATCTTTTCCATTGGTTGTAATTGGACAGAAATCGCCTATTTTGTAGTATGTGAAAACAAAGCCATCAGCACTCTGTTGCACTCTTATAGATAGATGTGATACATGGTCAAAACACCCGTCTGGTATTTCAGCCTGAAATCGAAGCTGTCCATGATGGAACATAGATTATCTCCATTTCGGCCACTTGAATATTTCAGTAGCTCTGATGCAGTCGACGCTGAACGAGAATGGAGAAAAGAAATGGTATTTAATCTAAATGCTCTATCACATAACAGTGACGAACATTTGCACAAAGTTAACAGAGATACAAGTTTGCATGAAGCATATATTTCACAGTACACATTGTGTAAGAACTCGCAAGCCGTTTTCAAAGAATGCTGAGGGATGAACATTCTGGCATGTGATTGTTTACGATAACTGCGATTGCATTTCGCACAAAATAGACGATATGATATTGTGCAACATAAGAGTGCTTGTAGTAAAAGAGCTCCTAACACAAAACTAAAGGATTTCAATATCTATAATGTAAGATTTGCATTCCGCACACATTCCCGTTAATCTGGAGATGGGCTTTAATTTATTATAAGGTTATAGTGATGAGAAGTTATATTTTATAGTGCACCCAAAATGAAGTTTTCGTTGATACTATTAGTAAATAATTTTAACGAAATATACAAATGTTTGTAAACTTTTCACCATGTGTGTGAACAGGTTGATTTAAATTTTTAATTTATTGAATGACAAACATTTGGTTTTCTCGTTAACATTTGAGATTGCACACACGCATTCGTTGGGCACGCAAAAGAGGATGCGCCTTCATTTAAAGAGATTTTTAGTGTTCAGTGTTTCGTAGCAGTAAGAAATATTTATTTTTTGTACATAAATTATTCGTTGAAAAATATTAGAAAAATCTATTAGCCTTTTTATTTGTTTTCAAAAACAAAATTACTAATGGAATAGCGTTTAGAACGACCTGTGCTAAGACTGTAAGTTCCATGCAAGTCCTATCCTAAATTTTGAGCTTTTATCAGTGCTGAAGCAATGGATGTTATGGTAGAGTAATGTAAACTTTATAAATAATATACTAGTACAAATAAACATGTAATGGAAATTTGTGTACATGTTCGTTGTCAGTTTATAGTCATAATTGCAAAATAGGCATTTGTAAACATACTACCCTATTTATATCTAACGTTTCTTTTGTTATCGCTGTTTGAAAATTGTGAAGTTGTTTCGTGTTTTCTATTCAGAGCAGTAACTAAACGATTAGCATTATGTGCACGATGAAAATGCACATCTTCAGATTTTTATACTATAGAAATTTTGGTAACTGAATTGTTTGGCTCTCCTAGAAATTTAGGATTTGCCTTGGCTTTTCCAGAGATTCAGGTCTTCTGATTCCCCTAGTCCCTCATTTTACCTTCACGTCAGCTAATTTTATCTTTTAGATAACTTACGATAAGGAATAGTGATATTTGTTCACAATATATCGTACACCTATTATGGCAAAATTAAGTTGGATGTAACGTAAAAATGCTGCCATACACTGACATTACGTTCCCAATATCTACTATTAATATTTTAAAATTTTCTATCTCCTCTATTTGGTACTTGCAAAAAATTTAAGAATAGGTAATACATAAAATCACAGTTAAGTTTTTTATTGTTTCCTTCTTCAGCTATAAATACAAAATCTTTTTGTGGATGGCAGAGTACTGCAGAATTAATTTATTATTTAGACCAGGATTCCCACAGCAGAGCACACGAGGCTTAACTCAAACCCTCAATTGTTCTTCGATGTACTTACCGTCCAAGGGCTGCTATTCTAATAGCAGTCTTGTGTGTGGAGTCCAACCATCTCAACACATATTGAAATGAGAAAGGGGGTGAATAGTATAGTATCACAAAATGACATCACTAGTTTAGACTAACCTGCGATTTGAAGTTAAGTTAGGAAAATGAAGAAATCTTTATATTATATGTACATCTTAGGGATATTTGTTCTTTCCTGACAAATTTTGAGCTGGTAAACATAAAAAGCACACCGGCTGTATTAAAAATAATAAACACAACGTCTGAAAATGACCTCAAAACTTCGACGTTTCCAATATGAAATTGAATCTTTGAATTTCGATTCTTCATTCGTGATCTTATAATTCAGAGTTATTCATAAGATCATACTTCACACGAGTATCTATTTTTGCTAGGGGATACCATATCATGCTAATAAATCGTGAAGGATACCAGTAAACAATTAGTATTCAATGGTATTCACTTTATTTTAAAAGGAATGGCTACAAAGTCGCACGACACCGCACAATCAAATAGCAAAGTTTCTCTTATCACAACCTTCGCAGGAAATTGCCACGTGGTGGGTGATAAAGCATTAATTATTTTTATCAAAAGTGTCCCGTTTTGTGGAATAGTTCAAAACCCTAGGAAGGTTGCGCAAATGGAAACGACCTCATATATACGAGTAACATAACTTGCAAATCATCAAGGTAAAGGACGTGGGACCTTGTTTCTTTCTCACCGCCCAGGGTTTAAGTGCCTCTCAAAATCCCGTAAAATTCATTTTCCGTTGACAGCTTACAAATCCAGCCTGTTTTGTTTGTTGCATTTTAGTAGCGATAAATTATAAAATACATATGATTTATTAATTAAAAGCTTCTGAAAATTTTATCATGAAGCAGGTTCAGGTGAAAATACGTAACTTATTTTTCAGTTATTTCAATTGCCTTACGTTACAGTATTTATTTGCGTTGTTGCTCCTTATTCATTACAAACAGTATGTTTCCTGAGCCCATACACTGAAATTTGACATTTGTCCCGTTATCGATGGAAAGTTAAAATTTTTAAATATTTTTTTAATCTCTGCAAAAGTTTTCATAGATGGCGTTTATTTATCTTGGTACAGAATTTCAATATTAAACATTACATCACTAAAAACTAGAGGTATTCATTTTATGGTCATCGTTATTCAATTTCCCTCATGAGGACATTTTTGTGATCTGAACTGTACTGTCAGATCTCCTCTGCCACCAAATTTTCATTTTTATTTCGATTACGCATGGATTTTAAATTTAACTATTTAAATAATAAATTCAGTCCTGCGCCGTGGCGTAGCGGGCTAAGGCAGCATGCCTTGGTCCCTGGCCACGGAAACCGTCCCAGGTTCGATCCCACCCATGGGGTGCGGATTTTAGGTCCCGGGTATAGGACCGGTGCCCACTCAGAGGTAAGCGGCCCTGGTCACGGAAATCAACATTCCGGCTGGGGGATACCGAGATGCTGACCACATCTCCTCCCCGTATCGGTTGGATGATCGTCCACCGCTGCCGTACGTAAGTGGGCGTGAGGCCGGCAGTCGGGTTGGTAGGTCTTGGCCCTCTAAGGGCTGTCGCGCCATGGGTTATAATAAATTCAGCAGTATTTCATGCTGGTATTCTGCACATGTAAGGTTACTCTGAATTCTGAATTTTAGACGTGGTTTTTGCTCCTGAAAAATCTCGTTTTGTTTCCTTTTTTTAATTTCCCCACAAAAACCCCAAAGTATAATCAGAGTTTAGTTGTGTTTTGCCCTTCTCGTCTAATTTAAATGTCTAAATGAAATGCTTAAATGGACGGTTCCAATTGAGTACAAACAATGTGAAGGTTTAAACCTTAACTTTTTCGGTTTCTGAAGATTTTGATACTATAAAATCTGCTCCTCGTGATCAAATTTGTTGTTTAATTCCTTTGCAATTTTTAATATGTATCCTTTGAAGATGATGAATTGATTATAAGCCTTTTGTCCTTATAAATCATATTTTAGATTCAAATAATTCCTAATTTAATATGTGATTTGCTTTTAGCAGGTTAAAAGTCTTAGCTACTTACGTTTTTACAGAAAAATGTTTCGATATTACAGAGATTTTAACATTTGACCTAAAATACTTCGAAAGCAATATTTGAGAAGTAATGCGCAAATATTATTATAAGTTTAAGTTCTTCAAATTTGCATTTTATGGGACATTTAAATTTTAAAAACATTTTCTTAAAAAGTTAGCACGTTGGTTAGACGTTTATTTGTAATAAAGTTACGCAACACTGAAATGTTTAAAATTAGACATTTTAATACAGAGTACCTTAAAGTTGCTGAAAAATTGCCAGTTTTTCTGAATGTTCACATGGTTCTTATTAACTTTAAGCGTACACAAAGTGTGAGGACGTACACCTCGAAATCCGTTTTCACCACTTGCGCGCTCTGGTTGTTCCGCCCTGCATTCACTGAAAGACAAGAGGAGTTATATCAGCATTTAGCTTGTTATTAAATATAAACGAGGAAAATAATATAATTGTGTGGAAAGAATGCCACACGCCCATTTATATGAGGGATTTCGTACCGCGCGAATAGAGAGACACGATCTTGAGGCATATTGAGTTAATGTTAGCATGTATTGAACGCGACGCGACACCCTTATATGGGCGCATTTATGCACATCGCGTTGCTGCATGGTGAGCAACACAATTGAGTCACTGGGGAAATTTAGGAAATCCAGAACTGTATTTTTCATTTTTCAATATAGTTTGTATCTTCACGAGTTGCGAGGGTGATCTCATTTTTTCGTTCAGACTTTTAGGATATATATGCATATTGAATATTATGTATCAGGATTTAAATTTTGGATATTGTTTAGGAATTTTTTTTCTAAACGCACTCTCCGTAACCTTGCACTTTTTATCGGTTGTACACCCCAAATAGTTTTCGTCTGCTTTTTGACTTAGAGTCTGTAGTAATAATAAATACAACACACAGGGAGCCATACTAGCTGGCATGTCGAAATGATCTAGTAAAACTTTTCTCAACAATAAACAGCGTGACATGTTGCATGCATGAACAGTCACTCCAAAGGAACACTTGAATTAATAACCCCTTACTGTAAACTGTACATGTGCATAAAACACCCGCACACACCGTATTAAAAACTAATACTTATGAAATATTTTATTTTATAAAAACAAGAACTTGAAATAATTTAATTATAATTCCTTTATTAATAAAAATTGCTAGTGCTCCATTCCATTGATGATTACTGTTTAAATCTAGAAACCATATTACCCTATGGCTCGCCATGATCTGACGGTTTACGCTCTTCTTCTCCTTGAAAGAATGAAAAGTTTGATTCCCCTGCATGTTGCTAACCTATTGTTTCCACATTATTACTAAACATAAAGATATCTAAACTATTATCTGAGACTGGAGATCGTGTAATGTCCATAATTTGAATGCATACCTACCAAAGCTTTTAGAGAACCTCATGTTGCACAGGCCAGCGTTTCTACCTAATCATCCTAAAGTCCCGAGTTACAGTCTTGGTTGGAGACAGTAAGCCTATTGTCTATTCGCATGTGTATCTATTCTGTGGACTATTTGGCATGCACTCTGAAGCGAAATACAGGTTTATTGTTGACAAGAAATAATGAATTCCTGTATAAAGAGTGTCACGTGCCGTTACGCTTGGGCGACTCTGGTTAAGGCAGATACTAACTTCTCTTCCTAATTAGGTATAACATCGGTAGACCTAAGGTAGATAAGACTTATTTAGAATTTGTTATCTTTAAAAAGCAAAACAGAGCAGTGTCGGCTAACTCTGAATTCTTTGGACACCGGTTCCATACATGTGTCGTCTCTTTAGCACGGTGGTAGGGCTGTAAGAGCGCCGGGTAAGATTCGCGGTACCAGTATGGGGCTTTTCTTCTGGTGGTAGACCTGGTTCGAAGTGCAGTCAATTGAGAAGCTACTTGACTGAGGAGTAGAGGCCCCTAGTTGCGCTTCGTCTTCCAAGCCCGAATATTTGGTTTCTATTATACATCTCAATATTTATTCTTTACAAAATCTCTCTCTCTCTCTGTGTCGATAATTAGAGTTAGCTACAGTAATTTGGAGCCTTAATGATGGCTTGGGTCCATTCTTGATGAGGAATTTGAACAGTAGTTGTAATCTCAGTTCATTTTATTAAAATTTAGCATGCTTTGAGATAAATATGCTGTAGTTCCTCCCCGTAGGGGGAGGGATGAGTCCCTTTCAGCTGCCAAGGTGCGGCCGCTGCGGACCCCTAGCACTCCTGGTACCTCTGACGTTACTAGAGGAACCTCGGGCCGAACATTCGAGCCCCTCCCTCTGGGAGTTGTTCGGATTGGGTTGGACTCGAGGGGGCAGTGTGTTCCCGATACCCACGGGAAATTGGGTACCTCCGGCCAGGCCATGGCCGCCCGGAGAGGGTAGAGGGTTGCCTCATAAGTCCCGGGTACTAGCCTGCAGAGCTAGTAGTTGGTGTGCTAGATCACCGGCGGCCCTAGCAAGGTTTTTTGTTAGCTGGTTCATTAAGGACCGGCGCGTAAGTGGCGTATCCACTTCCGTCCCGTCTGCCGTGTGCAGGCAGGGGGGGGGGGCAGTTTATAAAATAGTTACTGTCCTACGGTAAATATACCCGAGAGGCCCGGGTTCTGGTCCTACGGGTCCAGGGCTAATGAGAGTAGATCCTCGCATTTAATTTAATGCTGTAGTTCCTATGAAACTATAAACTTTTAATGAATTTCTTTATGAATCGAACGGTTTTAAACCAATGAGCAGTGTCCATAATACTATCCTGAGAAACACAGTTGCGCCTGTCTCTTCTTAACTTTTCTTTGCGTCACCCCTTGAGCAGCGAATATTGGGACTGAAAAGGATCAATTTTTAATTTTCACTTCAAAACCCAATGATCCTGTATGCATTCTTTAAGCTTCTGAAAGAATCTTAATCATTGCCATATTCAGAACTTTTATCAAATTATAAAATACCATAACCAGACATGAAACATTTCTGCTAGTTCAGGTAACTTTTGGAATCATGTCAACATATTTTATTGATAGAATATTTAATACTCTAAATATATACATTTTGATGGGTTATTTTCAAAGATAGGTAATACGTTTTACAAGGATTTTCATATTACATTAAAATTAGTTTTTCTGAGGTGAGGATTCTACTCTATTTGGCTAAAGTTGTTTGGATTTACTTTTCATTCGTTTAAGTTGATGCATTATGGTTTATATCTTAAATTTAAAGGATATTTTAAGCATTAAAGCGAATTTTCTCTGAATTTTATTTCAATTATTAAATTACTCAATTTTATGCTATGATCACACTGGAAGAAATAAAGAATTTTAAGTGAGCTGTAATGTTTATGACAGAAACAAAACTAAACAACATTCATTCATTTGTTTCTGAAATTTGTGGTTATAATTAGACCTTGTACTTGTACTTAATCTGCTTAAAACAGACCTAGGTACATAAATTTGCTAACAGCATGTGAAAAGATTCTTAAATTTGTAGAACGCAGTGAAAGACCGTACATATTATATGTTGAGTATTATAATGCAATTTAATAAAACTGTTAAATATATTAAAATTGGAATGTGATTTTGTTAGGTATATGAAGCACAGAAGGTATTGCAAATATCTTGCCAGTGTTAAAAATGACATTCCATTGAATAACACGTTCTTTGGTGGCATGTCTTTCCATGGGCGAGGCTGGAATTTCCGATACAGAAGCTGTATAAAGACCACTCTTCCAAAGTTCGTGCTGAAAAGTGCTTAAATGTAACTTTGAGCTGAAACATTTCTAACCAGTGGAACAGATTTTTTAACTTTGGAAATCCTGAAAGCTAGTGCTTGAAAGTATTTGAAATAGTACCAAAATCACGTAAAATAAAAAAGGGGGGAAATACGATTTTCATGAGGTTGAATAAAACAAATAATAAATGTACAAAAAGTTATAGCTAAAATGTAATTAAGGATCTATATCCTTTATACATTTTTCAAGCTCCATGGAGTTACATTTGGAGGTTAAATAGCCAAATAATTCCCTTCATAGGTGTTATAAAATCGCGTATTCAATATTTGTTGCATCAAATTGGCGGCAGCTACCTCAAAATGTTTTAGTTCTTCCTATTAAAAGGGAAAAAACGTCATAAAACATTATGGGAAATTTTACAAATTATCTGGTTTAGGCTAGCGTTAAACATATCTAACGTCTGTTGTAACCACTTAAATTTACAAGTGTGAAAAGAGAGCGAGAGAGGGAGGGAGGGAGACGAAAGAGAGAAAGGGAGACGAAAGAGAGAAAGGAAAAACCAATCAACTTCGCCCATGTTATTTGGCATTCATCTCTCTCCTATCATCCTCTTTTCCACATTCATTTACGTCTCCCTTTCTTTCCTCTTTTATCTACGTCTCTCTTTATCTCTTCAAGTTTCGTTCTATGACTCCCTTTCTTTCCTGTCCCCATGCTCTCCCTTTCATTTGTCTCTCCCTTACACTCTTCTCATTCTCATATCTAGACTCCTCCTCCCCTTTCTCTCCTGTTTTCTCTCTCTCTCCCTCTCTCTCTGTCATCCCTCTTACTATTTCTCTCCCACTACACAATAGAATGCACATACAGTATAAAGTTTTGATACAGTAAAATATAACAGCAATTTAGTTAGAAGGATTGGAAATGAGGTTTAAGGATGAAGTTGAAATAAGCCGGAGCCATAAACCTGACAAATCTTTAAGATATTTTTTAATTTTATATTGCATATGATGTCATACTTCAGTAGTTTTAATAAATAAAAGTCAGTATAGTGTTCAGATTGAGAAACGAACTACGGTTATTGTGGGAACAGTTTATTGAGGGGAAAATCCAATAAAGTTTAAATGTGA
Source organism: Mantis religiosa (assembly GCA_030765055.1). Taxonomy (NCBI): domain Eukaryota; kingdom Metazoa; phylum Arthropoda; class Insecta; order Mantodea; family Mantidae; genus Mantis; species Mantis religiosa. The sequence continues at coordinate 71,567,435 of CM060950.1, read as the reverse complement.
CTATTGCATGTATAGGCTCTGTATTTCATATTGACAAATAACACTTAGCAATACTTCTGACATCGAACAAGCACGATATCTTATCTTACAGAATGCTTGCCAGGATGTAGTTTTATCGGATGAAACGTGAGCTCATTATTGAACTGTAATAGCATAGGTATGCAGCGATTAATAAGGTATGTTATCCAGTTGTGTTTTAATCAATGCACATTCCAATAGTGCCAATTTCCAAATAAATTATGTTGTTGAGGAAAGTATTGTGTTCTCGTTATAGCTTAATTTGAGGTTAGTTCACTACTCTCTCATTGTCACTGCTGGTAGCATTGGTTATTATTTCTAGCATATTCAATTTTTCCTCTATTTAGCAGGTATGTCGAGATGAGACAATTAATACAATGGTGATTGGATTATAAGCAACAAAGCTTAGAATGCATATATGTTGCATTTTGTTTGTGGAATAGCATTCATAAATTCCATTCGTTTCATCAGATACATTCCTTACTTTTTTCTTATAAAATTACTGATCAAGTCTATCCTGTTTAGTCATACACGTGTTCCCGAATCCCTGTCCACTGCGTGGTGGTTGTAGGAGTTTCAGGGGTGATACAAATTTTCATAACTGCTGCGACTGTACAAATATATATACTTAAATTACAGCATTTATCAGATATAAAACACTGCAGATGGGAGTGGGATTCGAAACGGAACCTCTTCCTTAGAGAGAGGTATCCCTAGCTACTCCAACACAACTTACTACTGCGGGTATGCAGATCAAACCAGCTATCTAATCCGGATGTCTAATTCATTACGGGGGACATGGAATTTATTATTATTATTATTATTATTATTATTATTATTATTATTATTATTATTATTATTATTATTATTATTATTATTATTATTATTATTATTATTATTATTATTATTATTATTATTATTATTATTATTATTATTATTATTATTATTATTATTATTATTATTATTATTATTATTATTATTATTATTATTATTATTATTATTATTATTATTATTATTATTATTATTATTATTATTATTGTTATTGTTGTTGTTGTTGTTGTTGTTGTTGTTGTTGTTGTTCTTGTCGTTATTGTCGTTATTGTTGCTGTAATTATCATCATCATTATAATTAAGACAAAATTGCCACAAGACATAGAGCATTAAAATGCTTCTCCTCACACCAGTTAACACAGGGGTGTTCAACCTATTTGAAGCTTGAGCCAATAAATTGATATTTTCTGAATAGACATTTAACTAAATTTATATTAATAATCAATTTGGATATGAGCAAAATATGTTAGAGATAAACCGAAAGCTCATTCAGTTATTCTTATTATCTATTTACTTCTTTATTTTAAAAGGGTACAGTGTTGCACATTTTTAAATTGCCATAAAAGGAAAGTAATTGAGTTATAATAGAAGTAATGCTTATTAAACGATTTTAATAAGAACAATGCACTGGAGTTTAAATATCTGTAATCATAGTGAGACTTTCGAATCTGTGTTTGCTTTACCAATTTCTCAATATTATATGCAATTTTTGTGTGCAAAGAGCAAGTGTGTAAGTAATATATGAATATGAACTACTTATTTATTCTTAATAACTTGCATAGCAGAAAAAGTTTGCTTACAAAGTATGTACAGACAAATCTGCACCGGGGCTTCTTGGAACAAAATCGTCAATTTCAGGGAATCGGTCTGAAGGCATATTTTTAAAGTTCAGTCCAATTAGGAGAAGTGGATATTTCTATTTGCAGAACGGGAAGTATTTGTTATCCTCAGTCTGGAAAGCAAAATGAATTTATAAATAAATCGGGTTCAGATTCGAAAGAAGTGTTTGCAATAATAAATAGATCTACCAACGATCTTGAGCTATTAGCGGGTAAATCAAAATGTCTTGACAGGCCCCTGAGTTGGATGGGATTGAGATGGGAGGCCCAAGTATCTTGAACTGTGCTGAAAAGGAATAAAATATTGAAAGGCTTTGTCTACCTGTACCGACTTGGCTTACACGAAACCCGCGGTACTCAGACAACCTCAAAGGTTACTGTACTACGACAAGGACAGTAAATAATGAAGCTCCTTTATTGGAATCTAACGTTATGTGGACTTTCATTAGAAACGCTTAAGCTTTCACATTAAATAAGCACTTTTTAATTACTTTTTATGCAGCTTAATGTTTGACGGTCATTATTGTGTTACTGCTGCACGTATTCAAATAAAGTTAAGTATTCTCGGAATAATTCTGAAGAAGCCCAAAGCATTTTCTTAATTTGGTTATTCAGGTTATCAACGTAAATTATGGTGATAATGCTAACCCGTACTGAAATACAGAGTTCTCGGTGTTTCAAGGGAAATTACCTTGGTAGTTACATCATGCATTGTTATACTTTTATACAAATGGTAATCTTATCATACCTCACATACTCCAAGCCATACAAAATACTGTCAAAAGCTTATTGCATGCTGAAGCTTTTCTATTATTTTGGTCCTATTGCTTGCAAACAGACCTTACTTTCATCTGTGTGGAATCTTGCATGAAATGGTATATAGGTAACAAACAAGAAAATTATAAGTCCTTTAAATTTAATTACACTCTGCACAATTAATCTTTAACTTTGATATTTTAGCTATACTAGCAGATTGCGTTAAAACCCTTGGTGAATTCATTGGTATTTTAAATGTTAACATTTAAACAGATCTTCTCAGATACATACTTTTCCAATTAATCATCCTGTTTGATTGATAATTCAACCCGTGTGAACTCGATTAAGTTCGTTTAGTAAAGTCCTGGAAAGCCGAGTGTTGCAAAATCTGATTTACTGCGATAATTTCTGTTCCCAAACTAGGATTATAATAAGGAATGTTCATAGTGATCGTAAGCAGAGCTTTCGTGAATAACAGTAATATAATAGTAATTCTCTTCTGCAATTATGTGAAAATAGCAATTTAAACCTTTTAACTAGCACTACATCGTAATCTATAGTTGCAGTGCTTCTATTCGTAGTTGTAGCAATGGTATAGTTTTCTACTATTTTAAATATATTTATATTTTATATTTATCATTGTGGTAATTAAAATTTGATACATTACTTTTAAATATATCCTCTCAGAAGTTCAGTTTAGTGAAAACTTTCTATACATGCTTGCACGGATTTCGGTTTGGAATACCTACATCTGCCATAGATAGACATTGTCATTATTTTTAATCTTAATCCAATTCATATCTTATATTATTTTCTAAATGGAAATATTTTGCATATATGATTATTCACTTTCGATATTTGCAAAATAACACGTCAAATGTTTAAATATATTTATGTACTTCAAAATACCTCCATGTACGTTTTTATAATGCATGGTTGAATACATCCCAAGGTATGAATTGTTGTTCACACTTAGTTGGTAAGAACATACAGGATTAGTCAGATCCTGGAACTGAGTGATTCGTTTACTGCTGAGTCAAAAAGTGTACAAAATAAGAGTGCTAAAAAGGAGCAAGCTCTCAGTGAGAATGATTGAAATCTTGGGGCACCGTATGTTACATGTCTTTTCTTGAATTGGAACATGGTAGTTTAAAAGAGTTTTCATATATTTTACTTTCAACCGAATATATTGCTTTTATTTTATTTATAAGAGGTGTGTGTGTGTGTGTGTGTGTGTGTGTGTGTGTCTTTTTCTTTCAAATAGTTCATAGCAAGGCTTACGAAATAACACTTAAGATTTCCGCAGTTCTTTAAAAGTGCAAATTCCTGGGATTCCAAGTACTATGAGTCACGTATTCCAATTTCAAAGAAAATTATCAATGGGTAGTCCCAGTTCAAAAATTACACTTTCCTAGAATACATGGATCAACTTATCAATGAAAGCATATGAAGTAAATCTGCTTATCTACGTTAGTGATCCTATACGTTGACTACTTTGTTAAGCAACGTATCAAAAGTCGTATGGTCTGGTCAGTGCTGGTTCTACTGAATAGCTGTTCATTCAGAATAATGTGACCAGGTGTGTGAATGGAGAACCTGTCCTAGCTGGCTGACCCCAAACAGTCATCAAGGAAGTGTAACCACTCCTCTGGCTTAGCTCTAGCCTTTTCTAGTCACAAGGTTGTTTACACTATTATTAATCATCCCTAAATAGCTAAACCTGTATGTAATAAACATTAGATACTACCTTGAGCATTGTAATACATTTGAATGAATTAAATTTGTTTCTTCGTTTTATAATATTTTTCAGTTCATATTCGTAGCACGTATATTTATATTCCATATATTGAAAATAAAACAACACTGCAATTTCTCTATTTTGTTCCAAATAGTGTTTCTAAACTAGACCACTAGAAAAATAATTGCTGGTATGTTTTGTCGTTAAGAAAGATTCGCGTGTAATCCAGCGTTGAAATCACCAGTTACAGCCGGTGGCATAAACGTGAGTTAAACCTACATATGGGTTAAACCTACCTTACCTTTTAATTTAAGAGTTCACGAGGGTAGTACTGAAATGTCATAAACACGAACAGTTCTTGAAGCACCAGTTTCTTCAACACACGCAACTGACACTTACCAGAGTGTTCAGTTCTGTACACAAACTACACGCAACACACGTCAAGCGTCTCACTCGCCGATGCAGGCTTCACTCGTACAGCACCACTGTTTCGTGGCTCTGACTTGATCGCAACAGCCGAGCTCTTGTTGCGGTGTTCAACTCCACTTACGTCATACGCACACCTGGCCTCTGGTGGTGGTATGGTAAAGTATCTACCTGACTAGCCCGTCCTATTGTAAATTTAATGACAGCCCGCTCTTATTGCTTTTGTTACATTGTCTCCCTGGACTGCGCGTTTTTATGTTGAGGCACACATTGTTACCTGCTAAAGAAAAACAAACACCCTGCCTGTATCCGGGGGAAAGTTTTTTATCGTGGCACCAAAACACAGCGTCAACCCTCGTACGGTATTTGTTATATTCCTTTCCTTATTTGATTTACTTTATTACATCCTAGTACCATATATACATTTATAGGGCATGTCAAGTTTACAATACTTTTATATTTTAAGTACTAGATTTATTAATAAATAATTATGTTTAATAAACATAACATTTTTAGCATTAATTATACTGCCCTCTCAAGCCAAAAGAGTGTATTCCATGGTTTTGAGGTTTTAGCTAATTGGTGAAATGTGACCAATAGAAAGGTTATTTCAATTATTTCCCATCACTATTGTGCGACGTTATTTCAACGTAGGTATATTATTTCGAGAGGTAGGATGAGGGTAGGATGAGATAGGTCTATTTTTTCAAGTAACTTATTAGACAAAACTAGAGATTCGCTCTGTTTAATAAAGTAAATTGAAATTGAACCGTAGAAATACATCTAGAATGTAAATATTATTTGTATAGTTGTAATTATATGGTTTCTCATATTGCTGTTTATTGTGTAGTAATTTGTAGACTTAACATACAAGAAAATTTTGCTCCTACCTATCAGCTTTGGGAAATAAATACAAAACAATATTGTTCTACAATTAACATTTAAATTAATATAAATTGCATAAGTTTCTTTTCCGAAAACATTACAGCCACTGTTATTTTATGCCCGCCTCGGTAGCATAGACGGTGGCGTGTCTGCCTCACGTTCAAGAGGTCCTGAGTTCTCGGTCAGGGTGAGTTACCTGGATAAGGTTTTCTCCGGGGTTTTCCCTTATCCTTAAAGGCGGATGTCAGGTAGCTCTAAGCTCCAAGGAACCCGGACTCATTTTACCATCATTTTACCAATTTCTTCATCGTCCGATATGACTTAACGTTGGAGGACGTAAATTACATTAAAGCCTGTTATTTTACTTTTAAAAACAAAACTGAGAAAAATGGTTCTTTTAATAAGCTTTCCAGTAAGATAATTTTGTGTAATAGTTAAGTGTCTTAGTCACTAGGTATTTTGCCCTCCATTCTGGATAACTAATACACTGTACCTTGGAAAGGAAGACGTAGTGAAACTAACCTTTGGTTAGAAGCTTCTAAAAGAATTATAAAAATAATTAAAAACTTTTTCAGAGCAGGCATTGTTAACATTAGGGACGTACTCACTAAAACTGCAAACCGAAAATACTATACGGAAAAGGCGCAAATCTGAGTTTTCTGTATTCAGTTTTCTGTTTAGAAACACCGAATTAACGCAAAATTTCCTCACAGTCCTGCATATATTTTGATATACGAGTTTTATTTAATAGCATTTTAAAGCTTTGTGTGCTGAAATACGCCAATGTCGCTTAGGAAATAATTAAATTATGTACCTGACAATTTAATTATATCTATGAAAAAATAAAGATATATTAACATACCCCCTTTTGGCTTAGAAGGGCAGAATACAATAATATAATAAGAAATGTTATAAAATAATATAATAGTTATACTATCATACTGAAATATGCATATTGTAACTTACTTAGCAGAATAAATATTAAATAGAATTCATCCATCCATAGAAACACTTCTTTCACAAAATATAAATTATTATACAGTTGAAGCTCAGCATAAATAGAGCCATTCCACTTTTATGTGGAATTATACTTATTATAACCAAAGACATCTGAGTTTATTTTACGTTGCTAGATTTAATTTAGAAAAAAACTAATGCTTCATAAGTATAAGTATATAGTAGAAACAATATGCTAAGCTTTTAGAAAGTGCTCCTTCAGAACATTTTCTTCATTTTAGATGAGTTTCCTATTTTTATTTCACATCTCTTATAATCCTTATCTACTTAAAACTAATGTAGTTCTGCTTGAATTTCCTCAGATTATCCCACATTATCGAGGAATTGAAATATAAATGACAAAGGTTTCGAGTTGTTTCAAAACTGTCCTAATTACACTACCCATCATGAAATTTACCTCCGCAAGATAACACATGTGTTTAGTTCATTTTCACATGTAGATTCTGAAAATTATGCTTAAAATGACACATTACGTCACAGTTTTTAGATATTTTAGATATGCATAGTCGAAAACGAGATCGCGTGGAACTGTGCTGCTCGAATAGTTACCCTGGCTTTATCTTTGTTAATAAAAACCTCTCAGATAACACCCTGATTACTCCACGTGGACATAACATCTATCTGTCATTTGTGATTCCTGCGCATTCCATTGGCTGAAGTGATGCGTTTATGGGGGCATAGAAATTGTTTGAGAAGCGTGCCAGTAATCCCTCAATCTTCCAAGAATAATTATTATAATTAGTGCGTTATCTGAGATGTTTTTATTAACAAAGATAAAACCATAGTAACGTTCTGAGCAGCACAATAATACCAGCCGGTAACATGCCTGCCATAGGTTGCCCACCCTGGTCCTACACGATTACTTGCGCAGGTACTTGCAAAATGTAAAGATAACGTGCTATACAATTTATCCAGGCCTCTACCTCAAAAGATTCTGTCGTTAAACCAGATAATTTTTAAGTCAAAGACATTTTGTAGAGCAAGTAGACTTGAATGATTTGGCACGCAACCTAAGTTTGTTACAGAAGCATCTGAACTACTAGGTTACAGGCTGCAACAATTGAAATTACTTGCAACTGGTACATAAAATACAGTTTTAAAATACCCTTTCATCGGAAGCGTAGATGGTAGCATATCAGCCTCACGTTCAAGAGGTTCCGATTTTGAACTCCACCAGGATGATTTTTTGTTTGTTTGTAATTTACGTCCTCCAACGTTAAGTCATGTCGGACGATGAATGGAATGGGTGAAATGTTGCTCAAATGAGCCCAGGGTCCATAGAGCTTAGAGTTACCCGACATTCGTCTTTCAGGATAAGGGAAAACCCCGGAAAAACCTTATCCAGGTAACTCACCCTGACCGAGATTCGAACTCGGGACCTCTTGAACGTAAGGCAGACTAGCTACCACCACGCTACCGAGGCGGGCCCGCCAGGGTGAGTTAAATGTAGAAGGTTTATTCGGGGTTTTCCCTTATCCTAAAGACCAATGTCGGGTAACTCTAAGCTCTACGGAACCTGGGCTCATTTGAGCATCATTTCATCTATTCCATTCATCGTCCGACATTCATCACGACTTAACGTGGGAGGACGTAAACTACACCAAAAACAAGTTTCAAAAGAGACATAAGAAATTTGAAAAAAATATTTTTCAACGGAAGAAAATATGTTTCTACAGAGACATCATTGTTAGTGGGTGCTAAGAATCGATCATAATCTACATGACTGGTGATAGTTTGTAGATTCATCAAAATTTCACTTAAAGGCTGTGTTACTATGTAATGGTAACGAACTTTCATCTGCTCCAGTTTTCTATTCTGTAGGTCTTAAAGAAGATTATAAAATATGGCCAAGATTGTACATGTTTTAACATATGAGGTTCATTTTTCGAAAATAGGTGGTGACAAGGTAATTAGTTTGCTGCTTGGATTACAAGGGGGATTCACAAAATATTGTGGTTCATTGTGTTTGTGGGACAGATATATTGTGCAAAAACATTATGTGGTATTACAGTGGGGCAAGCGGAAAGAATGTGTCCCATGTGAGAGAAATGGACCATTGAAACAAACACCATTGATTCAGCCTGATAAGATTCTCCTTCCTCACATATAAAACTTCGACTGATGAAGAATTTTGTTAAGGCACTCAACAACGACGGTAGAGGATTTGTATATTTGCAAGCAAGTTTCCACAATTGAAAGACGGAATTTTTGTTGGACCTCAAATCCGAAATCCTATGAGTACAAAATATTTGAGAAAACATTGCAGACGGTGCAGCTAGCAGCTTGGCTATGATTTACAGGGCAATGCGCGGTGTCCTTGGAAACACAAAGGAAAAAAGCTATAATACGAGGGTGGGTCAAAATCTAATGCCTAATATTTCTTTTCCAGGGCGCCGGGGTAGCGCGGTGGTTTCGTTCGCGGCTCCCGTTCTAAGGGTCCCGAGTTCGATTCCCGGCTCTGGGGTTGGCGATTTTAAGTCGGCCCTATCCACGCCTTCACCTCTGTCTAGCACACGTGAAGTATCCCCTATGCCCAACGTGGTTCGGAGTCCACGGTAAAAACTGTAGGTCCTCTCACCTCACCGCCATCTTCACTATCACCCTATCATCGGAGGTAATGGACACCGCCCTCTGGGTGCCTCCACCTGAGAAATGGGTCCGGTCATCACTTGGTGGGGTGAGGTTACCCCGAAGGCCAAGGTTGCCATGTGGGGAGTGTTAGTAACTAACTATATTTCTTTTCCATGAATAAGTAAGTTATGTGAAAACTTTGAATTTGGTGCAATTCCTCAAACCTTCTCCAATCCCCTGCAGTAGTAACTTCCTAAGTGAACAGGTGGCAGAACTGCATCCTCTTGCAAAATGGCTGACATCGACATTCGTATTAGACAGCGTTCTGTGATTGAATTTTTGACTGCGGAAGGTGAAACGCCAATTTGCATTCACGAAAGGCTAAAAAATGTGTATGGTGATGCAACGGTGGATGTCAGCACTGTTAGACGATGGGTTCGTCGCTGTAACGAAGCTGAAGGGCAAACACCATTGGCAGATGAAAAGCGAAGCGGCAGGCCGATGACTGCAGTAACTCCATGCAACATTCAGCGAGTCGATGACATCATTCGTGGTGATCGCCGGGTAACAACAGGTGAATTGTGTCGCATTACCTCCCTCAGTAAAGGCAGTGTGATGACGATTATTCAACAACTGGGTCACTCAAAAGTTTGTTCTCGTTGGGTACCAAGAATATTAACCGCCCAAAACAAAGAAACAAGGAAAGCAATAGCCTTCGAACACTTGCAGCGCTTCAATTTGGAGGGAGAGGAGTTTCTGGGAAAAAAATTTATTGGAGACGAAATGTGGGTTCATTTCTTTTGAACTTGAATAAAAGAGGCAGTCAATGGAGTGGCATCACAGAACGTCACCGAAGAAAAAAGAAATCTAAACTCAGCGGTCGGCAGGGAAAGTTATGACGACAGTGTTTTGGGACGCAGAGGGTGTGCTTATGATTGATTTTTTGGAGCAGGGATGCACAATAAATTCTGTCCAATACTTCAGAACTCTCAAAAAGCTGAAAGCACGTCTTCACCGAGTTCGCCCAACAAAAACTATGGCGGATGTTTTTCTTTTGCATGACAATGCAAGACCACACACCAGCCGTTACACCACTGCAGAAATTGAGAAATGGGGATGGCAAATCTTAGCTCACCCCCCATGCAGCCCTGACCTAACACCATCAGACTTCCATCTGTTCGGGCTACTAAAGGAAGCTCGTCGTGGTATTCATTTTGAAGATGAGGAGGCTGTGAAAACGTCCGTGCTTCAATGGCTTAGGAAGCAAGACCGTGTGTTTTACCACACTGGAATATATGCCCTAGTTAAAAGGTGGACCAAAACTGTGGAAAAGGACGGAGATTATATTGAATAGTGACAAATTAATCGTCAATGTTGTAGTTTTCAAGCTATGTAAATTGGATTCACTTTTCTTGGCAATTAAAAGAGAAAAAAATAGGACCCACCCTCATACTTTGGTTTCAAATTTGTTAAAATGCTACAAAGTCGTGGGTTGTAGAGTGTCTTTGAAAATAAATTTCCTCCTTTCACATTTATTGTTTTCCGGAAAATCTTGGTTACATTAGCGTGAACAAGGGAGATTGTTTCATTGGGACATTTTCGTCATGGAAAAGAGGTACCAAGGTTGTAAGGACCCAGTAATGTTGGGGCATTATTGTTAGTTTCTTGTGAGGCAAAGCACGCAGGTGTACAAGAGGCAATCACATGCTACCAAACACTTTCATGTAAGGTTACAGCTATGTCCCTTAAATATATAGTCCAAATACTATTGCATGTATATAAAATAACATTTTGCATTAATCTTGATTCACCGTGATATATAGTACTCTGTCATATATCATATCACAATAATAAATGTAACATATCTTATCTGAAACCCCGTAGGTGAGAACATAAATGCCTTCGTATCTTTTTAATCTTAGGTGATAGGAGATTTCTGTGGTGATTTTCAAATCAGCACATCTTTTTCCTTAAGAATCACCTACTTTTATCGCGGAGATATAAAAAGTTTTTTTTTTTTTTTTCCTTTTTGGGGTAGTGTTTAGAATAACACAATTTTCTTACTTTTCCCATTGCTTAATTTATTTCGGTGTGTCGTTTGAGATTTTTATGTAGCTAAGAGTTCAGTTGTTTCACCTAAAAACATTATATTGTGTATAGTGCGAAATTTTGATGATTCAATTTAAAATCTGGCTCTGCTTATTTCACGTATTCTTAGAATGACATTGGCTCCCAGTATTTTAATTTCTGTTGTTGCTTTATTTAAACTTCAATCTGATTTTTTGCACAATAAGAAATGTGAAAAACAGCTTTATTGTGAACAAAAGGACTTAATCATATAAAATATTTATAAACGTTATTTTAACAATTTGCGATTTTATTAGCGTATGCCTTCCCCAAATAAACAGTTCTGCACATCGGGGTTCATAAAATTACATTGTAATGAAAGTTTAAAATTTTTAGCTAATTTTACCATAATTTTCATTCTTAGTGCATAAACATTGAGGACTGTGAATAGCTAATGCCTTTGCAGATTTGAAAATAAATGTGAAAACTGTTATAAACAGGTATTAATCAATTAATATGTACACATGTAAAATATCTTTATGTGATTTACCTTAAATAGTGTTAAACATACTGAAAGGTGTAGGAGAAATATTTGCTGTCTAAGAGGCGCAGATATCTCAATTCAGTGTATAATGTCAAGCTTACTCTTGATTTTTAATGTACAAAAATTAAAATTTGTAAGAAAAAGAATATTTTGAGTGCAGAAAAAGTTGCAAAATAGTACATCTGAAAAGAACAGTGTATGAGCATATGAAGCCTAACACGTTCGTTTGCAGAGCACACAATTCTGTATCAAATAACGAACCGAATAACTTTTACTGTGCACGCAAAGCATTATAAGAACGCCAGGACCTAATGAACCATTGATGTTTATCCTGTCTGTTGTTCTTCGAACTTTTAAATTTTGTATTCTATTTATTTATTTATGTATTTATCTATTACTTTTTTTTTTGTGAAATACTTCTCCTCAAATCGTATATGTTATTCTTTCTTTTCAGCTCCCTAATGCACGATAAACGTTTTTCACAAATTCTTCAACAAGATTATGAACATATTGGTTGGCAAGTCCATTCTTACGCATGCCAGTTCCTATTCCACTTCCACTGAAATTTCTTCTTCTTCACTGTCTCTGATTTTGCCGTCCCTATCGTAGGCCTTTACCTACTTCATTTTCCTTTAGCATTTTTGCTCCCTGTTTCTGGAGATCTCTCTTTCAATTGCTAGACAGATTTCTTCAGTATATTTAAGTTCTTCCAGTCTAATCCATTATATTTATTTTCCAGATCCATAAATATATACACTTCACCTTTCTCTAGGTAATGTTTATAGGATATATTAATCCAATTACATCTCGTGCATTCTCCTTTCCTAAAACCTGAATTAAACATTATATTGAAATAGTTCACAGAAACTAGTTCAGCAAATGAGGGCAACATCCTAGAAAGAACGTTAACCTAATTACCGCTTAAGTATAATCTTATCCTGTGACAAGCTTTCTGTAATGGACGAGCTATCGTAGAAGCTCGACAGTTATATTATCGGTAAACAGAAGAAAATAAAAAGAAGGAGTTCACATTTCCGCTAATCTTAAAGATTCCGGTTAACATCAAACTTGGTTCCTTCTCGAATAGTGCACAAAAATCTGTTATATGTTAACACCGCGTTATAACATATCAGGTATATAACAAACGATTATGGAACTGTTGACTCAGTTCTCAAATACTTTCTAGATTCAATTAGGTGAGTGTTATTCATCGTTATTTGCCTTTCAATTATAAGGAGAAATCTTATCCATGAAGCTCCCTCCAAATAACACCTCAATTTGGACTTTCGAATTATTAGACAGATATATATATTTCAAATTATCTATTTATTTTAATGCAATTTTAGGCTTTCAACGTTTAAGTCCAGTCTGCTTTAAAACGCATATCTTAGTGAATGCAAAAGTAGAATATAGTGCAAACTAGACGCAGTACCTAAACTTGTAATATAGTAAGACCAGCAAGTAATTGTTCTTGAGGTCCATAAATATCGGCGTCCTTGTAGAATTCCAGGCATTACTGAAAGGAGTCCCCTAGGGGGACATATATCCTTTGCACGCAAACTTTCTCAACGCAAACAAATCAGTTATACAGGGATATTCTTCGCGTAAACTTCGACAAGTATCGACCTTATGGTATGATCAATTTGTTTTTTTTCTGGTGAGATAAAAAACTATGTATATCCATAACTGCTAACAAAGTACTGTTATGCAGAGAGTCCTAGCCTCTATAAAATTGGAAGGGATATGTTGCGAAAATTTAATAGCCTCGCGCAATTGATGGAAAAAACTGGTAAACTGAAACTGATGAGTGGTCTAGAGAACCTGGGTTTAACCCAGGATTGATCCTGGTTCATTTAAGCCTAGCGAATACATCAGATAACTTAAAAAATGTCGATGAATCTCAACTGGAACCTTTCTTCTAGTGCATGTCTAAAATGGGTTAAATTTCTATTCATTAAAAGATTTATTTTAATCAAAGAAATAATTTTTGGTCAGTGATCATCACCACACGTTAACACTAAATCAACAGTTTTTTTTTTCCTCCCTTTCTCACCAGTGCTGACGTTAGGAGGCGTTTGGGTTCCCTCAGAGTAAGGGAGCCGAAGCATCTGACCTGAGAGATGAAATCAGGGTTGAGGGATCGGCCCAACGCCTAAGATGAATGAATGAATGAATGTTGGAGCAGTTGGTGGAGTGATGGTGGGGGAAACCAGAGGAAACCCACCCCAGCACCATGTTGTCCACAACAAATCCCACTTTGCTGTCGCCTGGGATCGAATCCGCGCCGTCTAGGTAAGAGCCAAGCTGTCTAACCACTCAGCCATGGAGCGGCTAACAATTTTCTTGTGTTGTAGATATGACAACTTGCAAAAATTGTTATTAATATATTTTAGTGTTCAGAAATACGATATAAGACATTCCATAAAAGTGACGGGGTATTATGTCAATAACTGCACGATTGCCCTATGTTACTTTATGTGCATATGAAGCCAATTGTAACTCAAGTGCCATTTATAATGTATCAAAAAACAAAGCACATTTGAAAAAGTATTTATGCAAAACTATTTGATACTTTTGTTCGTAAGCATAACGGTGATTTGTTTGTTCCATTTATACCACACCTTTAACTGCAGTGGTCATATCGGCGGCCGTTTTCCTTTGGAACTTATCGCCTACTAGCGATGGTGTTTACTCGTATACGTTGGGTTGCTAGTACTTAAGATTTTTAATCATTAGATCACGCACACATTCACACTCTCATTTACTCTTCCAGACTCTGGGGAAGATGGGGAATCATTTTGATTGGAGAAAAATCCCCACTTCCAGCCGGGAATGGAACCCTGGATCCCTTGCACAGCAGGCAAGTGTTCTACCGACTGAGTTACCGGGCCAGCCGTAACGGTCATCTCAATGTTATTTATTTTATTTTTCGCTTTTGAGTTACCATACTGTTCACGGCCGTACAGTCCTCTGTGGTGCGGGGGTACTGTGTCTGCCTCATATTCAAGAGATCCTGAGTTCGAAGCTAGTTAGGACCGGTTATCTGGATAGGGTGTTTCCGAGGATTTCCCTTATCCTGAGAGACGAACGTCAGGTAATGGACCCCGGGCACATTTTTAATCTTGATTTCAACCAGTTTAGTTATCGTCCAATGAAACCTAAGCGGTTTAAAGAGTTAAAACTTAAACAAAAAGTCAAACTTGGGTGCACGGCACCCCCTCTAAGTATTTCTAGTGCAAAATGAAAATCCTAGTTTTGGATGGAATAAAAATGTTTTCCCTTATCTACTATAAGTAGATAGTAGAGAGAGTAAGACCTATAGCAATCTAAACAGACTACAACTCTCCTAAGATGTGAAATAACTATATGTTTTCCTCTATGATGTATAGTAAGAAGGAGAAGTATTGCATTCCATCCAAAACTTCAGTATCAAGAATTTTTTAGGAAAAGATCCGTGTATCTGTGTCTATAAACAGCATAACTTAAAAATAAAAAGCCGATACCAAACTTAGTATTTAAGTTAATGGTCTCTCTCCAAGATTTTCTTGGAAACATTTTCAAAAGTCTGATTTTCCCAAAACTAACTCAGAGATTTTGATTAAACTATCAGATACTGAAGATAGTTTCATGTAATATGAAATGTATGTTTCAATTTTCTAGGAATAACCTCCAAAGTCCCCTTTAATCTGGACGACTTTTGCATAACTAGTTAACTGTGACAGATAGAAATTATCTTACCACACGAACATATAGATCTCTTTAAACTATCAGAATGTATGTAAAATACAATTTTTGTAGAAATAATCATATTCTAGGTTTTCTTTGTAATTGGTTTTAATTATCTTAAATAGGAAGTCACTATTGATTTGTATATTCCTTCTGTGCAAAGACAGGGGGATGCCAAGCCTTCACATAGCTACAAGCTCTTAAAAGATTTGACTTTCGCTAAAATTTGCTGTTTTTCCCACTTCCATTGTACCTGGGTATAAAAGTATAATAATATAGCCATTTCCACAAACGCCTATCTTGATTTACATGAAGTAAATAGAAGAACAGGCATTGTTAACAATAGTTTGTACAATATAGAATAGAGAAATTCATAGAGTACAGAAATAATAATGTTAAGCCCATTTATAGAGAAAAAGCCGTTTTGAACAATTGAAATATGGTCAACAAATAATGTGTAATAAAGGCAAACACCATTGAGTCAGAAAAGGTTTTAAAATATGACATTCAGTGCCTTGTATGACCAGAAAGGATCGTTATGGATCTCCGTTCCCAAAGTTCTAACCTGACAGGACCATTATTGCCGACAGTTTAAATTGCCGGACGAAATTGGAAAGTAGAAAAACAGTGATATGAGTACACATAATTGAGCCGCGCCCTATTTGCAACTCGGTATTTATGAAAGCTATCCCACATTCACCCACCGCGGTGACATAGTGTCAGAGGTGGTTAACATTTCTTCATTTCTATATATACTTAATTACATAAGCAAGCTATGACGTAACTTCCGTTTTTGCACAGTGTTGAGGCAAAAACATACACGAGAAGTTGGAGGAATAAATCAAGAGCATGTTAACAGCAGGAATTAAATTTTGAAGTTTGTTTATTCCACAATGGCCATATCGGAATTTTGATCTTTAATGCTTCATCGTGTGGCAATTTAAATGTTCAAGAATGCTGGTCGTAATTGTGTACATTCACTTCCAATGTCTTTTTCTCGATTTTTAGTTTACTTACACTTTTGCGTATTAAAAATGTTCCACCCGATGTATTTGAAATAAATCTTGTTCAAGCTTTCAGCAGAAATACAGGCGGAAGTGTCCAGAATTTAAATTCAGATGTAGCTCCATTAAAATATAATGATGATAATGATGACGGTGATGCTACCAGCATTGAAGTCCCAAGTTTAAAGGCCGCAGCCGTTTAAAAAATAACTAAGCGTCTTACTTATACGAAACCATACTGATAATACATTTATGGTTTTGTCATTCTAAAATGTCATTCAGCTATCTTGAATATTTTCTGAGAAAACGGTTCATTTGTAGCAGAAAAAAGCGTGCCATAAAATACGAGGAGAAATCTACCTGTTCGCACACAATTTTTTTCTAGTGAATTTTAAAATATCTCACTTGAAACCGACAGTAAAGTTCTTTTGCGAATTCATGTTTCCGATAACACAGACAAAACGCCGGAGAAACTCACTGTTATTAAAGCTACTGCAGTTTTAAACAAAGATCTCCTTTTAGTAAAATGGTAAAAGGTAAGCAGGTAGTAAGCCGGCTGTACATTGGTAATTTGGAAGATTCTGTTATTAAGTGTAAAAGTCAGTGTCGCACAACCTCCCTAGCTACCTGCTCCTTTCATAACAAACAAGTGAAAGGGTAGAACTTGTCCTTGATCAACAGTCTACCGATTACTATGTACAGTATCAAAGAAACTCTAAAGAAAGGATTTTCTCGGAATAATTACATCATGTCCCACACTAACGGACCGAGTCTTAACATTCCCATACATATATTTTTTTTTCCTGTAATATGCTCGCAAAACTTTCTGGTCTTTATAATCCAGGAGGGTTTTATATTCGAGTAAATACGGTATTTTAATGCCACTCATTTATAAAAACGCAAATAACACTTATCATTTTCAAGGTAAATGCAATATTATTAGAAAATTGCCTTAATATTAGTTGTGTAAACACTCGGGCTTATTCATCTGTTATGAATGATGCTAGTATATAATGCGAAGTGTCCTTTCATTTATGCCCCGCAGAATGAGGACAGCAATAGAAGTAGAGGGTTTACACACCCGATTAGGATTAGGATTTCGCTACGGAGGGGATTCGGTACGAATGCCACCATGCTGGGCCCACTGTACCTATGCTCCTAAGTGGGGCACCCCCGGGAGGAAGGATGAGGCGAGAGGAGACAGAGGGTGGCCGACCCAAGATGCCTCAACAGTGCAGAGAGCAGGATATCTACAATTTACTTAGAGACTTCTCTCGACAGCCCAGAACAATGGGCACGCTTCCCTACTGCGGGACGGCAACGAGCCCAGCAGCCGAGCCACAGTCCCTGACTGGCGGTCCTGAAATGGTCCCAGCAGAGGCGCGGAGACCGGCAACCGACCTACCGGAGGAGGAAGCAGTTTACGTCAGAGCATATCATCCCACCATGTACCGCCGAAACACCCGCCAACACTTCCTGAAAGAGACCACCAAATAAGAGATGATGATAATGGAGATGAAATGGAGGGACAGAAAATTCGGGGGATGTAATTAGCTTACCCAGCATTCGCCTAACGACCTGGAAAACCCCCGAAAAACCCCTGGGTCAGGTAGGTCGGCCACGGGAATCGAACCCAGGCATCGAAACCGCCTGAGCCAACCCGCTCGGTTTACACACCCGATACTAATTTAATTTCCATTTTTATTTGATTTTGCATATAGGAACATAACACGTATTTCAGTTAGTTTAAAAACAGAGGAGAGTGTTTCAATTTCCATAAGTGAGCATTAAATGTCATAAAATCAAGCAAACTTTAGCAACTGGTAGTTATATTACAATGTTCGTAATACATATTTCGTATTTCTACAATTAAAAAAAATCAAAATTATGTTTGGTATTCGAACCATTTGTAGGTTTAGCTTCCGCGTACTTGGCCATAACCGCTCGGCTATCTGTACACGTTGAGTGGCTGAGATTGAGACTCAATTTTTCGCACACATTACAGTGTAAAAAGAAGAAAAAAGGAAGAACTCCCTTTGTGAATATGCACGAAACATGAAACAATACATGGTGTGTGAGCATTCTCATTATTATAAGTATGAGAGGATTCAGTAGGACGAAGCTAAAGAGACGCATTCCCTGTCACAATTGTGAAGCAGCCGTTGAAACGATCTGGACTTAGAAAAATATACGCTCCCATAGTGTGCTCATTTCTTTTTGAATAATTATTAGCAACATTAGTGACATTATTGCAGTGCCCTCCACACATCATGGAGCCGAACGACGGATGCAATCTACAAAGCCTTGTTGTCCTAATATTCGAACAAATTGCTCTACTGCTGCCGTAATTGGCTGTCTGGTTCCAAAGTGAGCTCCTCTAAGTGGTAATTTCATTTTTCTGAGAAAGTTCGAAATCACATGGGCTCATATCTGGGAAGTATGGAGGATGCTCCTGGATTTCCCAGTTCCATCTGCGAAGTAAACTAACAACAGGAGCAGATGTGTGAGAGCGAGCAGCATCATGTAACACAATGGGATGGGAATTCAGGGGATTTGGATGTTTACGACGCACTGCTAGTCGTAAATGGTGTTCCATAAGGTGATTGTAATGTGCACCATTCACACGACTTCTTTGAGAAACTGAATGAGTGATAATGAAAAGGAATGAAAATAGCCTAAAAGTCCCGTGAAGGGCAAAGACCTCCTATCAGATAGAGAAAACTCATCTATTATAACGCGGTGAGCCATTCCACGTAAGACGTTGTACACGTCTGTCACTTTTTTCTGATTATGCGGTGCACTATTTAGTCATTGCCTAGTATTAACACTATTTAGTACTTATACTATTCCCTCTTTAGTCATTGCCTAGTAATAACACTATTTAGTACTTATACTATTCCCTCTTTAGTCACTACTATTCAGTATTTGATCTATTTACCATTTATCTGGCACTATCCTATATGTATACTTTTCACTATTCAATCACTGCTACTCCATATTTACACTATTCACTATTTGACCAGACCGTTCTATATTTACACTATTCACAATTAGTCCCCACACAGATGCTTCTCCAGGGATTTCCAGTCTCTTCTTCTCTTGCTACCCTTGACCACTGCTGATCTGCATACTCCTTGAAGATCCCTGCCCATTTGGCTCTCGGTCTTCCTTGTAGTCGTTTTCTTATTCGAGGATCCCACGTTGTGACCTTGTACATCTTGTAGGCTTCCCATTTCCATCTTAACCTTGTGACTAATTGCCATATCTTTGATCTGTGATTACTGCTTCAACGCTGTCCATATGATATTCTGTCTTTCAGATATTCCCCCAGGACTTTGCGTTGCATTTTCCGTTGACATATTTGGATTTTGTTCTTTTTGGCTTTTTTGTAATTTACGTCCTCCAACGTTAAGTCATATCGGGCGATGAATGGAATGCGTGAAATGATGGCTCAAATGAGCCCAGGGTCCATAGAGCTTAGAGTTACCCGACATTCGTCTTTCAGGATAAGGGAAAACCCAGGAAACACCTTATCCAAGTAACTCACTCTGACCGAGATTTGAACTCGGGACCTCTTGAACTTGAGGTAGACACTCTACCACCACGCTACCGAGGCTTTTTTTTTTTTTTTTTTTTTTTTTTTTTTGCTATTGGTGACCATGTCTGACATCCCAGGTTTCATCTAACCCATCTAATCCCAGGTTTATGATACGTTGAAGAAAACGCTCACCTTCACGTTCATGGCGTTTTAAGAGTAATCTCGCTGTTTCCATCCTCTGTCACATTGTTTCCTCTGTAAGATTGTTTGGGACCCATCGAGCGCAGATTTCCCTTATCTTTAACTTCTTAAGTATGTGGAGAATCGTACCAGGAGCAAATCCAACTTCCCTTTCTAGTTCAATACAAGGCCAATAACGATGTTCTTTCAGCAGTGCTCTAACAGCATTCACATGCACTTCATCAATTTCTGATAGTGCTCTGCCACCTCCACGTTTTTGATGAACGTCTTCTTGTCCTCTACGAAATCCATTCGCCCACCTAGCCACGGCAGGATGTTAGTCTGTCTACCATAAGCTTTCAATAAATTTGTACGGCATTGTCGGGCATTGATACCTCTAGCAGCCTAGAGGTTCGTGTTTACTATATATAAGGGCATTCCAAAAGAAACGAGCCGGAGTCTGGTATGCGCAAACTGGTGACAAGATGGTAATATCGTGTCATGTGTAACGAAGTGTTGTTCCGACCAGAGCGTGGAAGTTCAGTCCGTCGCTAGAGGGCACGCGTTCACGTCACGTGACTATACAAAGCTAGCAACCACATGCATCAATTGTCCAACGCTGCCAGTCGCATTGCAACCAGTGAAATGGAGGCATCAAAAGAAGAGCAAAGAAGTGTTGTTCGTTTTCTGACAGCGGAAGGAGTAGGGGGAACGGACATTCATCGACGAATTTCACAAGTGTAGGGCGAACACTGCATGTCTCTTGCAAGGGTCAAGGCGTGGCACAAGCTCTTCAGGAGAGGACGGGTGTCCATAGCCGATGATGCACGGTCTGGAGCACCACACTGCATTACCGATGACTTCGTCCAGCTGGTTGATGCACTCATTACCCAGGACCGCCAAGTGACTGTGAAAGCCATAGCCGCCGAGGTCGGATTGAGCGTAGGAAGTGTTCACACCATCATGAAGGAACGACTGCTCTTGCACAAAGTGTGAGCCCAATGGGTATCCCACAGTCTTCAAACACACCAGGAAGCATGTCGAATGGCCCACTGTCTAGATCATCTGCAGCGTAATGTTAGGGAAGGGGTGAGTTCCTGGCACGAGTGGTGGCTGGAGATGAGTCATGTCGTCATCACTTCAAACCAGAATCAAAACGACAAAGTCTCCAGTGAACCATCCAGGGTCACCACCATAAAAAAGCCAAGGCCATTCACACAAGTGCAGGAAAGGTTAAGCTGACGTTCTTCTTTGACCAAGATGGTCCCCTTCGATACACTTTCTGCATCACGGGGCGACAGTGAATGCCCAGCGTTACTCGCAATCCTTGACCAACCTTCGCCAAGCGATCAAATCAAAACGACGAGGCAAACTCACCCGTGGGGTCATTATGCTCCACGACAGCACAAGGCCTCATACGGCCAACACAGTTGCGGCACTCCAGTAGAAATTCAAATGGGAGCTTCTCGGCTACCCTCTATACAGTTCATATCTCTTTTCCTATGATTACGTCATTTTGGTCCCCTTAAAATGGCTCTGAGAGGCAAACGATTCACTTCGGACTACGACGTCCAGCTATACGTACAGAATACGTGCGTAACTGGCTCACATCGCAGTCCCGAGACTTTCAGCAGACAGCCATTCACCGCCTTGTGTCACAGTGGAGCAAGTGTCTCAACAGGCAGGGCCAGTACTTCCAACATACAGGTACTGGTTTCTGTAATTGTCTCCTGTTCGTTTCTATGTATATATACAGGATGCTTCTAAATTAGACTCGCAAACTTTGGGAGCAAATAGATACCCTTCTTTTGAGCATGTTTGGCTAAGGAACCTATGGGTTGTGGTGCTTCGTTTCAGCACAAGATATATTAGTCGAAAGAGTAGAGGTAAATAGGCTTGTGCAAATAATAAGCCATTCAGTTTTACATACATTTGTGTGTTTATTGTATAGGAAACTAAAAAATAAGCGTAATGGAAAAATAAGTTCACTCACACAACTGTATAAAAGAAGGGAAAAAACAAACAATTGGTCCAATTGGTTGATTTATCACATCAATTGCTGGAACACACATCCATTGACTTCCAGACGAGAAGTGCATTGCTGTACCATACCTTGCCTTACCCTTCCAAAAATGCCAGGAGTTTCCCTGATTTTAGCTGCTGCGCTGGCAATTCGTGCTACAAGGGTTTCCTCCGTGTCAACAGCAGTTTCATAAATCATTGCCTTCATGTGGCCCTACAAAAAGAAATCCATTGGCATCAAATCAGGAGATCGTGGTGGCCAGGTAGTGGGTCTACCTCGACCTATCCAATGATTGCCGAATGTAGCTGTCAGATGGTTGTATACTGAATCCAAAATGAACTGGTTCCCTATCATGCTGAAATCACGTTGATGTTCAGAGGACGTGGATGCAGTAACTCGGGTAGATAATATTGAATAAATACTAAATAATTGTCGAGTGGGAAAAATATATGGTCCCACAAGGACGTCATCTATAATCCCTGTAGACATTGACACTAAATCGTGCTGATGTGATTGCACAATTATGACATGGGGTTTTCGAAGCATCACATATGAGAATTGTGGGAATTGAATATCATCTCACGGTGAAGCATTCTTCATCCGTGAAAAATACACGGCTTGCAAACTCTGGTTGGAGTATGCATTTATTCAAATTCCAGTTACAGAAGTTCACTCGGAGTGGATAGTCACCTAGTGTAAGAGCATGGACGCGCTCAAGGTGATATGGATGCAATAGCATTTCCTGCAAGATTCTCCAGATCGTGACACGGCCAGTATGAAAGTGTCGTGCAATCTCTGGAGCTACTCAGCAACGGATTATACGCTACCCACTACAGCACCGCTTACTTGAGTTCAGGTGTTCGCTCAACAAGCATCCGTGCTTGCCCATATGCTGGTCTCTGTAATGACCCTCAGTCGCTTAGTCTCTGATGATTACTAGCAAATGTCGTATGGCGAGGACAATGTCGGTTTGGAAATCTTTCCTGGTAAAGACTCTGCGCCAAACCACCACATACTAATGCTTCACCGTATACCAAATGCTCTCCACTAATCCATGCCATGTGTAACGTTCCATGTATGCCGTACTTCCCAAACGTCATTGTTCTGTTTACAATGAAAGACGCACTATAGCTGATGCAGTATGTAGAATAACCGTTAGAAGGGGCAGACTGGGAAGTAAGTTAACATTCTGTAAACAATACCGAATGCTAGTGACCTCTGGAAGTAAACAAACCTAGTGAAAGTAGTAATAACAAACGCCTCTTGGACTGACACGAGTGTTCTTTTCCTCCAATTCCTTCCCTATATATATATATATATATATATATATATATATATATATATATATATATATATAGGGACCTTAACACCAGAATCATCCCAATGAACTGCGCAGAAAGACAAGCTGAAAGACAATTAACATTCCCCCTATGCGATGACTTGATGCTGGAGGAAGTGATGCCTCATTTTTAAATTTGCCTTTATTTATTAACTACTATTAAAAAGATTGCATAACTAGCACCATAAGAAATGAGCAAACCAATATGTTCTACTAAAAATCGCCAGTGTTACGAAAGCCTTTTTGATGTATTCAGCAACAGTGACACACGTATGGCATTTGGTACCTAATGCAAGATTATTAAAAACAGCACAAATAATGTGCGGAGCACCAAACTGATTATTTTTCAGATGTTGACTCATGTTTATAAAACTATGGTTCGGACTTTGACAGTCCTCTGTTACACAGGTTGTTAGGGTTATGAGTACAGATATTTCCTTGGGTGTTTGAGAAAAAAATGTGACGTCAATATTTGCTTCATTTGCGCACATGCAGTTCTACTTATTAAGAGTAGTAGGTTTTCAGGTTGATCCATACCTTAAAGTAGTCGTAGAACACACATATCATAGTGTTTACTTTCTCTTTAGACGTGTATTGCGAATGGATACCCTCGCGATAACGAATGTTGTATCTGAACTGAACTCGAATGCTTTCTGCAAAATCAATGACCTCATTCTATCTGGGTCAGCAGTTCACGCACTAAGGTCCCAAAATATGAAATAAAATGGATAGTCCATACTAATAGACGTGGTTCGTTTCACAATGCAGTTTGTACCGGGCAGAAAACGTTAGGTAGTAAATTATGTTTGTGGGAAAACTGGTAGACGAGGAGAGAAGAAACAACTAACATGCTGAAGCGAATATATATTAACTCAGCAATTACCATATTATCTGCACTTGCCTCCCTAATAACATGCATGAAGGACAGGCATAGGAATTCCTAAGCAGGTGGCTACAAGTTATCAACACTGGAACCATTTTCATCAGGCAAGACGTGGATAACAGTGGCCAAAGATCACTACTAGGTACATAAATACTGTGCTGTTTTTAAAAGGCCGGCGTTGTGACCGACTGGTTAGACTACTCGCCTCTCACCAAGAGGACTTAATTCATCCCCAGGAGACCATATGTGGGGTATCCAAGCAAGTTTTCTATGGCTTTCCCTGCCATTCTTTCCGTCAACTGCTCTGCCATCACCCTTCCTTTCTTCCTTTTCGCCCTCATTTCACAACAGTTCCTTCGTCGTTCTCAAACCAAGCTTCAGTGATGATCATCCATCCTAGTTACTCTCTCTGATACAGAGTTTATCTGCTTCTCAACAGGCGTCTTGACTCCTGATGTCCTCTTCTGCGTAAGTTCTGATGGGAAAATGCTGCATGCGAGGAAGGTAAATAGAGAAAGAATAAGAAGCTGTCCACACACGCCAAAAGATTCTACGAGGCCAGCAAAGAGGTTGGTTATTTGCGAAATTCCTACCAATAGTGACTACTAGTTGAAACTTACTTACTTCCGTCCTAAATTTACCGTTTAGAAGTCCTTGTGCTTTGGGATGAGCATGCGTTTCAGAACTTTTTTTTTTCAGGAAACCGCTAGCAAAAACGCAAAATAATTTCGAATTATAAACCTGTAGCTTTTTCTGTCAGCTACATCAATGTTGTACCAACTACCTTTAGTTTTGTATGTAGCATTAAAGAGAAGATCGGAAGCTCTGTTCTTTCAAAATTAAGTCTATTAGATTCATCAGTGATTTATCTCTAAAACTGTTATAGTGGATGTTTTGCAGGATGCAGAAACGAGCCCTCAAAGTTTCTTGATCTATTTTCTTTATTGTAGCATATTTTGATTACAGCTGACAGTAATTTCCTTTTTTTAAATGAATCGACTAATTATGTTAACACCAAATTAGACCGAAAACTTTGTATGTTCCTTTATTATAATAAAATTTAATTTTTCATCTTAATAGATTCTGAGAAAACGGGTCAAATTTTACCAGAAAATACCATTCATAGAAATAGCTGTTTAAGCAATAAATGGAGAAAACGGCCTCGCGTATACTTTCATAGAAGAAAACTGCAAACTTTAGAGTAAAATTTCCCCTAAAATAAACTGAAGTTTACCTAAAGTGTATAGGAGCTATAATTTAAGTGAAGTAGTGTAGAACTCAGTGAAAAAATGAGAGATGCAGTGTCATTTTAAAAAGTGTGAAAACCACTGGTTCGAAGACCAGTCCCATTGCTGGAGCTGCCTATGGAGAACGATGAACAACCCGTCGATCAAACAGCTCTCTAGTATCCAGAGGGAGTACTTTTCCTTTGAGCAAGCATCCTCACCATCTGTCCGACACCACCATACGTCCCGAAATATATAAGCATATCTGAAAGATGAAAAGGAAGCGCAATGAAAGGGAAACTGTTAAAAGAAAATGTAGTGACTAAGAGCTGTAGTGAAAATTGGGAAAACCAGAAGCTTAGAATGGCCAACGGGAATTTAACCTGGGAGCCTCACATTTACCGGAGCCTCGTTATGAAGTCTTTTATATACAAATCCATTCCTTGATACGGTAAGATTTTCTCTGATCAGAAAATGTTGATTTTTGGCTGCATATTCTTATAGCGTTTGTTTACAAATGATTTTTTGGCCTAGAAAACTGCTCACATTTCAAACGCTTAATCCTGCACGATGACCTAAATTAGTCAAGTGCTGAATAAGGATATTGTGTAAGGTTTTGTTGACTAAGACAACTTTTGTTATTGACTGCATCCTCTCCCACCAAAATCGTTTCCTTGAAAGTGCTGAAAAGTGCATTTTTGTGTAATTTAACACTTTTCTAAAAGGAAAAAAAAGAAATGTTTTCTTAAATATGGAAGAATGTGTGCATTAGCAAACAAGAAATATAAGAAGGTAAATAGAAAACCACGTCCGCCTCGTCTGCATTAGGAAGTTTCAGACTCTTTAAACAAAGGTAATCCTGAAACAGAGAAGCAGTTCCTGTTGCCATAAGACTATCAATCGTCTATAATTTATGGAGTTATTTTAATTAATAAACACCACTTTAGCCCATAAGGGTAGGAGCAATTAACGAGAGTAAAAACACTTATTCTAGCCTTCGCAATTCAAAGATATGCCTCTTAACAAAAAAGACACTTGAATAATCATATATTTATCTTCTGAGAGCTACTTTGTCGCTGAAAGTAAGAATAATATTAAAATCATTAGAACAAAAGCACACGTGTTTCATTTTCGTGATCATATTGTTGTATTTTTGGTCTACAATATCAAAAAGTTCTTATAATAACTAAAGGTCTATCTCTTTTACTAACCTGTAGTGCTGCTTTTGGGTATTGTCATTAATATTAATATTACTATAATCGTAATCATTGTTAATGAATTTTAAAATGTGTTTATATAATCGAAGCTCTTGGAGGAAATGTTAAACAAACTATTGCTGAAATTACAATGGTAGCTGCGTTTTACTTTTAAAATGTAGTGACCTGTTTTTTGTATTAATTAATTTTGCACATTTTTATAATAAATTTTTATCTCTGCTTTTTAAAGCAAATGTTAATGGCTACCTTGTGAAACAATTTCAGATAATTTGAAGCTATGTAATTTTAATTTAATTATTTTCTTGAATCATTTGTTGTAATTTTTTCTGTATGCATCACTATTATAATAATGACATAGAAGTTGCCTTGTATTTTTCTGCCCTTTAGATGCATGGAATTCATTTCTGAAGCACGAAAATGTTAAAACATTCATTTGTAGAATAAAGGTATGTGTTGGACAAAATCTAACTTCACATTCTTTTTTTTTTTTTTTTTTTTTTTTTTTTTTTTTTTTGCTTAAAACAGACTTATCTGATAAACCTAATTTCATCAAAGGGGTAAATTTCGTGTTGCACAGTGTAACATACAACAGTTAATTATAAAACAGAGGGAGATGTGGAGGGTTATTTGTTTTATTACGATATTAAGAACACTAGTCGACAAGTTTTTCTTTACAAGAAATCTAAAAAGCGAATCTAGTGTATTTTTTTCATTATGAATTCAGATATCTAGTCATAATTTTTCCATCTGGCACAGTTTTGTTGTGACAGCTACTTTTTAAAATCGGATTTTAGCGTTTTCTTTGACATGCTATTGGAACCTTTACCTCATATGTTGCGATTTTATCCAAGCTGTATATAAAGAAATGATTTGTAATATTATACTGAAGAACCATAAAACAAAGCTGTGCAGATTCATTCATGTTTGGACATGTACAGACCTGTTCATCTGGCATTGTGATGTGTCAGTATTGAGCTGATTGTGAGTTTGTACAGTATTGAAATATTTCCTTCCTTTCTTCTCGGAAGTGTATGTAGTCTTTTAGTGCTTTGTTTTTTCATAATACCAAGAAAGTGTGTAAATCCTGTAGACAGTTTCTGCTATACTTGTGGTGAGCTGACCTTCAAGTCTCAGAGGCAAAATTTGACCCCACTTGTAAAGAAGTGTGATCAACTTTACTTTGGCTGTCAGGCTGGTGATTTTGATAAGAGCTGGGCACCAAATACATGCTGTGTTTCGTGTGTTAGATTGCTGACCGTGTGGAAAAATTGTACACATTGTATGCCATTTGCAATTCCTATGGTTTGGAGGAAACCGAACTAACATTTAAGTGATTGTTATTTCTGTTTGACAAATATAAAAGGAATCACATCTAAACCAAAACATACAGTTGAATATCTAAATTTTCAATCTGCAATAAGACCGGTCTTACACAATGAACAGTACCCTGTGCTAGTATATGCAGATACGACCTTAGGTGATAACTCTGATTCTAACCTAACTGAAACTGAAAATGCTTCAGATAAAAAAAAAATGATCCTACATGCGAAACCAATACCTGTTCATCAGAACCATACTTTCACAATCAGAAAGACGTTAGTGACCTGATTTGGGATTTCAATCTGTCTAAACAGCAAGCTGAAGGTTTAACTTCCAGACTCAAAGGGTGGAATATACTCCAAAAAGAAGTAAGAATATGTCTGAAGCAAATGACGTGTTTTGTAGTGAATTTTCTTCAGTTATGGAAACCCTTGGGCTTCAACACAGATCAGATGAGTGGCGACTATTCATAGATTCGTCTAGTTTGAAGGCTGTGCTGCTACATATTGGCAATGAACTTCATCAATACCTGTAGCGCAAGCCGCTGATATGAAAGAGACATATCAACATATGCAACTAATTTTAGAGAAAATACACTATGGAAAATATCAATGGATTATCTGTGGGAATCTAAAGGTTATTGCTTTATTGCTTGGTTCGCAAATTGTGTTCACCAAATTTTGCTGTTTTTGTGCCTCTGGGACAGCAGAGATATGCAGTTTCATTATGTTAAAAATCATGGTCTAAATGTGAATATCTTATCCCTGGCCAGAAAAAATGTCATGTGTCCCTTCAGTGAATCCTGAACAAATATTATTACCTCCATTGCATATTAAGTTAGGAGTAATGAAACATTTCGTCAAAGCTATGGATAAACAGTCTGATGGATTCTTGTACCTAAAATCGAAATCCCCCAAAGTCAGTAATGCTAAACTTAAATAAGAAATTTTTATAGGACCACAAATTCGGTCATTAATGGGTGATGAGAATTTCGAAGGACTGTTAAATCCACTGGAGAAAGCAGCCTGGCAGTCTTTCATAGGTTTATGTTTCAATTTTCTTGGAAACCATAAAGCAGAAGACTATCGTGACATAGTGACTGAGCTTCTGCATTCTTACAAAGCTATGAGATGCAACATGTCTTTAAAAATTCACTTCTTGGTCTCTCACTTAGACTTCCCCGAAAATCTAGGAGCTGTCTGCGATGAGCACGGTGAGCGTTTTCATCAGCAAATTTCTACCATGGAAAGGAGGTATCAAGGCGAGTGGAGTTCCAATATGCTGGCTGACTACTTTTGGACCAAGAAGAGAGACGTTCCAGATGCAACATATTTCCAAAAATCACTATCTACCACTTTCTAGGTAAGTCAGAATGAGTAACTATAATTTTGAGTTAGATAGCTAGTTACGGATTTTTTGAATATCATAAAAATTCAGATAAATATCACACAAAACTCCTGCCCAATGGAGAGAAACTAAAATTATATTTGAATTCAGCACGAACAATACTTCTAGAAAAATTTATTTAATTCTTGTGAAAGAAGAAAACATTTTTGTAGACTAGTGTAATTTGATATATTTTGCATATTAATGTAATCCATAAATTCGTTTTCAGTTCAGTTATGTAATATTTTACAGACTATAAATAGATACAAAATACTCTGTTCTCGCTTCTGTAAGCACCCAAGGATTTTGTCATAGGATCATCAACCTAAGGGTGTTCCGTTGAAGTATCTCTGTCCCTCTTTCTCGCCTTCCATATGTTCACAGCAGGATCGTTTTGGATCAAGACAGATTTTGACAAGGTTTATTCTAAAAATATGTAAACATAGATACTAATAATATATAGCGACAAGGAATATAGCTTGTACACAAGGCTCACAAATCTAGAAGCTAGTTCTGGGTCGGATGCCCAAATATGTTGAGATCCTGCGACGTATAGAATCGGTATAGAAAAATCTGACGTATTATATTCACATGCCATTCTATAACCGATTATCGTTTGCTTTATTTAGTTCTGAAGACGGTTTTTAAAATTTCTTTTTCTGTCTACTTCATGTTAATAGAGAACTTCGGCAGAAACAATCGCATTCACACTTCCCTGGAGGTACAAGGGAACCAAACAAATAGTCATATGCTGGTGTAATCTGGCCTAAATATTCCAAAGTGTCTATGATTTTGTGAGAAACAACTGAATAGCAACGGCAGGTTAGGAAAATGTATTTAATTTATCAGAAAATTCAGAAATAGGTAGTTTCAGAGAAAAAATAATTAAAATAATTGGAGTATTTTAATGATTATGTGATACGGTTTTGTTTATTTCTTATGGTTTATTTCAAATGAAAATGGCTTCACACAATATTCGCAGAAAGTTCAGAATAGGTATACATCTTAGTTTATATTCAGTAATCTTAAATATGTTAATCGAAATCTCTTAAACCTATTCGAGAAAATAAAACATGTCTAGAAACAGTTTTATTGTAAACATAACCTCGATTAGGAGATTATCTTTAAAGTCTTTCCATCGCGTTTTCGAAGATACTGAACCTAAATCTATTCGTCCAGTATTATTTCAACCCAAATAAATGGATCTATTGAATGACCTCATAACTATCCTCCAGCAAGTTTGTATTTATCAGAATTTTCACTTTTGAGTTATGCTGTTCACAGATGGACTTTTACTTAATTTTTCTTTTTAGAAGTCCAGGAACGTCAAAACAGGCGTTTATCATAAAATCTTGACGTGGAAGTTTTGGGTGGCACACTATAACTTCTTTAATATACCGATTGACCCTCCTTGGCCAGATAATGACTTCGTTTAAATCTGTTTTTTGTAATTTACGTCCTCCAACGTTAAGTCATATCGGACGATGAATGGAATGGGTGAAATGATGCTCAAATGAGCCCAAGGTCAATAGAGCTTAGAGTTATCCGAAATTCTTCCATCAGGATAAGGGAAAACCCCGGAAAAAACATTATCCAGGTAACTCATCCTGAACGAGATTCGAACTCGGGACCTCTTGAACGTGAGGCAGACACTCTACCACCGCGCTACCGAGGCGGGCGTTTAAATCTGTGACTTAGCAATATGCGAGGAATCCCAGGAAAGTAAAAAACACGGCGATTATTTAAATATGCTAGCAAGAGTTGTGGTGGTTGTATGAACTGAAGGTCATGAAATAATGATACAATGGGTGCGGAAAAGCAATGCAGAAAATTGTAGACTAGAAACACAGCATAAACATTTTGAGAAAAGGAATATAAGGTCGCAGAATTCTTACATGCGCTACATGCGTGAGCATAAAATCCGTTATTCCAAGTCTCCAAAACCTATGTGCGAATTCTGAGATACAAATAAAACACAGACGTGTATACTACTGGTCACTGGTAATAGCTGTGTGTGACGTTCAATTCCACATCTATGTTGTGAAACCTACCACCGCCTTGTCACTCGTCTTGTCCAGTACAAAGAGTAGAAAGGAGTACTAATATGTAACATTTAGTTTCAAATTGTTTACCAATACTCATTTTGTTAGTACGTACCTACTGTCTGCCCACCACAAGAAGGCAAGAGAGGAATGAAGCGGAAAGAAGCTTGCAATGTTTATCTGCTCTTAGTGGATCTGTTTACTACGAAATGAGTGTTTGAGAATGCACGTGAACCACCCATGCTGCCAGATCTAATGCTCATTTCAGTAACTGCAGTGATAGGTATTATGCATGGGTGAGTTATGTCACAATACTGTGAACCTAACATCCATACCATACCTGGAAGGCGAGCATAAACACAACAAAAGTGACTATGTTACAAATTCCTCTGACTTGCCTTCCTGTACTGGGCAGACAGTACACACATGTTATATTGCATCTACCACCCGATATACCTAACCTCAAAATGCTTAGTTTGATATTGGCTGTCTACTCTGCAATTTCTAAAAAAGATAAAATTCCCAACAATAAAGAAATCTGGTTTTTATCAATTTAATTGTTTAGATTGTGATCAGGTTTACATTGGAAAGATGAAACGTAGTTTGGAAACCAGAAAGAAAGAACATTTTCGTAACATTAAATACAAACAAACTGATAAATTGGCCGTAGCAGATCATTTTGGTCATTTAACCATGAAATAAATCCCGAAGTTAAATTATTAAAACAATTAGATGTTCCCATAGATCTAATAGTGTGAGAAAAATATTTATTTAAAAAAATAAAAATCGTGTAATGAATTTTGACTTACCGGCAACTGATTCTGTTTTTAGGTTTGTTTCGTCTTCAGATTTTGGTAACACGAAAAAAAACATAGTATCCTTGACGACAAAGTAAACAAGACGACGAAGTGAGTTAACTGATGATGCGAGCAAATGTTCGTGAAATCGACTTTTTAAAAAAAAAAATAAGAAAGGAGTATTAACATCAACTTCTTAAGATAAGTGGACATTAATTAACAAATATTTTTATTTGTGTAATGTTGAAATTATATTATCATAATTTTACATGTGCCCTGTATCCGACAGTGCCACATTTTTACTTTCAATAATTTTGATACAGGATTCATAATATGTTGTTTAATAATACTGTGCAACATACATACTAGTATAGATATTATCTGTGGGCTTTTATTATGTGATGCTATAACTTGGTTATTATTTGGTGTCAATGCAACTTCTTGATAGGCAAGTATCTTATTGCTTTGAAGTAAAACGCCAGTTCAGGTGAGCAATGAAAATATAGAAGAAAGAAATACTTCATTTCTGATACTGGAATTATTGATAGGTAAGATTTATAATTGTATAAAGAAATGAGAGATAAATAATTAGAATAAATACTTTCTATTTGTTAAAATCAAAGCATAATCTCATTAGGCTGTGTTACTGTCCTTAGCTGGGAATGTAAGAATATATTAGAGGATGGGAGATCGAGGACAGGCAATTAGGCTAGAATAGCGAAAAACACCATTAGCCCAAGGCGTTCCTGGAATTCAGTACACGTGAATATCATTCTGAACAATAGAATGGAAATGTAATTCTTAGGATTGAGCTAAATCAGAGTAACAGTGGTATTTAAGACACAAAAAAGAAAGATTCTAGAATTCCTTCATATAAATATAAACTTTGGTAGAGAGTGAAAATAGGTGGGGTTTAAGTTAACAAAAGAGCATGCATGTCTAGATTTGGTATCTCTCTCGTCGTGTCTTTCGTGTCTCACGATGCGTTCACTGTGATCGATTATTATTGACTGCTTCAGCGTTTAAAGACCGTGCTCGGCTTAGACTTAACGTTTCATCCTCAAGGAATCCTCAGCTGTACATTTTGTGCGACTTATGGTAACGTACGCATTGCATTTTTATTACAGAAACAGTTATATGTAAGCCATAAAGTATGAATACTCCAAAATCTGGCAGATATAATTGAGGCGCTTAGAATAATAACGGCATCCCAATCAAAGTTCATTTTGAGATAAATGTCATTTTCTGATCTTTCTTTTTTCTTTAAAACATGGAAAGTAGTTAACATTAAGACTTGATATTTTCTGAGTTTTATTTATATTTTAAGGCCTTTCAAATTTGTGTGCAAATTTTTGAACCATTGAGATTAATAGTTTCCTTAAATGTGTGTTCTTTCTTAGAACAAAAAATATACAGAACAGATAAAAATGGTGTAAAAAACCTCTTCATTTAAAATCTTCAAATACCTAATCCAGCTCTATTTTATATATTCACATGTTTCGACATCAACTGTTTTCTGTTTATTACCCATTCAGTTGCTTTTATCCCTCGTTTCTCTCTCCCCCCTTTTTGAGATTAAGGAATAACATCTGTAGATGGCTTCATATTCATATAGTTTACTACAACGCCATGAATCCTAAATAAAGCTGTCATAAATAAAGCACTGATAGTTGGGATATGTCATTTTTATACTGGGAATGTGTACATTTTCACCACGGACAAATTTTAAGGTGGAAACTGAAAGCTTTAGCATATTCCAATTCGTTTGATACTTCTTCACATGAAAGGTAGATGGCAGCTGTGCATGATCATGCTTCTATCTCAAAATTTGATGTCGGTTGGGATATATCGTTATTATTCTGAGAGCCTCAATTCAATAATAATTTTTAGTGATAACCTTTCAGAACGTTTAATTCCTCAAACTCGTCTTCAGTAAGTCGCTTCATAGTGTCGCGGCAACAGGTTTCGGCACAAATAGAAAACAAACGGCGGATAATGTTTCACGGTAATAAAGAAACAGTAGAAATGGAATTGAGAGCGCTCAACTGCACGGTCATTAGTGCCGGTAATAAAGAGCTTGCATAAACAGTTTACGATCGCGCGGCTAGTGAACATAACGGAACGGATAGGCGTCTAGCGTTCACAAAGCGCCGACAATTAACGTTAGCACCGTTAAGCAAGAGACGCATAGTTTATCACAGAGGTGAAAGACTTGCCAGCCCAGAGAGGGTTTCACGTTTCTCCAAGGTGATAGAATATTCGGATTACGGCATTAGATGCCTTGTTTATTCCAGAAAGATCTAGTGATTGACAAAACAGTCTGAAGTTCATGAATGGGTGTATAAAAAGAAGCCATGGCTAGTGATGTGTCAGTTGTGTGTAACGAGAGTGTAGTTGTAACACGAAAGTCAGCTGTGGAATGTTGTTAACTGAACGCTGTTTGTTATTGTCATCGACCTTGGAAGACTGTGTATATGTGATGTAATGTTGTTATGTGAGAATTGAACAGCGTATTTCGACGGGAATATAGAACATTTAGAATTTCGGCAAATTGGACTTTTAATTCTACGAACCCACAAAGTCACAATATAGACATTTATTAGCCTCCATTAAATGTATCAGTCGAGTTAACTAATCACACCCACCCATATTTACCCTAAGAAAGATCTGGTTCATCACTGAAGCAGCTGGCTCGTAGCAGATGCACTGGAGATTGAAAACGCAAAGTGGATGCATACATCTATCGACACCATTTACAAAGTGCTGAAGCACGGAAATGCTGTGACCTACTTTCAATGTAAAACTAGGTTAATTTAATTTTTGTCTGTCACGTATCAATAGGAAGAAACGGTAAGGTGCTGTATTCCACTCAAAAATTTGAAATGGAGATTTCACTAGAAATAAATATTTTAAGACCCCTGAATAAAAAAAGAATGTTCAGAAAAGCGTTCCTTTTCTAATCTTCTCAATAATTGCTCTAATGATTTTGATTGAAGTATATAATTAAGATATTTACGTGACAAACAATATAATATTTTTAAGTAGCCTGTGGTGTCCCCTTCATTGCATACTGCGACTGCGAAGGCTACTTAGATTTGGAAGTGTGGTTTGCAGAAATTTAGAACACTCTTTATTGCACTAAAAGGACGGGAAATTGACAATCAGCTGTCTTCAAGGTCAACTCGGTGCTCTACCGCACGTAAACAAATGAAATAAATGACTGCGGTACACCTCAAACGTCCACTGTCACAATAACCATCACTCAACTGCCGCTCTAACAATTTGCGCAGCTTTTATAGCTCCCAGTCATTGTTTCTAGAAAGCCGTAGACCTTCCGAAAAATTTCTCGGAACCTCTGTCTGTCTCTTTCTCTCCTGCCCACGCACCCGGTTCCGGCTTGTCGCGGCAGCTTAACAACGCCACACGGTGACAATACAATCCTGTATAACTGGTAAACGTTAGGAGATGTACATCTCCTTAATACACAATTTATTCAAATAATGTCTTTGGAATCATTTTCGAGATATACTTTGTCATAATTAGTTTGAACTTTTCAATGTGTATATTCTTTTTAAAATGCTGCTACTATTTTTTGTTTCCTGGGAAGACTTAGAAATATTATTAAATTGTAAGGGCAATATATTGCTACCCGTTATGTAAGTGTAGTACATCGGATTTTATTTATATAAGATTTGCCTGAATGATTGTCTATTTAAACTATAAAGCTACTTTTAAAAATATTACTTTGGATGCAGAATGTTGAATGTAGCCATCTCAACCGACATTACACGTTTGCATTCTATAAATAAACTATCGTAAATCAGGATATGGTGATGTTTCAAAATCGTGAGTAGCCTAAAATAGCAACTCGTATCTAAAACGGAAGTGTACAAAATATTCCAGCTTCAGACAGATGGTTCAATTTTGTATAAAGGGGATTAAAAGCTTCAGCAAAGTTAGTTTTTCTTTTAAAGCTGCTGAGATATCCTTGGAGTTTTGCCAAGTCCTGTAATAGCTGAAGTGCAAAAATTTGCGACCCGCTTGGCTGAACAGTGTACAGTTGTCAAATTACTAGATTAAACATGTTCAATTATATTTTCCATTACTTAGTACATTTCAAAATGAAAGACAATCATTGAATAGTCAGACAGACTGAAAATTTCAGTGCCATGGCCGGGATTTGAACCACGAATCTCCCGGTCACCGTCCGGTCGCTCTTGGCCATTGAGCTACTATGGCCAACGTGTCGTCATGACATATTCCACAGCTAACTCGTAGGTTTCCTGGTAAACCACTAGGCGCTCTCATATACAATGAGATACGCACCGTTTGTGGCGACTTACTCTGTAAGTACTTAAGTCCAGGCTTCATAGTTACTACTATTAGGTATGAGAGAGCCCTTGGTGGTTTACCTGGAAACATACGAGTCAGTTGGAGAATTTAAGGCACGTCATGACGGCACGTTGGCCATGTTAGCTCAATGGTTAAGAGCGACCGGATGGAGACCGGGAGATGGCATTGGATTTTTCAGTCTCAATCTATCTATTCAAATCTTAGCCTACACGCGGCTAGTGTGGAAGAATGATTAAATTTCAACAAAAGCTACTCATTGTTGCCATATTTCAGTGTTTCAAAATTTAATCTTTGATCACAAATAGAACTTTCTGCAAACACTTCTGCAATAGAAACATTAGTAAATTTTTAGCAAAGACAGAGTACAATTTTATACATTTCCGTAATGTTTATTCAAAATATGCCAATAATTTAATACCTATTAGTATCAGGCAAAAAGCATCGTGTACTATACACTAGAAATTAATAACATTTACTCTTATTTAACAATGTTGTAACTACAACTAAAAATTTATTTTAATGAACAACCTTCAAGAATGAGGCAAACGAAAGAGCTTTTATCATGTCGGTAATATCATTTACAAAGTGTTAAAATCAAACGTAAGGACTATAGAAATTGTACGCTTATGATTTTCGACAAGCTTTGTAACATAAGCAATATAAAGCCTTAATATAAATTTCACGTAAATATATTAATCTCTAATGGTAGGATATTTGGATCAGATGAGTTAAACTGTGCATATTTTCATAAATTGAATTGAAGTTATGGTACGGTAGCTTTCTTTAGCGTAATAAGATAGCCTAATTCTTTACTTCGATTCCATAGCATAAAGGTACAATGTTTTCTCTTAAGTTTGATTCAAATAACCTTCCCCGCTGATATTTAGCGCTCCACGTGCTACTGCCTTCCCATTTGAGCAAATTGGCTAATAATGCTTTCGGCGTCGTAGGCGGTGCTTTCACACAAATTGGAATAAATCCTATAAACAAATACGTCACCAATACCGATAAACACACCTATTATCGCCAATCATCCCGAGAGGTATGTTTGAAGCAAAGGATACACTTTATTTCGTTTAAGAATTAACATGCGTTTCAGATAAATTAACTCTGTTGCGTAATACATTTAATTCATAGAGTTATGAAAATATAAATTTAACAATTCTCTTCGAACATATTACGATATATCATTATGTTAAATAACGAACTCATTTATACCGTTCAACAGTCTATAGGTACCATGACAGCAGCCAATAAGTGGTGATTAGGTCACGTGAGCTTTAAGAAATACAGGACAAGCTTATTTGAAGCAACGATTAGATGTAACAGCTCAGAAAAGTGTAAGTTTTTAGTTTTATTTATTATTACTTTTTTATTTTAATTGCGGAGTAACCGGAAAAGAAAATTTAGAAAGGAAATGTTCCAGGCCCAAGTTTCCCCACAGGTACTGGTTAGAAACATAAAGAAAAACGTGTGAAGCACATCAGTCAGGGAGAAAGGACCTGCTGTAATTTGAAGCGTGGATCTCCTGTTCACGAGTCCGTGTCCTATTGACCTCGGCTCCTCATATCGTTGCTTACTATAAGCATATGTTTGGAAGGTAAGGTAAGATCAAAAGTTTTTTTTCACGAGTAGGAGTAGGAATTCTTATTCAGTTGGCTACACTCAATCACCAATACATATAACATACACAACGGACATGGATCGATGACGCAAGTAAAATACGTTCTCGCGATTGATCTGTACACGCCAAAAGAATGTACAAGGAATGGGTGGTGATTTGATATCTACGATATAGGAGTTTAAAGTTGGAGCGGTTCCCCTCCGGGTGGGTTGGATTTATATCACACAATGCGGTGACATATCTGAAGTAAGATTCGCCCCGTCGTGGGGTCTACGCCCCACACACGCAAAAGTTTCACGCTCCTTCGGCGTGGCGACGCGTGTAGAAGCCCAACCTTACCTTGATGTAGAAGCGATGAACCTTTCGTCTAAAAGCCGTGAAGATGGTGTTCTCGAAGATTTCTATAAATCCTCTCTCTGGCAGCTGCGGCGAGCGATGAGATGTAAAACTTTTCAGGCGTGGTATCGATACAAAAGGGATTTCACTTTTGGGCAACTCTGTAATAAAATAATTAATTCCGTTTCACTTTACTTGGAATTATATTTCTCGACATCATTTTCTTCTTTACATGCGACTTTTTCCACTAATTTATATAGCCCTTTACTATATTTTAATTTTCTCCTTTTATTTATAAATGATACAACAGTTTTTTACTTAAATTATTTATCATAGCGTCACGTATTCGATGTATATTTTAAACGTTTACTAAACGTTCATAAATGATGAACTCCAATAACTTCTCGTAGTTTAAGAAGTCTTTTACCGAAAACACGTCTACTCTCTTCGAGAGTTCAAGCCAGAAGAAAAAATTTAAGAATTAAATCATTGGTTTTTTTTTCTGTTTTGGTTGCTAAGTTACCGTAATACTTAATTCTGATTGGTCCTACGTCACAATTTGGGATTTCAGTAAACCTAAGCATTTGTTGCATCATCTATATGGCCTGCTTGGTTATTAACTTACGTTGAATTACAGATTGCCATGTTTACTTAATATGTCCATATATGCAATATCAGCTTCAAAGTTCATTAATGATTCAAGCTAATTTACTTTTGTCTTAGCTTTGGTGTTTGGAAATTTCTATGATTGCTTATTAGAACAAAAATGTTTATTTTAAATGCAAACGTACCCTGACAAAAGTGGGGTACCACTTGTTACATATATTTGGATATGTTTTGTTGCTCCTATTTCTAAAAGACGTACAACTACAGTGAGAATCCCCTTACCATCAGTTTCTCAAATTGTGGTATTCTCGGGCTAGAGCTCCATAGTAAAACATGTCCTTCATTCTTGCGTGATGCGTTTCTGTTTTGGTATTCTTATTACTTATATTCTTATTTATTCCATGCTACCTATATATCAACTTCTATTTTGTATATATGTTTATGTTCTTTATGATATATTCCTTATAGATATGAATATGTCACCGAATGCATATCACGTCATGTGCATGACGTGATGATATATTCCTGCCTTGGAAACAGACGCACCCAAATAACATTTCAAGCTGCTCCTTAATGCCAGT
This sequence comes from Mantis religiosa, assembly GCA_030765055.1. Taxonomy (NCBI): domain Eukaryota; kingdom Metazoa; phylum Arthropoda; class Insecta; order Mantodea; family Mantidae; genus Mantis; species Mantis religiosa. Next base: position 71,527,562 of record CM060950.1, on the reverse strand, counting down.
GGTATATGAGTAATGAGAAAGTCCAAGTTCAACCACACCAATTTTAGAAAGACATTTGCCCCTCCTAGATGCCTATGAGAGTTTAGATGTTTGCGAAAAGTGACCCAACTTTGCTGCATTTGCATGTTTAAATCTGGTATGTCTTCCATGCACATAAGAAGTTAGTTACTTGATAAATACAGACGTTGACATTCCATGCTATAATTTAGTGCTAGAAGCTCTGGTGGGGTAGTTTTGGCCCATTTAACATTTTGACTCCTTGCTGCTTCCTTTTTGAAAAGAGCTACAAACTGGAACTTTTACCTCTCTCAGTATGTGGTGCTAAATTTTTACCCTAAGTTAAAAAAATCACGAATTCTTAAAACATTTTTACTTCCAATCGGAATTGTCATTTTGACTCATTTAATTAGTAGCTCTAGATTTTCAAAAAGATTTGCTACAACTTGCGTTGTTGATGGTCTGGAGCTGTTCTGTTCGTACTGTTGCATTGAAGGTTTGAAATATATTGTATAAAACAGAAACATAGCACACATCAGTTGTGAAGGTGACTTCAAGGAGAATGTATTCATGTCTCAAATTACTCATGAAAGTTTATGAAACCTCCACAAAAAATAAAATAAAGATTACCAAACAATGAAACCATCAAAATATTTAGTGCTCTTCCTATTGATCTTAAAGAGAAAATTTATTATTCAGGTGCTTTTAAAAATGCTACCAGAGAGTACCTATGTTCAAACTCATTTTATTCTGTAAAAGATTATCTAATCTGCCTCGGTAGTGTAGATGGTAGCGTGTCTGCCTCACGTTCAAGAGGTCCCGAGTTCGAATTTCGGACAGGGTGAGTTGCCTGGATAAGGTTTTTTCTGGGTTTTCCCTTGTCCTAAAAGACGAATGTCGGGTAACTTTAAGCTCTAAGGGCCCTGGGCTCATTTGAGCATCATATAACCCATTCTATTCATCGTCCGATATGACTTAACGTTGGAGGACGTAAATTTAAAAAAAATTATCTGAATGACAAATTATTCCGACAATGCTCCTGTAGCTGTGCAAGTAGAATCTAACTGTACCAGTAACAAATCATTGCCAATAAGTCTTTGATGCCTGTTAATGTAAATGTATTGAAGAAATCACAATAAATGGTATCCATTGCAAAAAGTTTCAGACGTACTCGCAAAAAGTGAAAGTTGATCAAAAAGTGTTTGATTTTGTATAATATTTATAGTTATCCTTATCTTGTTTTCCATATTGCTTTTCATACTGCCTGTACGGTGTCTTATGTTAACGTTGCAATTACATATATGTTATTAAGCTGTTATACCCCTGGTCAAGTTCAAAGTTCACAGCCTTTTCTGGCTACAAGTGAACCCACTGAACGCAAATCAATCTAATCTAATTTAACCTAATCAATGAAGTGCAGTGGCAATAAAGCCAACGTGAAGTGTTATTTGTATACAAAACTTATTTAAATGCAATGGTTACAGAACATACAATGGTTAAGTACTGAAATGTTCAAACACTTCAGTATAGGTAACAAACAGCAGCAAATAAAAATATGTCAATATTTTTTTAATAATTTTCATAATAGCAAACATGGGATACTCCATAGTTACAATTCATGCATTATAAATTCTGAATTGCTCTCCTTTTTCGGAATATTCTCCTCATTCTTGGATCAGGAGGAATAATCGAATTTTGGATTAAAGCAATTGCCCTGAATAAGTAGGCAGTGATATGTAGTGAAGAAAGTAATTACTGGAAAATTCGCGGATCATATTATACAACACAGCATTCACTTAATAATAAATAAACCCTGGAGCGACAGCTCTAAGAGGGCGAAGGCATACCAACCCGACTGCCGGCCTCACACCCACTTACGCAAGTCAGGGGTGGACGATTATTCAACTGATACGGGGAGATGTGGTCAGCATCTCGGCAACCCCAGCCGGAACGTGCAACATTCACTTAGAAGCTGAAAAATCAGCGAAACCATCCTTAGATCAGGTTGGTCGGCGCCTAGAGTTTGAATCCAGGACATCCCGAATGCCAATCGCTCACATTACCAAGACACCAACTGGCTCGATAACTTCATTATTCAGACATATTGTGACACACTAAGTTCACCTCAAACTGTTTTGTTTGTCACTACATCCTTAGCACAATGCCAACTTTAGCCTATGTTTAATGCAAATACACACTACATCAAGTCTCTACAATGTTTTTATGTTTCTTTAGCATGCAACCTTTGTGCTGGTAATAACCTTTCTCAACTACACATAGGTCTATCTCTTACACTGAGCTACACGAAGTTTCTGAACGCTACTCCGATATCCGTACGTAAACTGCTTCAGTGCCTGTTCCACGACTCCTCACCATGGAGCGTGGAAGGAACCACACTTCTAAGCATTGATCTGTTGACCAGTTGACTCATACAGCTCCACTGACTGATCCGTGAACTGCTGCACGGTGCCAGCGGAGCCGCTCATAACTCGAAGTGCTCTAAGCACCAAACAACACACACTCCAGTACTCATACCATAATACGAGAATAGATTGCAGGAAAAATGGCGGCGCACGTGGACTAGCATGTTATGTTATGGTTATATCCACCAATTGAAGCATTTGTTTGTTTACTTTGATTGTGTGTTTGCAGAATTAATGTAATTCACATGAAAGTGGCAATTAGTGACCAAAGAGTTAGTTTATAGTGTGTTTTTAACATAACATTAAGTTTAAAAGTTTATGTAAATATATATAAGTGTGAAATATTGTCGAAATGGGTCGTTCTTGTTCTGTTCCCGACTGCAAATGTAATTATGGTAGTGAACCTCATACGACAATATTTAAATTTCCTAAAGAAAAATCTTTATGGGATAAAGTGGAACAGGAATATACATCGTAAAAAATTTGAAGTAAATGACAAAACTGTAGTTTGTGTTCATCATTTTGAACAGATTTTGTGGTTAAGGAAGACGTTTTTCCAGCAAATGATGGTGAACCAATTCGTGTCCCTCGAAAAGTACCAAAATTAGCTGATGGTACCTACCTTACGATATTTAAGAATCAGCCATCCTATCACACAGTAAAGCTCAACAAAAAATTACGAAATCCTGATGAACATATAAGAGACATTTTGCTGAGAGTGAATAGAATTTTAATAATTGGTGTGCTCAAGATGTTATTAACAGTTTTGAGTCCTTTGAAACCGAAGTGTTTAGGAAAGATTTGAACACATTCATAGTCATTATTAAAGATGATTAGTTATGTTCTTTTCAATAACATTCAACATCTCTGCTTCACTGACGTTCCTTCACTTTATGTGTGTTTCAAAGTATTTCATAACCTAGAAGTGAGTGTGATTTGCAATATTATGGACCTACCAGTGAAAAAAATTTAGATGGATCTTGCTATGTGAAGGAACTGCCACCTTCAAATGTGACAGATGGAGTAAACTGGACCATCTGGTGAGTTCCCTTAAATATTATGGTATAAGCAGTATGTCCTTAGCAGAAAAGGTTTCTATGTAAACAATATAAAGGAACTTGATTACTTGCTACAGAGGATGATACACTCCAGTAAGATAAAGTTTGCTTCAGAACAGCCGGAGCTAGCTTTTGCTAGTCAGATTAAATGTTCTGCAGATGCTTTGATGTAGGCTGCAAACATTTCATATGCATATCCAGGAGCATATGAAACAATGAAAAAGTATTGACATTACCACATCCTGAGTATCTAAGGCAATTTTTAACAAAGATGTACCATCACCCCTGGCATATGACACTCACAAAAATATATAATATAGATGAGCCTTTACTTGTCAAATTGAAGAAGTATGTGAAAGTGCTGGCAAACATATGCATGAACAATTACACAAAATTGTAAATGAAAAAAGTGTCTAAACACTTATTCAAGAAAGTGCAAAATAGAGAAACCAGAAGAAAAGCCAATGATGAACTTGGTGACAAGGTGAAGAGGCGGCAGGAGCTCCAACTTAGCAGCCAGTAAATATTTCAGGTTAACTTTTTCGTTTTCTTTTTCTTTCTTTCTTTTATCGTACACGTGTTCTTGATTTTACCATTTCTGTTGTGTTCAAGAAAAAGTTAACTTTTGTTTCATTTTATCATGTTTTCCTCTATGTTTTTACTGTGCAAAGTGTTAAATGCTTATGAGTTGCCATGCCTTATAAGTTATATTTTGATTGGAAGTATAAGGTGGAAAATGCGTAGTACCTACTGGTCGTTATAGTACATAGTATATAATGTGATAAACGCTTAGGGTTTGTCATGCTACTTTTTGTTTGTTTTATTACACGTTTCGGTTGAAAGTATAAAGTGATAAATGCTTAGGAGTTATCTTACTGCTTCTTAATATGGATTATATTATGTCCATTGTGTATAGTTACCTATTTTGCGTAACCAGAGTCGCTGGGCTTCGACGGGCGCCATCTTGGAATCTATATTATGGTCTGAGTATTGGAGTTGGTGTTGCACCTAACAACCAAACACAATGCTGTCACTACTATTCACTGGCACCTCTGGACTCGATCTGCTTTATATACCTGTCGCGTGCTGGAGATGCTTCTGGAACTAGAAACCTCTCGAACTATAGTCTCGAAAAGCCTTTTGTGTATATTATTTATCTGCATTATTTATGATTTCAATTATTAAATAAAATATTAAAATCTGGTTAGTTTTTCGTTTCATAAAACTAGCCACAATACTTAATTTAGGCTAAAATGACCCCAAAGGCACTTCCACGTATAGATGACACGTCTAGTGTTGTAATTCTTAAAATTGTATTCTTTTAATTTCAACTACACAAATAAACTGAAAGGCAACGTTTCCAATTCAGTGCTGCACAAGTAAATAATTCAGGATTTCGATTAAAAGTTACTCAAGTATTCAAGTAGGATGCCTACACCGAAACTTTTTAACCTAAGTAGCAATTCTAAGGAATGCTTGCTTCAGTTTTGGTAATGTTAAAGGTGTTCGCATGTCAGAACCTCAAACCTACGATAGTATAATAATTATAATATAACAATAACAATTATTGGAGTCGATTTTGAAAACATAAATATAAGGAAGAATATGGCGTGCATACGATTCGTGAGACATTCTTGAGATTTTTTGTTGCAATTTTCCGTCCTCCAACGTTAAGTCATATCGGACGATGAATGGAATGTGTAAAATGATGCTCCAATGAGCCCCGAGCTCATAGAGCTCACAGTTACCCAACATTCGTCTTTCAGGATAAGGGAAAACCCCGGAGGAAACCTGACTAACATTCGAACTCGGGACCTCTTGAACGTGAGGTAGACACGGTACCATCTACGCTACTGAGGCGGGCTCTTGAAAGATGCTGCACTTAATGCGAGTATGGTATTTATCCATTTTTTCAGACACACACAAGCAGGAGAATGCCCGTTTTATCTAAGGATAGGGTCCCCTAAAACGTACATTATTGGTGCAGTCTCTAATAGCAACTTTGAGATACGATGGAGAAAGCAAAAGTTGAAATGATTGTACATTATAAAGATATTTATGAGTGTTTTCTCTTGAAGTAATTTTGGTTACAATCATCTTTTCTACGCATCCCAGTTAATATGTGTGTACTTGGATTTTTCTTAACATAAATATACATATATATAGTAGGTATATAGGTAAGTAAAGTTTATTATTATTATTATTATTATTATTATTATTATTATTATTATTATTATTATTATTATTATTATTATTATTATTATTATTATTATTATTATTATTATTATTATTATTATTATTATTATTATTATTATTATTATTATTATTATTATTATTATTATTATTATTATTATTATTATTATTATTATTATTATTATTATTATTATTATTATTATTATTATTATTATTATTATTATTATTATTATTATTATTATTATTATTATTATTATTATTATTATTATTATTATTATTATTATTATTATTATTATTATTATTATTATTATTATTATTATTATTATTATTATTATTATTATTATTATTATTATTATTATTATTATTATTATTATTATTATTATTATTATTATTATTATTATTATTATTATTATTATTATTATTATTATTATTATTATTATTTAATTTACGTATTCCAACGTTAAGTCATATCGGACGATGAATGAAACGGGTGAAATAACGCTCAAATGAGCCCAGGGTCCACAGAGCTTAGAGTTACCCGACATTCGTCTTCCGGATAAGGGAAAATCCCGGAAAAGACTTATCCAGGTAACTCACCCTTGGTGTGGGATTTTCTCTTGGTGTGGCCTTTTGGTGTGATATGGTAGGATGGTTAAGGATTACGTGTTGGTGAGCAAGAGTACTTTCTCAGGGTCCAGCAGTTATCACCAGCCAATGAAAAGTAACGCTTCAATTTCCTGTGGACTGTTTATTCCCACAGATCTTACTCTGGTTGCTCGGATTTTCTCACTTGCTATCACTCTCGTTGCGTCGCCTTGTCTGTTTGAGAATATTTAATCCCACCACGTTTGAAATCTAGCTCCACTATTACCTCGCCATCAGATATTAAAGTCACGTATCTTCTCCCTTTCGTTATTACCAACCGAGTGGCGCTTCTCACCTTGCCCTACTCTCGGCTTCCTCCTAGATTGGTTTGTCTATCTCCACCCTTTTTCTATTTGTTCTCTATTTCACGCCTATCACGTGGTTTATGCTAAATTTTATTGGGGGAGTTTATTTCTACGAATTTACCTTATTGGTCTTTCCCATTCACTGTCAACTATGCAGCAGTCATGGGCCCACCCCCTAAATTTGTATGACCCTTTGGCGTCATAACGGTACAGCATCCTGCCTCTACATATTTTCCTTAAACCTCATCTGCCCGTTCTAGCTTAAGGCAACTTTTTCCTTATATTTATATCATTTGCACGTTATTCCTATTACAATATATCTTTTTGACTTTATTTCATATATCATTTATTCCCGATTGCTTATTAATAATTTATAAGGTTTTGTCATCCCTTTCTTCTATCGGAGACCTGTGGTTTCCACTTCACCCTGATCAAGATTCGAACTCGGGACCTTTTGAACGTGAAGCAGACACGCTACCATCTACGTAAATTTAAAGTTTCTTCAAAGTTTTGTATATTACACAAATATATATATATATATTGCTGTATATACAGAAAGTACACTATGCTTCCTGAAAAAGTGTATGTAAGTCAAATTAAAATTATGGGTTGCTTTAGAAGTATTTTTAATAATTAAATAATTCTTGGACATACATATACGTAAAGATTTACTTATCCAGAATACATATGCCTAGAAATTTTGTGTAAAAATAAAGGGCTACTAAACTGAAATTCTGCGCGATCCAGTAGTTGTCAATTTTGGGCATTTGTTAGCAGAAAGGTTATATTTCTGTTTTGAATCATTTATATTTCTAAAATGTTTTTCAGTTTTTTTGCAAATTTCTTTAAATTTTAAATCTAGACCTTAATAGAATGGAAGTATTCAGCATTACCATAAAGATCCAAAATGAGCATATAAACCAGGTGGTCTAATATTTCATACTAATTGGTAATTCTGTTTAGGCGGCGCCTCTCTTCTCACACTAAGGTGGCCCGGATTCGATCTCAGGGGTCAGGATGAGAAATTTGTACTGAACGAAGCGGTGTCTGGACGGGTTTTCTCAGGATTTTCCAGTTTCCTCCCGTCATTTTACCACCTGCTCCATAATCACCCTTCCTTCCATCCATTCTTGCGTCATTTCATAGCATCTACTTCTTCACTCATAGCAGGAATCTGGTTGATTCCCATCCTGGATATTCTCTCGGATCCGGAGTTCTTCTGCTTCTTGACAGACGTCTGACGCCAGGTACCTACTGGATCTACATACGGAGATCAAAAAAAGAAATAAAAAATGTAACTTTAATATCACAGCCATGTTGCTGTAGATGATTTCTCTTCTTCAAAAAACTGTAAGGAATAATGTGATCCTATTTCATATACAAATATGCTATAATATGACCTTATTGACAACATATATGGTCATTTTGAACGCCGATGTATATTCTATAAGAAATATTGCTTTATCTAATTTTTATAATGCCTGGTAAACATAATTTAACAGCTTCTTTTGTATGATGACACTCTGCCTCCATGTCAACCTGACACCTATTAAAAACGTCACTGAATATTCCAGAAATTTCTGCAGCAGAAATATTAAAGGGGTACTCCGGAGACCTGATTTTAAATTTGTCGAGTATATTTGAATTTTTTGTTTAATCTCTTATTTTTAAGCAACCATACATTGACTTTTTATTTATAGATGCTTTTAACTGCTTTTTTTCAATGTCCCATTTCATATTGGGTGTTAAATATCGCAAAGTTTTTCTCAGAGGCCCCTTTATCAGACCTCTGGCTCTTTTACATGCCGTAACTGCATGACATGTCATCCGAAAGAAGCCACACTGAGAATTTTTACTTCCGAAAAGAAAATACGTCGCCCTATGCCGAGTTTGAATTCACTATCTTTAGACCTGGAGCGGGAGTTCGCTCCTATTGTATCATCAGACATCCAAAGTCTCACGTTGTCGCTATATGAAGCAAGAGTTTACTCACACCTTAGTTGGAAGCCATATGTCGCGGAAGTTGGGGAGGGGGAGTTGATGTAGAATGCTGCACCCCGTTGCGGCGATCATATGAAGCAGAAGTTTTTGGGGCCCTTAGTTGGGGGTTGTAGTAATTTATCCCGCTCCACGTAGAGAAGTCATATTTAGCCAAGATGTTTTCCTGGTTGAGATGATCCTACGTCGCCGAATTTCGACGGTGAGGATGGTGCGATGATGGTCTCCTCTTAAAATCTTATTTAGATTTGTTGCTCGGTCCCCAGCGCTGCTCCAATCGGTGCATAAGAACTCTGTAAATTTGGTGTGGTCTTGAGCGAGGGAATTAACTTTTTAAATAAATTCTGAAATAAATAAAATCTTAGCCTACACACGGCTAGTGTGTAATAAATGATTATTTCCATCAATTTAACAAAAAAAAAAAAAAAAAAAAAAAAAGAGAAAGTAAGAAAACATAGTAGTTTAACTATGAAGCCTGGGACTTAAGTACTTACAGCTTAGTAAGTCGCCACAAAAGGTGCGTGTCTCATTGTATATGAGAACCCCAAGTGGTCTACCGGGAAATATACGAGTCAATTGGAGAATATAATGTCATTTTGGCACGTTGGCCATAGTTGCTCAGTGGTTTAGAGCAACCGGACGGAGAGCGGGAGATCCGTGGTTCAAATCCCGGCTATACATTGCATTTTTCAGTCTAGCTCTCTCATCCAAAGCTTAGTCTACGCACGGATAGTGTGGAAGAAATGATTATTTCCATCAATGTTGTTTAATTTTAAAACTCCGAACTTTTAATTCAATTTAAATGCTTTATACCATTCTTCATACAAAACTTTACAAAGTAATTTTATTGCTTTGTTACAATGTTCGGGAAATCAATTTTAAATCTTTTTATAATATTACGTCCCAACACTAAATTGTGCGTCCGTTCCCTTCAACGTTTCCAAGTAAAAAGACACTACCTTTGCTAACAACTTATTCAAGTTTATTGATATTTCTCCTTTCGTCGCTGTAACTACCAAACAACTTCTTTCTCACTGGTCCACGTCAATTATAACAACCAATACCAACACATTGCATCATATCATTTACACAATCATTCCTTTTATGACCCACTGAATTTCACACTTTCATTTCTTATGCATATTAACTTTTCCATACCGACCTTTTAAACTATTATTGAACACATTTAAATATTTTCAATTCTCAGGGCCTAAACTAAAACAAATGTTACAGACCACGGGGGAAAATTATCTTTAAGCATACCCCACATAAAATAATCATATAGATTTAGATCTGCAGAGTGAGCTGGACATAATTAAACACACGTTATAATCTGAGTGACGTTTTCAGACTTTCATGTTTTATTTTTTCTGTATTAACTCTCATTGTTTCGTTTTCTCCAAGATGGAACTGGTGTATTTAAATTTGTCTCAGAACCTATAATTTTTGCATTCGTTAGGAACGGTGACACTAGGAATATTGTGTATATTCAGGTTTACAACCTCCCTCTTTACACAAAACTTAACGCAATAAACACATGTTGATCTGTAGTATAGTTCATGATTACACACAGAAAGGACAATCAGCACACGGCTTTACCTAATATTATTTCCTCTGTACAACATTCGAAGTAATGCCAGACTCAACTAAAAATGTCATTCCCTCCGTAGGTGTGTGAGCTAGACAAGTGCAGTATAAAGGTCATTCAAACAGATAGCTTCTGCGGATTTAATTTGCGGCCATCGAATGAGTCATTTGGGATAAGTTAAGGTTGATACCTTATACTTTTACATTTTACTTTTGTGCTTCAATTGGCTTAATCATATGCAAAGGAATGCTCCATAATGTAACATTTGCCGAGCAAGATGACTCTGAGGTAAAGCGAAGTTCCTAGTTCGAACTCTGATAACAGCTTACTCTGATCATGGGGTTTTACGTAGATTTTCCTTGGTCAGCCAGGCAAATGCTGAACTAATGACTTTTACTAAGGGCTCTCCTCTCTTCCGTTTTCTCTCCCTCTCTCTTTAATGTTACAGGAAGACTCAGGGGCTATATGTCTGTCGATGGCGGACAAATGGAGATGAAATTTCCGATTTGGATTTTTTTCTTGGCTCCATAATAGGGTGACTGAGTCTCCACTGCTGGGCAAGTTTCCTCACTTCCTGCTGGAAGAAACTTCTGTCTCACCCTCCGGCAGTTGGGGTGGGTCACCATCAAACGCCTTCCAGCTGGGGCTCAAGCTAGCAACCCAGCGTGTCCTGTCGCTTACGTCATCCATTCCATCAGCCTATGTGCCTCGTACGAGTCCTTCACCTCATCCGCTCCTCCCTGGGGTGGCAGCATAAAAAATCCATCACTCCGTTACCTAATTTAGCTCTAGATCCGTACTTGATATAGCGTACGGGAAGAAGAATAACTGGAAGTAATCGAGGAGTTCTTACAGACAACTAAATCGCTAATGAATTCAACAGCAATACCTTTTAGTTAAAGAGAAATAAGTTATATTATTATTCAGATTGACCTTTAAGCCATAGAACTCTAAAACTATTTTTGTTATTCAAATAAATCCGGAATGAATTAACATTTACTTATTAACGCAATTGTAAAAATTAAAAACGTTTATCCCTTTACTGGAATAACATTATAAAATGGTGAGGAAATGAAAGGTTGAATCTTACTTTAACACATGTGTTTAAAACCATCATAAAGTCTCTCAATAGCATTAAGGGACAGCACATCTTTTAGTAAAATATTTGGGGTCTCAATTGATTTATTTAAGGAATAATTATTCGTGTATAATATTAGATTGCATTGGACTTGGTGAAAAAATGATCACGATAATTGTGTTGATATACTTAAGTAGCAAACTATATACTCTGCCATTATTGCAGCACAACAACACACTGAACTTTGAACATTCTTTCTTAGTGGTGAAGCTATATAATATAAAGTGAAAGTTGGTTGTAATTTACATATTTGCATATAATCTTCTGTTTTTGCATGTGCAGACTAAGTTCGGCCTTTGTACTTCAAAAGTGGTCTGTTGAAGAAGGAGGGTTGAAGAAGAAACTCAAAGGGCGACCAGATCCAGAGTCGACTTCTGTAAATGTGTCCCTGACGGCTCCAGATTGAAAGCATCCAACTCGTTCAAGCCTACCCACGAGCCCCGAGCTCACTAGAGTTTATTAAGGGGGAATCTGAGAGAAGGAGGTCCGTCAGCAGTCCCATCGATGCGAGGGACAAACCTTCAAAATGGCACCTCCACCGTCCAGACATAACACTCCGAAAACCGTCACCTGGAGCTTGAAACCTCAAACAGACGGCAATGAAGGAAATGACACTAAAGTCATGGTAGAAGTTTTACCACATTACCATTCTTCTAGTGACCCGAGAAGCTACAGTAAACCCAGAGTTAGAATGTATGTCTCTGGGAATCAAACCCAAGAACTCCCGAATACGAGTCTCACACGTTGCCGCGAGGCTATTTCGTTATATAGTTGAAGAGAAAGAGACTGGGGTGAGCCCAGTGTTACAATGGCCTTCTATTTTCCACTTCTTTTATCATTAGCGCCTGAATACTGGCAACCCATTCTCCATCGCTGCTCGACAGGCATCGCGATAGTAACATATTGAGCGTTATTCTCTCCTGAGAACAACTGGGCAGTTACAAGGCTCTGAATACTCTACAGAAGTGCTTTACACTTCTATTCCTCAAATAGCTAATCCCCTGTTAAAATATTTAAAATTAATTCTGATTCTACGTAGACTAACTCACAACAAACTGTAATCATGGCCAGTCTGAAGCTCTACTTTTGCTGAAACTTGTGTGGAATTTTGCATTGTTTTCGCAATCAGTCTTTCACTGTATATACCAGATAAAGAAGGTATTGCATTCCATCCAAAAATTTAACACCCGCTTTTACTACATACGGCACCGCAGGCGATGAAACTGATGATACATGAGATGAAGATGGAGCACTGGTGGAATGAGATGGCGGGGGAAACCGGAGATCCCGGAGAAAACCCACCCCAGCGCCGTGTTGTCTACCACATCTCACTTTGCGGTCGCCTGGGATCGAACGCGGGCAACCTTGGTGAGAGCCAAGCGGTTTAAACACTGAGCCACGGCGCGGCCGTGATTTCACTAGAAATACGATTGAATTATCCAGAATAATTTTTTTTTCGAAGAGGTCCGTGTTTACGTGTTTGTGTTTGTGTGTGAAATACATTGCTCAAAAATGAAGTCACTTATATGCCAAACTTGAAATTTAATTTCAACGTGTCCCAGGGATGCAACACGAAAATTTTCAAGAAAATCCCCCATCCCATAATGTCCTTTAAATTGAATATTTTTCGAAACTTTTTATTTTCTAAAAAATGACACCAACAGTTTTAAAATGCCATATGTTTAAAATATTTTCACGAAAAGTTAAAGTATGGAAATAATCATTTCTTCCATACTAGCCGTTTCTAGGCTAAGGTTTGCACGAATAGAGCCAGACTGAAAAATTCAATGCCATAGCCGGGATTTAAACCACGGATCTCCCGCTCTCCATACGGTTGCTCTAAACCACTGAGCTTCTATGGCCAACGTGCCGTCATGACATTAAATTCTCCAACTCACTCGTATGTTTCCCGGTAGACTACTAGGGGTTCTCATATACTATGACACGCACCTTTTGTTGCGATTTACTATGCTGCAAGTACTTAAGTCCCAGGCTTCATAGTTAAACCACTGTGTTTATTTTTAGGTAAATTGATGGAAATAATCATTGCTTCCACATTAGCTGTTTGCATGAATAGAGCCAGACTGAAAAATTAAAGTATGTTTTGAATATCTTAGGAATTTCCTCAGAAGTCGAATTCATTCTGGATTATGTTTATATAACTAGTAAACCGCAAGGGGTGGACAAAATCTTACTACACGTATCTCGTTAAACCACACAGCATTTTTGTAGAGTGAACCGTTTAAGAAATGTTTATTTTTTTATTTATCCAGATTTATTGAACCCTATTTTACACAGTGGTATATTAGGGGTAGAGTTGATGCACAAAAATATACAATTTTTATAAAAATATTTTAAATACTAGAAGGAAGAAATAATGTTTTAATCTAATGCATATTAATTTAAACTATTTCAGACGTTTAAACACTGAGTTTATAAAAATCATGAAGTACTTATACTGCTGTGGCTTCGTTAGGAAAGATGTGGGCGGAGCAGAAAATTTAGTTCCTAGAGCGTCTAGCTTGAATATTAATTTTTGTCTTTCTCTCCAGAAAATGGAACAACAGAAAAGGAGATGAACAACAGTTTGAAATTCTTCACCACACATGCACTCGGGGGTTGGATGTTAAGAGAAAGCGTGATAAGTATTCACCAAATTTACCATATCCACTTAAAAATTGTGTCAAAACAAAATTTGGTACAAGAGTTTCACATTTTCCTCTGTCATATACACTAGGGAAAAATAATGTTTTGTTAAACTTTCATTTGGACTTGTTAGCCATTGTTGGTTCCATTCTTCAAGAATATGTTGATGTATTATTCTCCTTACAGTATAAATAGGACATAAAGAGTATGTCACAGGAATATTGGATTCTGCAGCCTTCTTAGTCAAGCAATCAGCTCTCTCGTTACCTAACATTCCACTGTATCCTTTAAGCCACCCCAAGCAAATATGTCCTGGTTGGTTTTGAAGCAAGGTTCTGATTTCATGTGCTAATGAATTTAAATTGTATTTATCATTAATAGCGAGTAGAGCTGATTGTGAATCACTAAGAATACGGGCACTGTTCCCATTAACAGTACAGCATTTTATAGCTTCTTTAATTGCTAAGAGCTCCGACTAAAATATTGCTTTCCTTTTACTTGAATTGTACCATACTTATACTTCTTTGAAATTGATTGTCGTTATTCATTTCTCTGTTTTGCTTTTTCTTTCTTTCCTTCTTTTCTGTCTCTTGGCCATGCAAACAGAACGGAATTTTATATTCATCACATAGAGACCAGGTCTTAAAAGATTTGACTGTCAATTAAAAGTTACAGTATTACCACATTTTCCTGTGTATACAAGAAAATTAGCAATAACGTAATGTTTACCTCGATTAATACGAATTAGAGAAATAAGTATTTCCAGGAATGATTTGTACAAGAGTGGAGAAATTCATGTAAATCCAAACAGATCTGTTTTCATTTGAACGTTTTGTTGCAATGTGAATTCATTATAACTGCCCCCAGGTGCCTTGGGCTGTAATATTATGATTCTGAAGTAGTTATGGCAAAACACAAGTACATGGTGGAACTTACGGCCTCTCCTTGCAATACAGTAAGTGTATATTGTGACTTTGTGGGTTCCTAAAATTAAAAGTATTTGCAGAAATTTAAAAGGCTTTTTATTTCAGTAGAAAAACGTTTTGTACATCCCTTACGTGCTCTAAAACGACGTTTCATACAAACAGTAGTCCTCAAGGTCGACTACCTCACGCAAACAAACGAAAGAATCCACTTGCGGTATACTTCAAATGTTCACTACACAGCTGCACCACACAATTAAGTTCTCAACTAGCAACTCACCGCTTTTACAGCCGCGTTGTTTTTATATATCCGAGCCATTGTTTCTAGAAAATAGTGGAACGCTTGGTAACAATCGAGACGGCATCAGGAAAGACGAAACTTGCAGATCTCTGTCTCTGATTTCTCTCTTTCGGCAAGCGTCTAACTCCGCGCCGCACTATCTCTTTCACACGCGCCCGGCAGCAGCACAATAATGCCTCGGCGGCACTATGAATCAAAACGTACCTATGTTACTAAAGGCGCAACGACTATTCGCCGTTACTACTGAGTAACTAGCAAAGTATCAGGTT
Organism: Mantis religiosa; assembly: GCA_030765055.1. Classification (NCBI taxonomy): domain Eukaryota; kingdom Metazoa; phylum Arthropoda; class Insecta; order Mantodea; family Mantidae; genus Mantis; species Mantis religiosa. The sequence continues at coordinate 71,512,078 of CM060950.1, read as the reverse complement.
GTGAAGACGTCGATTAATGGGCAATACTAAATAGTTTTATAGAAGTAAACAAAAATAGATATAGCCTCACCTTTTGTGCAAAATTTTGTCTGCTGGGGTTTCCTACAGAGCATTCTAAAACGTTCTGGAGACGGGGAGAAGGTAAACTTTGGGAAGATTCTGGTTACTCGCTGATACCGCTGCTGATGTTTATGCGGTACGAGAGCATTATCGCGTCTACTTATTTATTTTTATTTTTCCAACTTCCCAGGGATTACCTTCCCATAACTCGTTGCATGGAAACATGGAACAATGTATTCCGTGTCTATAGCTTTTAACAGCAATATTCTGTCATATTTCTGGAGCAGGTAGTGTGAATGAAGACAATAAAGAAGTCTGGTGTATGGAGCCCATAAAATGTATATGTTATATGACGAAGTGGTTACATCGCATATCTCCTAGAGCGGACTCTTGAACCAGAAATAAGTTGGTATCAAATATAATAGTTCATCACTGTGCAGTATTCGGTCAAGTTTTATATTAATAGTGTCATTAATCGTAACACATTAACTCATGCTGCTGCATTGCTCTTTTAGCCTTACAACATAGGCACGCATCTGGGAGTGAAGCATTTTTTGTTTAATGCTGTTGCTTTGTATGATTACAGAAAAAATCATTTCTGTTATGAATATCCAAGTAGGTGCAACATATGGGTTAAAAAAGCCGCATTAATTTCTACAAATCTGCTTTTAACGTGTAGCGGCTTGTAAGTGGCATTAGTAACTATCTAGCGATTGGTGGCGGACAACACGGTGCAGAGACGGGTTTTTTGGGATCTCCGGTTTCCCCCACCACTATTCCGCCAATTGTGCCATTATCATGTTTCCTTTCATTCATTTCGCCCCCATTCTGTCTTCTGCTTCTCTGTCTCATACCAGGCATTGGGCTGATCACCCATCCTGGGTTCGCTAATTCATCCAGAGTTTCTGTTCCTCAACCCGACACATACAGGCATAAGGGATAGAGGAAGGAGAATCTCCTAACGCCACGATAGTGATAAAACTAGGGAAGTTGAAGAAGAAGAAGAAGAAGAAGAAGAAGAAGAAGAAGAAGAAGAAGAAGAAGAAGAAGAAGTACCCTTAAATTAAACATGGAACCTCTAATTTGTTCTTGAGAAAATAACATATTATGAGAACGAGTGGGATTATTCTTAGATTTTTTTGTAAATTACGGCCTCCAACGTTAAGTCATATCGGACGATGAATGGAATGGGTGAACTGATGCTCAAATGAGCCCGGGGTCCCTTGAGCTTACAGTTACCCGACATTCGTCTTTCAGGATAAGGGAAAACGCCGGAAAAAACCTTATCCAGTTAACCCACGCAGACCGAGATTCGAACTCTGGACCTCTTGAACGTGAGGCAGACATGCTACCACCACGATACCGAGGCGGGCATTATTCTTAGATGGAAAGCTAGTCAAGTTGTATGCGGGTTAGTAAAATGTTGTGATTGTATGGCTAATATGGAAGTTTAACCTTATTGTCCCTTTGGTTGTTTGAATACGTAGTTGTGCTGATATTTGCAAACGTGCTTTAAAGGTCACATATCATGTGAGTGTGTATTGAAAGGCGACCCTGAAAAAGAATATACAAAAGGTTACGTTGTTTTGTACCGGTCTACTATTGGAAGTAAAGCCATAACAAATTAATTAAAAGTGTACTTGATATAACCAACTAACTTTCTTACCACTCCACTGCCAAATTCAGTTTGAAATCCAATCACATAGCAATTATTCTTTGTATTTGCACATATTTAAAAATTCGACTTGGTTTGGTTAGCTTTTACAAATTATAATGTCTCTTTGCTGTATTAATTTCCATTAGCGGTTGCATTTATCTGTTCACAATTCAAATTGTCTTACTTCAGTCTATCGCAACACGTGGTTTCCGTTGTGTTGGCAGCCGTTTTTTCACTTTTCATTTTGTTTTACCTTTTATTGTTGCAGCTGCTTTAATAGTTCATTTATTATTTTTTGTCCTTGATCCGAGTTGTTATTCTTTTATTTATAATCGATAAGCTGTCGACAGGTACGATTATGCATGCAGAGGCAAACATAAGAATTTCCATAAAAATCAATAAAATTGTGTAATATAGAATATAATCGTTTAACTGTCTGATGGAAGATAAGCACTTCTTTTGTGTTTCAAATGGGAAGAGATGCGTTAGAGCCTTCACCGTTGCTCCCTCGTTATCCCCACTCTTTTTATACTTCCCTCTCTCTCGCACACTTGCGAGTGTTCGTGGCGCTAGACGTAAGGGAACGCAAACTGAATTTTCCAAAGTTTTATAATAATGCGGTAGTTGAAATCACAACTGCAACATGAATATTCGTATATTACGCAAATGTTTTAAATATTTAGTTTAAAGTTAATTACAATTTATGAATTATTTACTTTTCAAATCCAAGGAAAATACCAGCGGTGCATCAGTACAGCTGTGAATGCTACTTACGTTAAGAGATAATTCGTCATTGTCATTGTCTTCAACGTCTGAATACTGCAAATTTATGATGATAGGTTTCAAAATCTCGTTACGTGCTATTTGTTTCCCAAAGTCGTCTTCTTGTAGTTTATCTGAGGTCTCACGCAGTTTTCCTAGTCTTGTTGTGTTTCTTGTCAATTTCTTTGTGAATAAGTCGTTCAGCGTCAGTTAGTTTAAAAGTATTATTTCTGTTTGCAACATAATTTGAGCCCACAGTAACTCTATTGGATTTTTTTTTTTTTAATTTTACGTCCTCCAACCTTAAGTCATATCGGACGGTGAATGAAATGGGTGAAATGATGCTCAAATGCGTCCAGGGTCCATGGAGCTTAGAGCTACCCGACATTCGTCTTTAAGGATAAGGGAAAACCACGGAAAAACCCTTATCCGTGTAACTCACCCTGGCCGAGATTCGAACTCAGGACCTCTTGAACGTAAGGCAGGCACGCTACCATCTATGCTACCGAGCCGGGCATATTGGATTGTTCTAGCAGTAGTAAGGGGGGGGGGAGGAAGGTGGATCACGTCTCATTGATCCAGCTGATACACTTTTTCATGGAAGAGTAACTGAATAATGCTGCTTTGAACTCTAGAGTAAATAGAGATTACGAACCATTCATAAACAAAGATATAATGTGACCAGACACGTTCTGCCAGACCAGCAGGAAGTTTATTGTTTCCTGTCATCGAATTTAACAAACACCTTGACTTATTCAAAGTACATATTTCTTTTACCACATCGTGTGAAATTTTTTCGTTTCAGTTCTGAGTAATTTCAAATATACGTTCACGAATACATGCCAACAAATAATGATATTCATTACAGTGGTTACGTCGCAATGCATTATTATAATATAATGGTATCTACTTTATTTATTTGTATTAGGAAAACTATATGAGCTAAAAACATGGGGTTTCTACGGTTATGTTAAATACATTACTCTCTCCTTCCTCGTGGATCAGATTCTGCAAAATCTGAATTTTTGTCTTAGCGCGAATAGTACTTATTAGAGATTGATTAGTTTGGCGCTCGTCATCCACCACTTACGATGAATGCAATACGACAACACCGCAGGATTCCGATTGGTTGCTCACCTAGTAGCGCTCAAAGAAAAACGCCTTCCCATTTGAAACACACAATAGTGAATCAATAAAACATCTAAATTTTCCCTACACATTTGCAATTTTCTCGCTCAATTCTCCATTTCTTTTAGTCGCACATAGGTCTGGAATAGATATAGTGTTATAGTCATTTTGCATACTTCAAAAAAGTGGTTTTAGTTTGCCACCCATGTTTTAAACATTCCTACACGCAAAATAAAACCCTACTCTTAATACTTGTATCATATATAACCATTTAATCTCCTAGTCATATGTAAATAGTTCTAAAACTGAAGAAAAGCTATTCGGTAGTATACACAACAGTTATTTGCGATATTCGTTTGTTAAGGAAGGTAACTGCTAATACAGAAATATTTGCCATAACAATCAGTTATATTGCTTGGATACAAAGTTCTTTCCAAAACACTTAGTGTACATAAATAACTATATAGCTTAATATATGAACACTAAATGTTGCATATAATAATACCCATGTTGGTATTAGATACCTACACATATCACGTTTTTAATGCATTATGGAAAGTGCCCAGTCTTCTGTCCCTGAAGTGCTAAACATTAACATAAATATATTTTTAGAAGTTTCAAATTGGCTCACAACAGTATTCATCACTAATAGAAAGCAGAATTCTTCCCAAAAGTTTACTCACTATACATGATTGGAAGGAATAGGGAATGTCATCTCAAAACGAATTTTTGAATACCTTACGACTTATCGAAGAAAGTGACCATTTAGGAAATTTAATGTCATGCTGATGGGTTGTCATGCAGCTTAGATGGTTAGAGCTACAACATGGTAAGCCAAAGACCCATGCTTAAAGTTACTTATCTGCTTGGCCCTCTGGTTGCCCCGCTCACTGGCATTTGTCTCAACTCGGGGTGCCCTCCCATCTATTTCATCCTTATTCTTTCTCTTCCTTCTCTCCTCCCTTCTGTATTCTCTTCTGCTCCTCTTTTTTCTCCTACTCCATTTCTCTTTCATCTTCTTTAAAATCTTCCCGATCATCTTGTTCTTCTTTTCCCCCTTTCCCTGCCAGCATTCCCTTTTGCTACTATTTTTTCTTCATTTGTCCATTTTATCCCATTTTTTGTCCATTTGTCCATTTTATCCCATGCCTTACCTAGTGTATCGTTCTTTGAAGTATGTGTAATTCTATCGCTATGAGACGGTTCGAATCGCGCACTCAGCACCTCGACCTATCGTAGTCTCCGGAAGAGAGGCATGAGGTGACAGGTGCTAAGGCTGTTCGAACTGAGGAGAGACCACAGCAGAGAGCAGGTTCCCTAACAGCTATAGATCAGGGGTGCTCAACACTCCAACGTGTGCTCGCTTCTTCTACACATGTTATTTTCTCCCACCAATGACCAAGGCAACAAACAAGCCTACTAGTCAAATGCGGATGAAGTGTACACGTTTACATTTTCTGTACGTAACACGACGTCGTAGTGCCTTCACTTGAACTCACTAACCACGCTTAAGTAGGTCATTCCGTCGCAGTGGGTGGAAGAATTGGATTTCAGCTTCTGCTTTCTTGCTCAAGTTGAACACCACTGCAGTAGATTGAAAATCCCCGATTCCGGTTCGTGCAACCGGCTACCTTCTACCGAGTGGGGCTACACATCCCCTGGAGGGCCCAGGGCTAGGAGACCTCCTCGATCTTGAGGAAAGAACATGGTTCAGGAAGGTCACAGAAACGAACCCACGACCTCTGGAATTCTCATAGTCCATACATTTTGTCCATATATAACTATATTTGCCACCTTTAAATCACTGCGTTACCGTTCCAAGTGCGAGCATTTCCAAACCTACCGTTTGGTGAGAGCGGATATCCTCGAATTACAGACTCATACATTGATGCTTAAGCACAAACTCGAATTTTTCTCTTTCACTTTCCAGTATTGCACTTTTCAGGGACTTCCTGCAGACCATTGCCTCATCGTTTCCCCCACTTACTTGCCAATTCGTTTCCAAAAGTATCGTAACTTTGTTATTTGTATCTTAATATTGCAATTAATATATTTTTGCGCTCTTAACCAGTCAGCCATTGTTGATAAGTTGTCTGAGGAACTTTTTAAGACCAGCATTCTTTTACTATTGTCAGCAGTTGTATTCTTTTGTGTAAAACGGGGGCTGTTCAATAAAGAATGATCATAATTTTTACGGTCATAATTTTTCGCACTAAAATTCAATCTTATTATATTGTTAGCTTAAAGTAAAACAAACACGCCGGAGTAGTTTCATTGTTGGTACTCCTGGTTTCAGCCTGTGAGAACCAGACAAGTTCAGACATGTTCAGTACCGCCTACCGATATGATGGAGGTAACATGCAGTTAAAGTTGATGTTAGAGGAAGATCCGGAGTATTTTCAAACGTGATCACTGCTGATGAAACCTGGCTGCATCATTTTGATCATGAGAGCAAACAACAAAGCTCAGTGTGTAAATCTCCTTCATCACCAACCCCCCAAAAAGCAAAAGTGTTTGCTTCTGCTGGGATAGTTATGGCCATCTCATTCTTTGATATTCATGGAATGGTTTATCAGCATGTTGTACCTGCACACACATCAGTAACTGGACAACACTACAGGGATGTCCTGAAAACATTGTAAGTCCATATCAGGCGCAAAAGACCACATTTCCGTGAAGCAGGCTGGATGCTGCACTGCTGGATGCTGCGGCCGCATATTGCGAATGTTGTTGTTGAATATCTTGCAAAAATCAACGTCAAGTGCATCCCTCACCCTCCCTATAGTCCGGATTTAACCCCATGTGACTTTTTTCTATTCTCTAACGTGAAGAAACGCCTTCGTGGGAGTCATTGTCCATCATCAGAAGTAGTGGTGAAGGCTGCGGAGACGATTTTGAAGGATCTCTCAAAAAGTGGTTTCCAACATGTCTTTGAAGACTGGCAGAAACTCTGGGAAAGGTGAACCACATTCAGGGGAGACTATTTTGAGGAGGACCATCAAAATTATGAGGATGACTAAAGCTACGTTGTCAAAAAAGATTGTGATCGTTCTTTATTGAACAGCCCTCGTAATAAAACATTGGCTACTTAGCAAAATAAAGCGAACCGTAAGAACTCAATTAAGAATCATTTCTGTATTTAACTCATCAATTTTTTTATTAATACGATAACTTTATTTTTTTTTCTATTTCTAACGTGGCTGAAAACACAATTCTGACCTAAAATACTAAATTACTAAAGTAATTCATTATTTAATTGCAAATGCAAAAATAGTCAGTTTAAATAATAATGATGATGGTACTATATGATAAGAGGCTAAAATATAATTACAAAGGCTGTGGGAATGCAAAGAGTATTCAACAGAAAAAGTATTTGAAAACCAATAGCAGGGTTTAGGAAAAAGAAATGCGTAGTAACTGAAAAGAACCTACCTACAGAAATAAAGTTTACAGTTCCTTAGATTTATTATTTTTCATTGGATCTCAAAACATATATTTTGTAGGAGGTCAAACGAATATTGTAGGTGTCATAGGAATCTCCTCTGTTGTACGTTAAGCAGCAGAGAACGTAAAAACACAAAATAGTATTTGATTAAGCTAAATTTGATTTTGTCGAAAATGCCTAATGTCGCTTTACCAGATTTGTATAGCATAACGATTTATCCTGGAAATAATTTTCTAAGTTTTGTAAGTTTTTACTGCCCATTTCCTGACATCACAGAACTGCAGCGAACCTATATTTCGGAGCAGAATTGATTGCTGCAACCTCCATCTGAAAATATAAATCTTTTGAATTTACTTCAAGATTGTAATAATGTACGTACATATGGCTATTGATAAGGTGTACATTAGCGAAAAAGGATTATTAATATATAGTATTAAAATAGGAAGACTGCACAATTATTGTTGTATTTATTTTTGAAAACCGCTTTCAGCGCATGAAAGGCTAATTATAGGCATGTAGACTAAATTGAGAAAAGCAGGAAATTTTTGGTGGTAGTAACAAAGAACCAAGAAAATCCTTAAAAGAAGAACGTATTTTAAAGGTATAGAACACCTAAAACGAAAGTTAGCAGGAGCCCAAGAATCCGGTCGTAGTAAAAACAACGGTATATGTATTTTAAAAACTTGTGGATGCGGCAACGGCCTGTCCTTGAATTCTATTGGTTCCCTTATTCAGCAGGTAGTTGTTTCTCTCGACGGTGCTGCTACCAGGTACAACATGGCTGCTCGTTGGCTGTGCTGGGCTGCCATCTGGTGACCACTGTCATTACTGCTACAATTACAAAACCACCACGAGATATAAAAGTGCACTCACGTCATTTTTGAGTCACCACTGACAAATGTATGGTAGGGTTAGAATTTGTATTCCTCACACGGCAGCAATATTTGCTTCGTGATGATAAACACGTGGCATTAAAGCAAACAAACCTATGTCAATGGTTCACTGAAGGCCCAACAAGGAAAACTGTTCATTCTGTGGAGTTGTTTCGGTTCCTACCAAACATGCAATGTACGCTTTAGCAGCACTTATCCTTTTCTTGTTTACTTCCTAAGGATTTTGCCAACAGAATTCATGTTTATCTAAAATCTCGAATGTCGTAGAGTAAGTCCTGAAGTCTAATGTTATCTTCTCTCTGTTATATCATTAATTTCATATAATCTACTTTATAATCAGTGACGTATTTAAGGGGGGGCGTCTAGGGGGTCCGGACACCCCCCAAATGAACGTCAAACTTTTAATAAATAATTGAAATAAAACATAGTTTAATATAAATCGAAAAAGTTCATTTAAGCTTCTCATCTTAACGTCTCTATTCACTGTCAGGCAAACATGAAGCTATTTAAGAGATAAACGAAAAGTTACTGCACAGCAGCTGTGGTATTCGTTAAAATACACAAATAATTTCAATTACAATAATGTATTGCAAAGTTAACCAATTCTGATTGATTAGAATTCCCAGATACTTACTTAAAGTATGTAATTTTTAACTTCTAAGTTCCTATTCCCTATTTCAGTCAAGAACTAATACTTCAAATGCATCAATAAGTAGTTCACTTTTTAAATATCTGATTACTGCTTACATCACTTTATCCCAGGTATAAGAACAAAGAATGTGCAATGTGCAAGGCCTTTCTACAGACTTTATTCAAAGAAACAAGACAAAAACAAAATTTTCTAAGAACAGTCTGTAGAAGCTTGGGTGGAGAAAGTCATGTGAATATAATATATTACATGTGTTTTTTTAATTTTACTAACATGATAAAAGCACATCCCTGATTAATTATTTATTAAAAGCAAATAATTCAACGCAGATCTTTTGAACCCTCCCCCCCCCCCCCGGAAACTGACTTTTAAATACGTGCCTGTAAAGAATGTATGGAGCTTTTTCTGCACACGGTTTCTTCTGCAATACATACCAGGCATATAGAAAACACAACATAAGCAAACGATACAAATACTAATCCTTTGATTCCCTTACCACGTACACAGCAAGTAGAGGCGGGTTCACATTCCACTAAATTTGTAACCAAGATATCAGTGGCAAAACAGATTTTCAGGTCCCGTGGGAGAGGGGGGAAAAAAGAAAGGAAAAAAAGTATTTCCGAAAAGGTTTGTTTATGTTCGAGTAGCATAACTGGTACTTTAGTTCTACATCTTCCAAGGATCATTTAAATAGAACATTTTTATAAGTGTAATTTTCTCAGAAATTGTTCTATATTGATTAAAGTACTATACGTTTAAGACCTTTTCATGACAAATGAAATGTATATCTTGAGTTTTCTGGCAATGTCCTCAGAGGTACTCTTCCTTCTGAACGCCTTTTGCATAATTGGTAAACCTTAGAAAAAATCTTACTACAAAAAATTAAGCAAATAGAACCCTTCATATGTCTCACAGTACAAGCCAATGAAACAAGAAATGTTCTAAACGACTTACCCTGTACCCGTTCCCGTCTTTAAATAATAAAAAAGTTAATATATAAAAAAATAAAAATATAAAAAATAAAAAAATAATAATAAAAATATATAAATATATTAAGAATAATAAAAACATGGATTATTTTTAAATGTGCTATTGTTCGTAGATTATACTTTATTAACTGTTAAAAAAAGTATCCTCTTGTGAAAATTTCACTAGGCATTTCGTTTCATCCATGCCCTGCAAAATGAGGGCAGTAATAAAAACGGAACATTTACTCACCGATATTAAGTTAATTTACATTTTTATTTAATTTTACATTTAGGAATAAAATATTACTTCATTTAGTTTAAAAACAGAGTAAAATTTTTCAGCTTTTATGTGTGAGCAGAAACATCATAAAATGAAACAAACCTTAGCAATTGGAAGTTATATTACAAAAAAAAAAAAAAAAAAAAAAAAAATGTCAGAACAAGAATTTATGTGAATATGATTCTTTGTGGGGTGAGCCAATTGCGAGGTATTTCTTGTAGTTTCTTTGAACTTTCCAATACTTACCTATGCTATTTCTCAAATAGGATTTTCTTTTCTTTTTGGAATTTCTAATTTTTAAACCATCACATAGCGATAGGCTCTTAAAAGATTTGAATTATAGTTAAAGCCCATGTATTCCTATATTTTCCTTGCTCCCACAAGTATTTAGCAATAATTTCTACAGACGTTTCTGCCGATTTATCTGAAGGGGAATAATCGTTACTAAGGATGGTTTGACAAGAACAGAGAACGTCATGTGAATGCAATACGTTAGTTTTACTCGCTGTATTAATATAGTAGGTGGGGAGGTATTATATTCTACTCATTAATTTGATATCAACATTTCACACCGTGAATCCTTTGTGTGTGTGTGTGTGTGTGTGTGTGTGTGTGTGTGTGTGTGTGTGTGTGTGAGTGTGTGTGTGCGTGCGTGCGTGCGTGTGCGTGTGTGCGTAGGCGTTCGTGTGTGCGTGCGCGTGCGTGTGAATGTGAATGTTTGCGCGTGCTACGCGAGCTGCGTAACTCAAAACCGAAAAGGCAGATTGAAAAAAAAAAAAATCCTCCACCAGATTACCCACGAAACACTTATCAAAAGTTACGACTTCTCAAAAACGGCTCAACTGTTTTGATTACAGTAACTGAGACATTTTCACTACAAATAAAATACCTTGAATTATCTAGGAATACAGTTTGTATTCTTCTTCATTCTGGAATATTTTGTATAACTGATAAACCGTAAGAGATGAACAATATCTTACTACACAAAAAATCTACACTCCATTACAACACAAAATTTTATGTCTCATACCCTTTTTTTTCTTTTAATGCACAATTTCAGAGTTGTTTCTTTTATTTTTTTGAATTTTCAATAATTATACCTTTCTAAAATGGGAAGTCGGTGTTTGTTTTTTATGGCCTGGAAATGCAAAACCACCACATAGCGACCAGCTCTTAAAATTACTATTACTTACGCCTATGGTATTCTCCTATTCCCTTTGTACCTAAAAGGAAATATGTAAGAATACCATTTCCACAAACGCCTATCAAGGTTAACTTGAAATAGAAAAACAAACGTTGCACTAAATATAAAGTAGACAGTGGAAGATGGCAAATACTGTACCTTCTCCATTTATTGCCCCCCACGACACACACACACACACACACACACACACACACACACACACACACACACACACACACACACACACACACACACACACACACACACACACACACACGCGCGCGCACGCGCACGCGCACGCGCAAGCGCAAGCGCACGCGCACACGCACACACACACGCACACACGTATGATATAAACTACATGAAAATGTTATCTTCACGTCCACTGAAACTTAGTGAGGAAAAATGTTTTTAATTGTTAGTTTCAGTTTGTTTCTCTGTAGTTTGTTTTTTGTGGTTTTCTTCCTCCTTTATACACAAACTGTTCTGCAGGCATTTCGTCATTTCGAATATTTTAATAGAAATAACCCTTTATGTTATAAAATTTTGGAAACCTTCAACACGAGCTATGGAAATCAATTAATGTCAAATTAGCTGTTTAAAATTTCTAACAAGTACACAACAATTTTACATCAGTAATTTATGAAGCTCTTGAAATTTTCGAGTTAATAACATATTACCTATCTGTTGTTCTAGGAACATTTTAAAAAATGTAAATGCTTTTAAAATGGATAAAATCGAAGTTTAAGGCTCAAGTGCCAGGACCCAGTAAATATCCATTTGTGGCTTAGTAATGTGTGGTAGCAAATGAAAACAACAGTTGCTTTCGAGGACGTTTTATTTATCAATTAAACACTTTGCACAGCACAAACGTTAAACCTAAGACATTGTTGCACACATTCTTAACAAAACGCAATTGATCCGTAGAACTGAATTACAACCGAATTGCACTCGGTACTGTCCACTGAGTTCTATTCAAATAAACTCTCACTGCCAACTGTATTTTAAATAACCATTTACCAGGCACTAGCCAGGTCCTCATATAGGATCTGAACTTACGGCGAACGTTCTAGAAAAGGAATCTACTCGAAACAGCCTTAGTGAATTTTTAGAGTGTGGAAATGGCACACAATGGCTGTTGCTTTATAAGAGATTGGCTATTATTAGTGAGCATATGTAGGCATTTCTAAGATTTGAACTCAGGATGGAAGGGAATAGTTACTGGACTACAGCCAGGGACGTCGCAGGTAACAAACCATTCGCACACTCCTGTCGTTGGCAGAGAACACTACAAGGGCCGTTATCATTGGCGGCTGTTCTGCATTCTTCATACTGATAATGGTTTATGCGTAGATAACTTGAAGCCAACTATTTAAGAATACCTGTTTCTCATAACGAGCAGGATTTGTATATACACACTTGTAAATTCTGCCAAAGAAACATTTGCTGTAGTGTTAAATTTGTAAATAGAAACATATATATGCTTTTATTTATAGACCTAACTCCATATCAAACGTTTATAGACGCAAAGTCAAAGTGACTTGAGAAAAGTAAGCTAATGCTTACTCATATGCTAATATGAAATTTTAATTTGTAACTTCGTATAGCCTTTATATATTAAAGAGTATGTTATAGAGTAAAGAGAAATATACTTTGGAAAATATTAGAAAAGAAATGTTAGCTCACACATTTAATTAATGTTAACAACATAGACATATCAAGGAACGAAAATAAAAATAAAATTTGGAAATGAACAATATCCAGAAAAAAAATGAATATAAACAGTGGATTAAGACAAAGACGGGCTCATCTCTGCACATTTTTAACACATACGAGAATTTGGACGAAATTACTGCAGAGTTAACTGGTAAGATAACTTCCTCCTCCTCCTCCTCCTCCTCCTCCTCCTCCTCCTCCTCCTCCTCCTCCTCCTCCTCCTCCTCCTCCTCCTCCTCCTCCTCCTCCTCCTCCTCCTCCTCCTCCTCCTCCTCCTCCTCCTCCTCCTCCTCCTCCTCCTCCTCCTCCTCCTCCTCCTCCTCCTCTTGTTCTTCTTTTTCTTCTTCTTTAACTTTCCTAGTGGCACCACTATCCCGTAAGGTCAGTTCTGAGGAACCGAAGCTTTGGATCCGACAGAGAACCAGGATAGGTGATCAGCCCAATGCCTGGTGTGAAGGAAGTGGATGATATATATATGAGGATGAGATGGATGATAGCAAAGATGATGATGGAACAATTGGTGGAATGCTTACGGGGGAAGCCGTGTTAAGATAACTTTAGAAACAAAATTAAATAGGCATAACAGTGAACATGCTACTCCATGCGGATGGTATCACAGTAATTCAGGAAACGAAAGATGATTTACAGAAAAGTGTTTACGAACTAGGAATTCAATCAATAAAACGAAAATATGGACTTTCAATGTAAGTTCCCTGTGGATCCAAAACACATGCAAACACTGCCCAGTTTTCAGAGTCACTTCAATAAGTTCTCGGTGTCATTTCACTCTTTTGATCTAGTTGGTCTTTCACTATGACCACTTCCTTGTATCACTTCATTAGTGGAAACCAGTTCACTTCACTTTCTCTGCCACGTAGGGGCGTAATGAAATACGGACCACGTAGGCAATTCCGGTCGACGTCACATACTGGCAGAGTTCAACACAGGACGTCCCTAACCTCTTGGGGAAGCAACACCCGCTCTACATCACACTTGATGTTGTCTTGAACCGCACTTGGGGTTGCCTCAGAAACGTGCACACTATTAACTTATTTACTTATCAACTAACGCAAACATGCAGCAGATGAAAGTTTTCACAGACAATTCTAGAATGCTCTAGAGGAGAAGAGACGCTCTATCGATAGTATTCCGCTGTTTAAGCTGTTTACCGTAGAGTCTGTTTAGTTAACTCGTGTGCACGTCGGCCGCTGCCTTTGACGAACCTTATAATCGTTTTAAAACACTGAACCTCCTTCTCCCAGACCTTTCTGCAAGGTTACCACCTTTCTCGATACGTCATGGGTATCGTACGAGGTTTCGTCTAAATAAATTCTTATGTCCATTACTGCAAAACTTCCTTAGTTTTGACGATATATACCGTACTGCGAAACTTCCTTAGTTTTGACAAAGCTACAATTCTACTGGATTCCATAATAACCATTAACTTATTAAAAGTGCAGTATTTGAAACCCAGCTCCTTTAGGAGACCGCGCAAAGTGCAGTGCCCATAAGGAAAATCACAAATTTCTTGCAAATGTGCAACCAATTCGTCTAAGGTGGGCGCTCTCCCTTTTGCATAGGATCTATAAATTTCCCGGCGAATTAAATAGCATGTGAAATTATCTACTTTAGAGATACGTTTCCTTTTGTTTTCACACTTGATCGGCGACTTTGGTATTCCTTTCGTCACATTTTTTCTTACTGTATTTCAGTGAATACCCAGAATTTATCAACAGTTTCATTGCACCACCCCTTCCCAAGATTATTTGCCAGCACATATTAATAGGTGTTCAAAACAAGCGCTTAAATTTGCTTAGAAACAGTTCCCGTTATAAATTTGTTTTTTGAGGCTTTTCTAGTAATATATCTCGGCCCAGTTATTCACACTATTGTCATCACTTTGATTATTTTGACTTGACTGAAAGTAATCTACTATTTCATTTGCATTTACCACTGCATTTCCCTCCCACGGTCTCCAAATCGTGATATACAACGAATTTCTGCACGTAATGAAACAGATCAACTGGAAGTTGGAACTTTGGCAACTGAGACTCCACGTGGAGTAGACATGCGACTGTCACTTCGAGAAAATCAGGGTTGCTATTGGTCCTCAACGACAGTGTTCAATTTCTGAAGTGTGGAGATAGATTTATGACGGTCATTAGTAGGCAGGAGGGTAGTTTCCTTTAGAGGGGCTAACTGCACTCGCGTTCACTAGACAGACTCTACATATTTACCAACCTTCCGGCAGGTTTGGGCCATAGCAGGCGTCAATATAGTATTGGAATAAAGCAATATTACAATGAAGATTTGAACAATCAGGGTGAGTGCGTTTTTAAAAGATTTGTGAAATTGCTAACCGCACTAAAAAAAAGAGAGCAGGAAAAGAAACAAGTATAAAATTATATAAGCCAATGGCAGTTCTTGTGTGGCAGTGAAAGATGAACTACTAAAAAGAAGGAATAAAATAAATGCAGTTGAAATGAGACATCTTATAGAAATTAATGGATGTAGAGTAACTGACAAATAAAAAATTGCTGCTAGTTTATTGCTTTATGAATACAATTTACTCAAGATACTCTTGTAAATATTTACAGAAGATGAACTTGTTTCAGTAGTTGGCTTTAGATGTAATAGACAATATTAATTTTTAAATGTAATTTTGTACATATAATCAGTATACTGTAGAACTTAAAATCACCTCCATCAGAGAACTACTGCTTTTCCGTCACTGGGGATGAAAGTCGACAGATCTACGCTAGCAAAGACCGGGTCCCTAACGATTTCAAAGTGATACCAAACCTGTAACTCTTAAGTATATGCAGACGAAAATTCATTGCAAAAGGGGAACCCTCCATCAACTAGGAGAAACTCGCGTCAAGTTACCCAGCCCAAAGAATTTCGAACCGAGGCCACCCAGTTGCAAGCTTCACGCGTTGCCGCGGAAGCATCCCGCTCGTTGTAAGCCCATTTGCTTTATTTAATATTTGTGGTTTATAAAATTTATTTCATTCTTCTCGTGAATATAATTGTATAGTTGGTCAAGGTAAATTTACACCTAATTTAAAACGTTCCTTGACTCTACTACACAAAAATTACCCTTATTAGTACATTCCAAAGCACCTATTTACATTGTTTTCCTCCTTGGCGTAAGAGTAACATGCTAATCTCTGGTTCCTGGGGTTACGGGTTCAAACCCGGCGAAGTGCGATGCAATGTTTTTCGGCCCCAAAGCTTCTTAGCATTGTTTTCTTCGGAAAAGTACTTTTGGCAAGCCATATAAAGATATCTCTGAACAAAATTAGGCAGCCTTTCATGCCTCTTATAGAATGGAACAGTTAGAACCATAGTACTCAAAAAGCGTCTATAAATACAAGCAAAACTCAAGTTTTACATATGTATATTTTCCCTTAGAAGAAACGATGCATAGCAGTTGTATTGTTGCGCATGTTTTCTAGAGCAATAAAAATATTGACTTGGTTTCCTGTCCGTTGTTAAACTTCTAGTGAATTATGTATAACTTGCGAGTTGGTCTACAGGAAGATGTTACAGAAGAACAAAATTGTTTTAATGGCGAATAAAATAAAATCACCCGGGAATGGATCTCAGTAGTACATATACTATAAGTGTTCCTTTTATGAAGAGACAACCTTTAGGAGGAAGTTATTGGCATGTTTTACTAGCTCATAAAACTGCTGCAGCTGCATTCGTAGTAGTTATTAGAGTGAAAATATTGTCTGGAATCTTGGCAATGTACCAGATACATTGTGCTCATATAGTCATTAATTTTATAGTAATTTCATTTGATTTGCAATAACTATGCCGTACACATTTTGTTAATTTACGACTCTTTCTTAGTTTTTGAGTATTTTATATTTAACATTTGTATGCGAAATCCCGTACACTTAAAGAAATCTACAAAACTTTGGTAAAACTTAAGGACATAGAATATAAATACTATACGGTGAATATAGATAAAACAATGTTTTAGTGATGGTTTACAACAGCCCCTTTATTGCGTACACCGTACGATGCCTAAGTTGTTTTGTTTTTGTGTTGAATAATATAAATACCGTGTAAAAGTAACCAATTATCAGAACATATACAAAGGGATACTCATGTTTACCTCCATATAGAATGCAATCAATGTGGGAGGACTATTGCAGCAGTGCTGCACTATGTGACCATCTTAATCTGCTCTAATAATTTCAACCACCTAGACAATATGAAAATTCTCCAGGGATGCATCAGCATATTCGGGATTCAATGCTACTACGGACTTATGCACCTATATTTGGTGATGGAAATAATTTTGGTTATCACCTTTGTGTTGATTCTCTTACACAGAGCCAAAATTCATGGGTCAAGTCCCGGCTGGTATTGAATTTTAAATATCTGATTCAACTTTCCAACTCAGTTATTCACATGGGCAGCGTGGAATAACATATCAGGTCCACACATTTACATTTGAAATGAAATGTCTAGTGTTTAACGCCCACTTTTACTACATACGGCACCGCAGGCGGTGACACTGATGATACATGAGATGAAGATGGAGCACCGGTGGAATGAGATGGTGGGGGAAACCGGAGGTCCCGGAGAAAACCCGCCCCAGCGCCGTGTTGTCCACCACAAATCTCACTTTGCGGTCGCCTGGGATCGAACCTGGGCCGCCTTGGTGAAAGCCAAGCGGTCTAACCACTGAGCCACGGCGCGGCCCACATTTACGTTTGCGGTCCTATTTTTATTTCATATCGTAATCGAAAAACGTAAGCAAAACTGTAAAATAGCGAGCTTTAAGAAGCAAACGGCACTTCCGGACCAAGTTCATATACTTCAATCCTCTAAAATCGTTAACTGCAGTTTATTTATAATCTAAGATCTGAAATAAACTAAATATGGTTATCGGGGCAGGTTGTGTAAATGAAGAACTTTGGTCAGGTGAACTCCGTTCGGTGCTGATCCGAGAACACAAAAACAAATGCAGCAACCTTGCCAAACATGTGCCAACTTTCGTAATGAATAGAAAAGTTTCCAGAATCATAAGGAGCATTCGATTCTGATTGAGCTCACAGAGTAGCCAATCTTCCAAAGTAATAAATAAATAAAATTTTCTCATTGTGGCTTTAAGTCCCGAAAATAAAGTTACTTTACAAGTATAGAAATTTTCTGGAAATTCAAATAGTATTCGACAAATGATTATTTTCTTACATTATCTACATTATGTGCGTATCGCGCCTTCTTTTTTATTTCGTCTATTTATAATACTGGGGATTGCAAAGCATAACTAAATATTGGAGGTTTAGCGAAACAAAGTCACGTTCCGCTAATTTTAAAAGTAAAGATATGTTTGTGGATATTGCCCTCAAATATAAGGATATGATAGAAAAAAAAAACACAAAAATACAGCTACATTAGAAAGAAAAAGGAAATTGTGAAATTTGTAGTGTTTAAGGCGCGCTTTTACTACGTACGGCACCGCCGTCGGTGAAACTGATGATACACGATATGAGATGGAGTACCGATGGAATGAGATGGGTGGATAAACCGGAGATCCCGGAGAAAACCCGTCCCAGCGTCGTGTTGTCCACCATAAATCTCATTTAGTGGTGGCCTGGGATCGAATCCGGTGAGATCTAAGCGGTCTAACCACTCAGCCAAGGCTCGCTCAGAGAAGATGTGGAAGGAAACAAACCTCACAATTTAATTCAAGAAATTTGAATGCAGCACGCGATTACAAAAGCTTGAGGTTACGTTGTGAAAACATAAAAAGTGCACAAAGAAAATAACGGAAAAAGATAAAGTAGAAATGTATAAAACAAATGGTGGTATACGATATGTGTGCCGTTTTCCTTAGACGAAACTGGCCACAAGCTAATTGTAGCGCTCAAGCCACAGTTTCTGTCAGTTACTTACGAGTTTGTCCATGATGTGGGTTTCCACCCCGAAAAAAATGACAGAAGTGGGTATGGAAGTCATCTGCAATTCACCGTAAGAAAATATTGATGATGCCCAACCAACTGGACACCTGCATTTCACAGAAGGGAGAAATGCAGCTTGATGAACCAAGTCTCTCAACTAACGTCTCCAAGTACAACCAGATCAGCATCATTCCCTGAAAAGAAGAAGAAGGAAGATATCAGTAAAAAGTTGTTACGGGAAGGCTGGAGTTCTCAGAGGAAGAACATGAACTGAAAATGAGAATTTTAAAACCGCAACTAGAACTTAATAAAATCACAAAAATGTAACTTGTGAAAATGAGTTAAGGAAATAATAAATTTACACTGAATACCTAAAAGTATTGTTAATTTACACTTCTCAAATCCTGTGTTTTCACAGCACCTCTACATCAAGAGTATTGTCGTCTGCATTAATGGCTAATTTTGCTACTTATAAAAGAGGAACTCGAAGTAACCTCACAGCTAATTTCATTCTGAAAAATAGGAATCGTCGTTTGATAACACCAAACGCCTTTCAATAACTCTTGTTTGTTTTAGAGTCCTGTTATATGCTTGTTCTGCAGGAGCTTTTTCAAACACTAGAGGTGTAAGTAATGACAGCAACGACAGACATTTTCCCATAGGGACACCCTCGGGGAAATTATTTTTCAAGGTGTACATGAATACTAGAATTTCTAAATGAGTTGCTATCATGCGCTAAACCTGGTCACCTAGCAACATTCTGAAAATTGCTTTTGAGTCGGACAGCGCGAACATTTAAATAAAACCAGCTATAGCCATTTCTGTGATTGCATATTTTCAGCATTACGAGGTCTGTCCGTAAAATAAGTCTCCAAGGCGCTGGAGCCGTGAGGTACGCTATTACGCGAGATCCGGCAACACTGGCGTGTAGCTTCATTTCACCCCTTCAAATCCCTACCACAACGAACCCGTTTCAACCATTAGTCTCGGCTGGGCAACCGTTTGCGATGGAGCTTCCTATCACTTCCATCGCCAAGTGCGAGTTGCGTGCAGTGATCAGTTTTTTTGAGTGCCAAAGGCACTACCCCCTCTCTGACGTTACTAGAGGAACCTCGGGCCGAACAGCCGAGCCCCTCCTTCGGGAGTTGTTCGGATTGGGATGGTCTTGAGGGGGCAGTGTGTTCCCGATACCCGTGGGAGATTGGGTACGTCTTCGGACGGGGTTGAGGGAAGCCATTAAGTTTCCGGGTAGTAGCCTGCTAAGCTAGTAGAAGGTGTGCTAGATCACCATGCGGCCCCACCGATGTCATATCGGTAGTCTTCACCTTGAGTGTTGACGCGCGTAAGTGGCGTATCCACTTCCATCCCGTCTTGAGTCCATAGGACCAGATGGGGGAGCTTGTTAGTCTCTAGGTCTTGCCCTATGGAAAGCCCCTCGGAGGACGCCGAGCGCCCTTTGGGACAGCTCGGATACTCCCAGGTTGAAGGAGGCCCGGGTCTTGTTCCTACGGGTTCAAGGCTTATGGGGGTAGAGCCTCTGGACTCAAACAAACAAACAAACTACCCCCACTGAGTTTCATCGTCAGTTATGCGAAGTCTATGGGCCGCAATGTATGGACGTCAAAAACGTGCGAAAGTGGGTCAGAGAGTTCAAAGACGACGTAGAGACGTCCATGATGAACAGCGTTCTGGTCGGCCTTCGGTTTCAGCCGAAACAATTGCAAAACTGGAGCAAGAAATGCTTAAAGATCGGCGTGTGAGCTGTGCGAACTTATCCCTGAAGTCAGTAAGACTACGGCTGACAAGATTTTGACCGAACATTTGCATTATCGCAAGCTGTGTGCTCAAAAATGCTCACCGAAGACCATAAACGGCAACGTGTTGAAGTGGCCCACCGATTCCTAGAGCGCTATGCAGAACAGGGCGATGAATTGTTGGATTCAATTGCCACTGGTGATAGAACTTGAGTGCACTACACAACACCAGAAACTAAAGAACGTTCTCGTCAGTGGCGGCAATAGAATTCGCCGAAACCGCGAAAGTTCAGACAGACATTTTCTGCCGGCAAAGTGATGGCCATTGAATTCTGGGACAGAAAAGGTGTACTGTTGTGCGAGTTTATGCCTACCGGCACAACAATAAACGCCGCTGGCTACTGTGAGACTTTAAAAAAGTGATGGGAGTGACGAAGGGGGTGACTTTCCATCACGACAACGCTCGTCGCTATATTGCACATGCAACGGCTGATCTCCTGGCCCAGTTCGGATGGGACATCCTCATCCATCCCCCATTTCCAGACCAACGATGATTTGAAAAACGAGGTTGAGCGCCACCTGCGCAACTTGGCGCAGGAGTGCTATGACAAGGGTATAAAAAAACTGCCACAGCGCGTGCAAAAGTGCATCGATCGCAATGGTGATTACGTTGAAATAGCTGTAAGTTCCGGCTTTCCATCAATGTAACATTCATTGACAATAAACATGTTTTCTATATTAAATAAAATTGGAAACCTTATTTTACGGGCACGCCTCGTATTATACAAATTATGACACATGTATTGTACCTGAAACTCCTGGGGGAATTATGTCTATATAGAAATCTCATGTGACTCTTCCTTTTCACCATCTTCTATAGATATCTTGATAAAATGTGGTCTTAAAGCTGCAATCTCACTTGCAACTTGGTGCACAATTCTACTTGCATATTTTAATTCATATTAAACGTATTCCTAGTCACCATTTGCAATCTCCCAATTGCATAAAACCGCAATGTGACAAAAATCATAAACATTACACTGAGAGCATGATTCCTCTGGTTTTCTGTCCATAACCGTACACATAGCCAGTGATCTTCGATTATGTGCTTTTCTACTAGAAATCTTATTATGAATTCTGTCTCTTAACCTCTAGGATGAGATTCGTTCTATTTTGGAAAACACGATGAAGCCTTTCATGTTAAAAGCTTTCACCATCAGAGATATCAAAGTAATTTCTAATCTGAAAATAATAAAACATAGCGAAGTTTTGATCACAAATAATGCATCATAACAAGGTGATTGGGAAACAAAGAAGCTAATTATCCAAATAACTACAAAAAGGACTTTCTTAGCACTTTATTGAAAACTGTGCTATTTATTTATATCTTTCTTTAAAAATTAAATAACTATTATATCGCTTCTGCGGTGATGCCGAAATAACTTCAGTCAGTTTAACCAGAGAAAATTCTCCGGTTAGATTTGATTTTAGATCAAGATGCTATGAAATTATATTAATACTTATACGAGACAGCCGAAATTCTAAGTTGAGCTTGACTGAAGATCATTTTCAGGTGGCTGAATTCAGATTATTTGTGCAATTGGATCCAAATAAGAGGAACTACTACAAAACTTGATATTTGCCCCTTTCTCTGTTGAAATTTACCAACATCCTCGTACACAATATTGACAAGCGTTGAAAGCGTTTTGTGCCAAATACGGTATCTCTACATCCAACAAGTGCACAGTGATTCTATTTTTTTACGAAATGTTATTATAAAAACGTTAAATATTTACCGTACACCTAGTGCTATAGCCGATCGTTTCCTATATTCCAACACAAATGTGTCCTCTGGAATATTGCTGTCAAAGAAACAGTGCACTGTAATGTAATATAGGGTCACAGTCTATAATTGAAGCTTTTGTAGATAAAAGAAAGTATCGTGATTCAAAAAGTTAGTCTATGGAAGTGGTATGAGTTAAAGTGCTCCTGGTGGTAATTCAGCAATCCGAAATTTTCGGGTAGTATCTCTTTCCACTTGTTATGTTTTAGAAGTCTTTTGATAGTATAGATATTGACAACGAAAGATTAGATAGTTATGATGCTGAATACTGAGATGACTGAGTTCGCTTTTTCGCATTCAGTTCTGCAGTTTTTGCTTCAGGTAATCCTCGGTTTGAAATTTTAATTTATTTGTTCTATTTCTGCAGTGTTTTGACTTCGTACCCAACCCATTGTCTCGTCTGTGGTAGCTAATTATCCAAGCATGTCTGAGTAGTCAACAGCAGAAGACAAGAACCACACTTTAGAAACCTGTTTATGTTTAATGTGAGAGTGAAAGAATTAATGTCTTTTTTGTTGACGGAGACTTTGAATCATAAACTTCACCTAATTAACCTCAGCTTAGAGTCACATAAATCAAGACTGAAATCTTGGACCGATATGGTCTCTAAAGGTTAATTCATTAACCATGAAATATTGAATAAAGAATGTAGACTTGGAGGATGGCAGCAATTCTTTCCGGGTTTAATAACCGTGATCTACTGAATCTATATGTATGAATCTGTATTCCTAACCGCTTAGGTGGGAAGGCCATTGGCCATTTTCATCAGCATTCATCACGGGTTTCTTAAATGAAAGCCTGGTTAGTAACTTTGTGTGACACTAAGCACGTTATTCCTAACACGTCATTAAATGTTTTAAAGCATCTTGGCTTCAAATCGCTTAAACATGTATTTACCTAGAAAATAGTGGTTGCAAGATATCTCAGTACAAATCTTAGATTTAAAAAAGACGTATAACGATGGCACTATAATGCCTGGAAAGTTAATGAAAGATGTAGATTTATGTATTAAAATTGGAAATTGTTTGACAAAAATAGAAGTTGCGATACTCCACGCCCTTTTAATGATTTGGAGGTGCAAGAGTTTGTGACACAGTTGGCATAAATATTTCTGCAGTTCTCAGGATGTGGTGTATGTTTGACAATTAGTAAATTAACTATTTACATCATATGCCTGAATGTGCTTTACTCCATATAGTTGTTTTATTTATTCGGTACCTAATGTTGCATGAATTGTATAAAACCGTCTGAAGACACAAGCTCAGTAAAAATTCTTGATTTGTTAATCCGTACATATACGTTCTGAATCTCTCGCATAAACACACATAAATGTTCAAATTCAAAATATTTTTAACAATACTTATACAAACACCTTATCTCTTAGTACACATACTTGCATTAAGTACGACAGCTGATCAACAAAGACTGAGACTGATTCATTTTCACAGATGTTTATTAGTGCAATTCAATGTTTACATGATCATTTTAAAAGTAGTCCCGTCCTACTTCAATGCACTTTTTATAGCGTCTCTGCCAGTCCTTGAACACGTGCTGCAGACCATTCTTTGTCAGGTCCTTGAGAATCGCCTCACTTTTCTTGAGCACTGCTTCAGAGTTCTCAAATCGAATACCCCTAGTAAGCTTTGCTCTTAGTGATGGGAATAAAGAAAGTCTAAGGTTGCAAGATCGGGGCTATAAGGTAGATGTGGTACACAGGTAATGTTGAATCGAGCCAGAAATAACATGACTTGATTTGCGACGTGAGGCCGTGCATTGTCATGATGAAGTCGCCCCCCAGTCCGAGAAAGCTTTGGTCGTTTCTTTGCATTGTGCTTCCTCTGTGTAGCCAATACTGACGTGTACTATGCTGCTTTAACAGTAGTGCGAGGGGGAACTGCATGCTGGTAAATCATTCCATTACAGTCAAAAAATGTGAGCACCATCACTTTCCCTGCAGATGGAACAACTTTTGCCTTTTTTTTGGCGATTTCCACACTGTGCTGGCTTGTTTTCCTTCAGGATCATAAAGATGCAGACATGAATCATCACCGGTGATAATCAATTTAAAAAATGCATCCCCTTTATCAGCAAAGAGACGCAGCACCTCAAGGCTTGTCTCCATTCCCACAGCCTTTTGTTCGGGGGTCAACAGACGTGGCACCTAACGAGCACAAACTCAGGTCATATGGAGATGGTCGTGCATAATTGTAAACACACTGCCATATGAAATTCTCAACACTTCACTGAGGTTACGTAATGTTATACGATGTTCCTCTCGGACAATCACAGCAGCTGTGGTGATGTTGACTTCAGTGACAGCAGAAGCCGAAACACCAGGCCCATCTTGCTTAACACTGACAAGTTGGCCTTCTTTGAAGTCCTTGAACCACCTAAACACTGTGGGACGAGGTAGTGCATCTTCACTGTACGCTTACTTCAGCTTTTCATAACTTTCGGCGGCTGTATGGTTTAAACGAAAACAGAATTTGATTGCGCTGTACTGCTCCTCTCGCGTCACCTCCACTGTCTGGTATGCGAAATGCACGTAGGGTCCACAAAATAGAGCATTACTACCAACCTACCAATACGAGAGTGCTGCTGCCTACCGACATTATACATAAAAACCCGCTCTTTTTAAATATTTATTTTACAGATACGAAACTATCACGGAAGCTACAGGAAAAAGATCAGTCTGTCTTTGTTGATCAGCCCTCATTTGTGTCCAAAAGTTTGGTCAGTTTTGACTTCACGATAGCGTCCCGGCATACTGAATTCTATCTGTTGGAAGCCAGAAATGCATAGGATAATAACGTTTTCCTAATTCTTTGCATCTATACACATACTTCCGAGACGTGTGTCCAGTCTTCTTTTTCTACAAATAAGAGGTGCATACTCCTACAGCAACGTCAACAACTGTGCTTTCGAGTCTCCTAGCAAAAGCCGTGCTACTCCCGTCTACCGTTTCATACCTAATTCCATAATATATCTACCATTTCTCAAACCAGTTTTTTTCTGTGGCTCCAGTAATGATATTCGTCTACATTCAGATTCTTATTTCCTATTTTTACTTTATTTTACAGCGCTATACCTTTTTGCACTATCACTTTTTCAAATAGCATTTAAGCCAATATTTTACTATCACAAGGTATAGTATTAAATACATCGAAACTTTTACAAATTCCCATCATTTTGTGGAATTGAAATTCTTGTTTTTGATATGGAAGTAACGTTCCAGAAACTATTATGTCCTTCGGTGTACAATAAGTTTCGTACAGCTATTGGGGCGAACTTTGCGTCTAATGCCTTTAAAACTTCTAAATTTACTTGTGCTATTGTCACATGAAATTAACTTAAATCTCTAATCAACCATTTTTCACTTAACTAATATTTTTAAACTAATAAGTTTGTTAACTCATATTTTTCTGCTATCATATGCTATCTTCTGAGATTCTAATTCTGCCCACTATTACCATAGTCATTGGTTAGTAAAATTTGTTTTCACACACTCGAAGGTGGAAAAAATTGCATTTAAATATAGATAATATTAATTAAGGAGAGAATATTGTGCTACCGAGTGATATAATATGCCACTCCATGGTTTGTAACTCTGGTTTTCTTTGTGAAGATTAACATACAAGAAGGTTATATAAATAATTACTATCAGGAATGGGGGATAAGGATTAATGTAGGGAAATGGCGGTGCTTAAAGCTGAGATAAGTTAAGGAAAGATGAAGTCTGGCATTTAAATAAACATAAAATTAAAATAATTTGACTATCTAGGAATACGACTAAGTTAAAATGGAGGACGGGGAGTGCATGGAAGGATGAGAGCCCTGAAAGGGAGGATGGCGATGGCAGGAGTAAGAAGTTGTAAATATGAACTGTCTGTCGGTAAAATGGCTCGAAAAATACATGAAACAGCATTACAAGCAAAAATTACGTATGGGGTAGATTAACGGGGACAAAATACAGTAAGTAAGAATGTAGAGCACTCATAGGAAACGTTTTGTAAAGAGTTATTAAAATTGGATAAATCAACACCGAAGGGAGTCGCACGAATTGAGCTACGAAGGGTTTGCAGAAGAGGGTTGTATAAACTATTGGTACAGCTGTATAAGGAGATGGCAACATATTAAACGTGTGTTTAGAAGAACAAAAATGTCTAGCATTTAGACATAGTAGGCTAAGGTATCATGCCTTGGTTCCCGTCCACGGAATGTGTAGTGTTTAACGCCCGCTTTTACTACATACGGCACCGCAGGCGATGACACTAATGATACATGAGATGAAGATGGAGCACCGGTGAAATGGGATGGCGGGGGAAACCGGAGGTCCCGGAGAAAACCCGCCCCAGCGCCGTGTTGTTCACCACAAATCTCACTTTGCGGTCGCCTGGGATCGAACTCGGGCCGCCTTGGTGAGAGCCAAGCGGTCTAACCACTGAGCCACGGCGCGGCCCTGTCCACGGAATGCGGCCCGGGTTCGATCCTACTCCTTGGGGTGCAGATTATAAGTCCCCGGTATAGTGCCGGTGACCACTCAGCATCGTGAGGAAATTGAGGAGCTTGCGATAGGTAAGCAAGCGACCCTGGTCATGAAAGGCAACTTTCCGGCTGGGAGTGCCGAGATGCACATCTGACCACATCTCCTCCCCGTATCGGTTGGCTGATCGCCACCTCTACCTTGCGCATGTGGGCGTGAGGCCGGCAGTCGGGTTGGCAGACTCTGGTCCGATATGGAATGTAGTGCCACGGGCCTAACCTTTATATTTAAGGATAGCTGGTGGGCATAATTAGGGAGAACACCGGAGAAAACACGAATGGGGGATATATGGCAGAGAAGAACGAAATCTGGACGAATTTTGTTTATCCGTAATTTTGTTTGTAACCCTTATCCAAGGGGTGTGGGGTAATCTGTTTGACAGGACATCGTTAGTTAGATATTTAAAATTTAGGAAAAATTGCGAAAGAGATCATTATATAGATAGGCGGGGGAAAGATGGTTTAGACTGGTTGAGGACTGGGGCTATATTGAGAGGGGAGTTAACTAAGAATTGTGTAGAACGTGAAGAAGTAATGTAGAGTATTAAAAAGTTACGAAATTGGAGAAAAGAAATATGGGCAGCAAAAGTGTACTCATGGTAACACTAAAGATGCTTAAAGTAAAACACGAAAAAAGATTAAGGCGACAGGGAAGTATTCGGAAAGTGTAAAGGAAAAATAGTTAAGAAGGGAAAAGAAATTGAGAGGTAGAAATAATGAATAAATAGAAGGTTAATAGGCTAAAGCTAGGTGTAAATGGATAGGAAACCGAACATCTAAATAACCCATAAGCATGAGGTGGCTGACAACATTTGCACTTAGATT
Source organism: Mantis religiosa (assembly GCA_030765055.1). Taxonomy (NCBI): domain Eukaryota; kingdom Metazoa; phylum Arthropoda; class Insecta; order Mantodea; family Mantidae; genus Mantis; species Mantis religiosa. The sequence goes on along the minus strand of CM060950.1, from coordinate 71,484,452 downwards.
AGGAAGAATTAGAGCGGAGTATAGTAGTTGAAACAGATCTTTGTTTAATCTTTGTGCAAAATATAATAAATGAATGAATTCCTGTATGTACTTTAAGTGGAACACAGGGCCTTCTGAACCGCGCAACCTCGAGGTCCGTAGGCAACGGGTTGAGGATCAGAGGTTACCTGATCAGTGAGATTCCCGGATTAGTGATCAGCCCAACGACAGAAGTGAAAGTACCAGAGAGATGGGGTAGTGAGAAAGATAATGATGGAGCAATCGGTGGAATGTTAGCGGGGGAAACCCGGCACCCGGAGAAAACCCACCCCAGCGCCATGTTGTCCACCACAAATCTCACTTTGCGATCGCCTGGGATCGAACCCGCCTTGGTGACAGCCAAGCGGTAACCACTCAGCCATGGCGCGGCCAGCAAAATATAACAATAGCAACAGCAATAGCAATAATAATAACAGTGTTGTTATAATATAAATATATATGCTGTTAATATGCTGTATAAAAATTACCTGTAATAATTTTTATTTCTACTTCTTCCGACCAAGGGAATGACATTTCGAATTTTAGGAATTGTCTAATCAGCAGCTCTATTTATTCAAATGAGGAATAACGTTATTAAAATTTTTCATTCGCTATTTATTAACATTTTGTTATTCCTTTTCCATATTTGTATTCGTATGACAGCCTTCTTTAAGTGTGCGTTCTTCTCTTGCTCATCATGTTTTCGGTACTGATGCTAAAGACACAGGTGATAATCACAGCCGCACTAAGCATCATAAATAGATAAAAATAATCTAATTCATAACCTATAGTTTGTCTACAAATACTGACAACTGACCAAAAAGGTCTCGTATGTGAGACATGTTCAAATTTATTTTGTTCTGCTCGCAGAATGAACTCTCACTTTTAACTCTTGTATTGTAAGTAACAATTCAAGTCATATAATTGAAAAAATTACGACTTCTACGTAACTAACTGAACATGCAAGTATTTCTTAGGCACCTGAATAATTTGTAGAGGAAGGAAGGAATTATTAACTGTTTCTCTAAAATGCGAATGCGTGTTTTTTAACGTGACATTGGGGATGTCTACTCTAATTGCTCTCTTTAAAGAAACAGTAGGGTACCTACTACCCTTTAATTATCTAACTTAGCAACTGATAGTTTTAGAAAGTAATCTCTTTTGCCTCTTGGTTCACTGAAAGTTTGATACATTTAAAATTACCTTCTTGCATTTTACTTCTTTCAGTTCTTGTGCCGACAAAGCAACGGAGAATAATGGTAGTGTTCGATCCATTTTAGAAAAGAATCTTTTGTCCCTTGGTCCCCTGAAAGTTTAATAAATTTAAAATTACCTTCTTGGATGTTACTTCTTTTAGCTCTTGTGCCGGTGAAGCAATGGAGAATAATGATAGTGTTCGATCTAAGAATTCTATGCCAATATTCCACCATAAATAAACGATCCGAGGTCTCCTTATAAAAAGTAGGATCGCGTGTGTTCCGTTCCGGATTCTTAAACAACATGGCTGAAAGGAAAGTAATTCTTAAGTTGGTACTAAGATAATTGCTTTTCAAGGATGACAGTTGAAAAGGTTTGTAAAGCTCCACACAGAAGCTACTACTTGTACAGAACTTTAAATTATGTTCCTATTTTATATTGAAGTCAGTGTGGAATGTATAGTCTCTAACTCCATATATTAAACTAATGATATTTAGCATAGGATAAAATATGTAATAAATAAATATATAAATAGGAAAATCATAACATAAGTCTGCCAATTCCACAGACTTGTTCAACATCTACTTGCAGGACTTTTGGTAGCAAAAAGGGAGAATAAAATACCTAAAACTGGTCAAAAAGAAATGGAATGTAAACAACAAGGAACTCTAAGCATTTGCATTACATGCTATCAGATATCTGGTTTATATTTCTATACTTATATGGATAGTGTAATAGAACAATAATGCCACACTATCTCTAGGAGTAGTGAACACTAGGTATTGGAGTTATACTGCATCCGTCGTAAGGAACACTTTTTGTGTTACTCTGCGCCCACATGAACAAGCGTGACTGACGATAGCGACGCTTTTGCCCACGTGTTACGCTATATTACATACAAACAAGTTGTATGCACAAGAGTAGCTTACCAGTAGGTTTTGTTTTGTAGGTTTTGTTCGTGGAATTGCTCACAGAAAGTGTGCTTCTTAGGACGGCAGGAGTATAGTTAACACTTACCAGCATAATTCCATGCATACAAGTGAATATAGCTATTATCACAATTACTTTGTATCCGTCACTGATTAATTACTATCACTTCTCGCTGTTGTAACTGAGAAACCAGTGCTCCCATTACATTAATAACCACATAAATGATGTAACCCTTATGTTATTTATGGCGTTCCCTGTCGCTTACTTCCTCAGAGTGATGTTTCTGACATGGATTGGCAGAAGTGGACCGATGCTGTGTTCCCATTATGCTCTGGTCTATTTTCTTTGCATTTATGTTTGTGGGTTGAATCGATTTTAACAGAGGATGGTGATAATAGGTCAGGATATTTGCAGCCTTAAGGAGCGTCAGTAACAGATATTATAATGCTGATAATGTAACACACACTTAATGTATACTTGCAGTATCCTCTTAACAGTTAAGTCTACCCTAATGAGTACTGTAATACATTAAGTAAAATAAATAACATGTTAATATTTTTATGGACATGCCACTATAATTAATGTTTAATTTTATACAAAAGGAACTTATCTAAGCCGCGAACAATCTAAGTTGCTTTGGCGTAAAATTCATACGTTTTCATACAGTATGCTGAAAATTCAAGGTCTGCAGAGTGTCTGTGTCAAAAGAAGCAAAAATAATATTGTTTATAATCCATTTGAATCTATTTCTGTAACACCCCAACTGCTGCCATCGTAACATTCCAAGAAGATAGTTTAGAAGCCGGTCTGCTGGAGGCAATATTACAGAACACGATTGGCCACTGCATAGTGAACTCACGCAATGCTACTGCAGTTTCCAAATTCTATAGAAATCTTCCTTTTTCTTCAAGGCTAGGCTCCGCTTCATCCACAATAAAAGGAAACTAAGTGGCAGAACCTGCCGAAATAGCTAGGAAATGTTTTGTTTTGAGGTTTTATAAATTGAAATGTCCTGTATCTACTATTTTGTACTGTAAATTCTACACCACTTCACAGAATAAAAAAGGAAAGAAAAACCGACAAGTGTTACACATTTTGGAGAATGAAGGTAAACTTCAAGCCGCCTGTTCGAGGAGGGGTTTTTTCCCCCAAAAGATTAGTACTATAATTTGATAGGTTCTCTGTGATCAAGTCATGTGATTACTTTTTTCCAAACATATGAAGTTTTTTTACTCTATTTCAGCTTTGAGCAAGTTTCCTGACATCATTGACTGGAGTAAAATTCCTTGCTTCCGTCCAGTAGGAATCAATTCACGTCTAACTTTAGCCACTGAGCGAGATCAGAGTAGCTTCCCTACGTAGAGTAAAACACGTGATAAGAGCTGGTTTCGCTTTACAAATGTGATCACCTTAGTTGCGAGTCAGTCTTAACTATAAAATGGACTACATGTTTCAGTCCTAAGCAGTTTTGGGGGAAATGGGTAATGAATTTAGCATATTTAGCATTTGCGCGATGGGACAATTAATCCACCTTTACACTGAAAGTTGAGTAAGTTAAGTGTCCAGATATTCCAGTTGTGGAGAGTAATGACGTGCATTACCGCTTAAGCCGATTCTTGTTTTATATCCATTGAAATATGTTTCCTATAACTGGAAGTTGTTCTGCAATTCATGGTGAGAAGACGATGACCCGGTTATGTCGGCATTCACTGAATCATATTAACAGCCATAGGCCTCTGCAACCGAATAAAATCATATTGTTCATTATAATGTTAAAGTAATATGAACGTAAATGTAACAATTTTTGTCGCTCCTGTGAATGTAGTCACGTATAGATATTGGGAACCAATCAATCGCAGCTCGATTAAACGTGATATTTGCCTCCATGTTTAAACGTATGGCATAAAGTGAATATCGTCCGTCTTCTGTTTCACACTGCGAGAAATTTAAAACAAAATGGCAGCTCTAAGATTTGCTCAAGCAGTATAAGTACATTTAATTAATCTCTTTTAAAATCAGAGTTTTCACGTTTATTGTATTAGGGTATAATTTCCATGCTTTTGAGTTGGGGTATTCATTCACGATTTAGCAGTTTCTTCTAATGGTACAATATCTCGCAGTGTAGCTATTGGTTTTTAAACAAAACACAACTATAAATAACTTTAACTGGCCGTATTTTATGATAACTTCGTCATTTAGTTTTGAAATTGTTGTAAAATTATTCCTTGATTTGTTTTAAATGAATCACACGATCGCCAAAAAATTTGTTAATTTCGAAACCTTTTGTGATTTTTATCAACAATGTTTTATGTTTCGCTATTAATTCTTTTTAACTTGCATGATGTGCTAAACTAAAACAACAAATCATTACACCATTATATAATATATTTATTTGTATTTGTGTATGCTATCCTTTACATTAAAACTGGATGAATCAACCAATGCCTTAGTAATATTCTATATGACGAGATTCTAACGGCAAATGTTCTTACGAGCATTAAAATTACCACTACAATCTAGTTGCATATGACTATTTATGCTCGATCATGTGCCTGTTCAAAATATTTATTAATTTTAATATAAGTTTATCTGAATCAATAAGTGCATTGACCTTACTTTACAAATGGGAGTTGTGCTGTGCGCAGGTGCGAAAGTATGAATTTATTCTGATCTCGGCTTTGAAAAATACACTTATACAAATACAAATTGTTAAAAATATTTGGTAATAGATTTTCTGAAAATGTGATGAATTTTGATTATCTTAAATTCATGGATTGCGCAAAGAACTTTTCGCACTTGTTTTTTTTTTATTTTTTGTACAATAAGTTATTGAACATATCGTGTGGCATTGAAACAATACCCAGCGGTACAAGCTGCCTCTCATTATTATCACTCGTGCCCAACATTTTTAATTTTCTAAAGCCGCGCCAGTTGTTCTTCGAGGGAATGTACTAGAATAATCGATAGTTATTCTTTCAACAGTTGTTGACTGGTGGCGTTACGAGATGTGCGCAGACGCGTAGGTATTGATCGTTACATACGTAGATATATTCTAATTAGTGAAAACCTGAATTATAATGAGCTCCATTAAAGTACAGCTACCGGTGTAATCGAGCATAAAACTGGTTATATGGCGTCGTTAGTCCATTGCAGTCCGTAGAAGTTTTGAACTTGTGGTGGAGTTAAACAGAGCGCAGAACGATCGCATGAAGTTAAAGAAAAAAGAAAAAAACTTCTGCCAAAATACGCACCATACTTGGTGTATACATAGTGAAAAAATAGAAGTGGTGTGGATGCTCTCTCATTGGTTCGTAACCTAAACGCTCATCCTGGGGATGGAGAAATAGTTCCCCCATTTCCTGGTTTTGTATAGTGTGTTATTGGCACTATAAATACTCTAATAGCCAATTTGCACATTTATAATTTTGTTTAAAAGCAAACAGCAAATCTATTAACTAAACATAAGTTATGGCAAGTAAATATTTGAACCCAAGGAAGTTAATAGAGCATCATTCTGATGTTGCAGTAAGTGACATTGTGAAATTAACTCTACAGTGTTAGGAATTTTCGGAGTGTATTGGCACCGTAAAGCACCGCGTAAAACCAGCGAAAAGACAAACCGAATTATTACAGATGATTGACCTATGAGAAATTCGTTCTAATCTTTATGTACGTATGTTATCAAGGAGGAACGTAGCTGGGGAATACTACGGCCCCTGGTGTTGTATTAGTGATAAACGTTGGCGATACCAGTTGAGATTCAAGCTCCGCCTCAGATTGCCTATGTGACTATTGCCTATATGATTAACGTGAGTGTGCAGAAATACTTGAAGTGGGAAATGTCACTAACAAGCACATTTTCAAGCTCACCCATGTTCATGAACGTGTGTCACTTTACTGAGGGTTTGGACTAGTTTATCAATAAAATCCTGGTTTTTGCCCTTCAACTTTTGCCTTGGTAATTGAATTAGTTAATAAGTCGACAGAAGTTTCTGGTTTCTTTATGGAACTAATCAAGAAACCTAACTGGAAGATATGAAGGCCGAGTCATATGTACTGCTGACGCAAATTCTTCAACATGACCTTCATAGTATACCACCAATATAAGTCAAATATTCCAATACTTAAATGCCGGACAATGGATCGGGATTAGCATTTTTTAAAAGAGTCGGTCCATGATGGGGTTTTTACAAACACATTTTTCCCATTGGAAACTACAGTCGGGCCGTTCTTTCTCCGGCTCTGACAGTTCTCGAGGGGGGGGGGGAAGTGCGCTGTTGCCAGTTCTTTAGCGGGAATTTCAAGCAGAGGAACATGTGTATTTTAAATATTTCACGCATTTGCAGATCGTAACTTCGTAAATGAACGTGGATAATGTGTATATACATGATCCCAGAATAGTTGCATATGGAGACAATGTACCATACCATTTACTGGAAAAGAAATAACAAAAAGCTACGTTTACTGAAATTGGCTATTAAACAACTTACATTCAGTCCAGTGGGAAGACGCCGCAATCCTCGTAAATATCCATATCTTCATCATCTTCACTCATCGCGGCTTCATCACTGGAGTCGCTGCTGACGTCATCTTCACTGAATGAAATTATCAGCTCCTCCACACGTGTTTCCACTATGCCGTCGTCTTCCTTGGCTTGTCTTAAAAGTTTCCAAGTATGATCCACGGCACTTTTCCAGTTATCCTGGGTCACTTGTTTAACACCATTTTGCACTAATAGCTGAACATCAGAAATGCGGAATGTTGTGTTATGTTCTGCAACATAACCTTTCACTTGTGCCCAAATCAGTTCGATGGCATTGAAATGACAGTGATAGGGAGGGAGCCTGATTACAATGTGACCGTGAGCAGCAGCAATACTGTCTATTTCATGAGTGCAGAAACGTGGCTTGTAAAGTTTTACAATTTGCAGGAGTTCTGCTTTCGTCATTTCTGCGGACGCTCCAGGTATGTTTTTGTTCTCCAACCACTGTAAAATGACGCTTTTCCTGTCGCACATTGTCGATGCTTTGTTTAATTGAACTGAATGGTATGGCGCATTGTCCATAACAATAATTGAATTGGCACTGATCTTTGGCAGAAGAGATTCTTGGAACCAGTTCTTGAATGTATCTCCATTCATTTCTTCGTGATAATCACGCGTGCTCTTTGATCTGAATAAGAGCATTGCTCCTGGAATAAAACCACGTACACCACCAACATGGAGAAAAATCAATCTGCTTCCTTTTCCAACTGGCACTTTCATTGTGCCTGCAATAGTGTCATCTGTCCATGCCTTTGTCTTAGTGTGTCCTGCATTTACCCACGTTTCATCAAGCCATACCACCTTTTCGGGATTGCTTTTTAGAATTTCCCGCAAAAATCTGCCTCTCCATGCAACTATGTCACTTCTTTCCATTACAGCTTTCCTCCCAGAAAAAGTTTTAAACTGAAAACCTAGTTCTTTCAGTACTTTACTTAGGCTGGTTTTTCCGCCATCGAATAAGCCAGCTTCCTTTAAAGAACACAGCAACTTCGCACGTGTGGGAAATTCCTTTCTCATATAATATTGATATACATGTCGCCTTATAGCATCCTTTTGAAAAGCATCAAGTGAAGATTTAAGGCTGAATCGTTGCCTTTGCTTTCCCGATGTACGCAGAACTGCAGACGGCGAACTTAAATCGGCTGGGCACTTTTCCTTGGTTACATTCTTCACGGTGGTTTTTCCCACCTTCAAGGCATCACAAACTCTGTCCAGCACCTTGGTAACAGGTAGTAGAGGTCCACCATTGCCCCGCTCCTTCTCGAAGTACTCACGTAGCCTGAATATAAATGCACGGCTTTGGCTCTTATAAGAGCCGATTCTTTTCTTGGATTCTGACGAACCAGTAGCCATATTACTATAATAGCAATAATAATAAGACGTACAGACGCTAGAAATCGGAATTCACGCACACACAAAAACTTAAACAAACCACCAGCGCGGATTCCAAAAGCAACTAAAAGACACGTGGTCCACACAAAATTGCAGCGGCAACACGGTACTGGATTTGCAAGCCACGCCTAGCAGCGACAACGCTGTTTGGCGCTAGCAGACAGTTTTAGCTTCCTGACCACGACACCGGATGTACAGACTCCCAGTATCACCAACAGAAGCAGTTGGTGTGCGTGAAAGGTGTGAACGACATATTTGAATAGAGTGATGTTGTAAAGAATATCTTGCATGATAATGAAATTACAAGTTGTATTTCAATGTTTTGAAGCTAATAGATTCCTATACTCTCATTATAAAGATAATTCTGACGATATGTTTTCAATTACTCATTATTATATGTTGGTACTAGTAACCTTCCCCCTCCACCTCCTGCAGCCACTAAATGTCAGAGCCGGAAATACAGCGGCCGGACAGTAGTTTGTCTACATTAAGATAAACGTATTTATTCATCCAATCAATACAGAGTACGAACAATTCAAATTACATGAAGCACGTTCGAGAAACATTATACTTTGGACAGCTTTCTTCATATATGTATGCTGCAGAGTAAGCAGTAGTAAACAGAAACAGTTCATTGTCATATTTAACCCTATTTGGCCACATGGTTTCCAAAGCTTCGTTGAACACACTAGCTATTGTTACATGATTTGCATCTGGCATTTCTTAACAGGCCAGCAAAGATGCCTGTTGAGAAATTGTTTCGTCAGTTCTCAATACATCTACCATTACATTACCCAGAAAAACAGAAACGTTGTGGAATGTCAATTCGAGATAAACGCAAATGTGAGCAAATCACTTGAAATTGCCTTATCTGGAAAAACGTGCCTTGAAATAGTGTAAACATTTATTTGTGGTATTATTTTGTTCTGAAATGGAGGGAGAACAGGTGTGCACGCTTTATAATGATACTATCTAGATAAAGGAAGTTGATCTTCTCTAATATGTAATTATAAAATTCAAATTTTATGTGGTCTCAATTACGGCCTTTCTTATACATAGTCTGGTAAAACGAATTTTGTCTCTGTGTCATGGTTTCTGGTAGGTGTAGCTAAGGCCCTAAAACTGTTATTAAGGACATTTTTGATAAAATAAGCGATCGATTTTTTCATGCCAAGAGTTGTTTGGGGTTGGTAAATCTTGTCCCAGCTTTACATACCAGGCTGAAATATTAAGTTTAGTATTTAACCTACATCTCGCTCTTGGGTTGTGCTGTATACAGATGCCGACCTTCCAAAATTGCTGTTCTTTTAATCAACTGGCCTCAAAACGAGTATTATAGGTAATTTTTTAGTGAAATGCAACGCTTCTTGTATTTCATAGAAATTAGCAGTATATCAGGTAAAGAACCCTTAAAAAAGGCTCGCCGCTCCTGAAATTCAAACTCGGGGCTTCCAGTTTAGAAAGTAAATACTCTAAAACTATATCGAGGTTGTATGCTCTACAGGTTGTGTCATGCAAGTCGGCTGTTGCTGGAACTCGAAAAAAGAAGAAATTTTCACCAAACCTGTTCTGTATCAAGCAATCTTATACCTGGATTGTTAATATGTTAAAAAGAAAATCAACGATAAATAGCTTTCACACCCTCTTTGTGACATAACTGTAAACAGTCAGTACACGATTTAAAATTGCAAAGACTGGGTGCGGATTTTAAGTCCCGGTTATAGGGCAGGGGCCACTCAGCATCGGGAGGAAATTAAGGAGCGGCCCTGGTCAAGAAAGCCAACCTTCCGGCTGCAGGTGCCGAGATGCTGACTACATCTCCTCCCCGTATCGTTTGGATGATCGCCCACCTCTACCTTGCGTATGTGGGCGTGAGGCCGGCAGTCGGGTTGACAGGCTTTTGCCCTCTATGGTCTGTCGCGCCATGGGTTATTATTTATTTGTTACGGCTACCATATACTATTGTTATAATTTAGGATGAGTAAACCTTAAGAAATACGTACCAAGGTGTTCACTGCATGGTTTTTAAAAATATATTGCATTTTTTTTCTCTTTTGATTTTTTCTAACGTTAAAGAGGTCGACAAATCAATAACTGTCTTATTTGTCTGAATTGTTAGGTTTCCAGAACATTTACTGTCATGCAATGCACATACTATAAAAGTAAATATATATAAAACGTATTCAAATACATGGATTACGAACTTTTATGTTAATAGTTTTAGGACATCGCAGTCTGTAGCTTTAATTTTCTATTCATTATGTGCAATGAAACATGAAGCTTTTACCACTTAAACCGAAATGTTCATTCTTGGAACCTAGACACTAAGAAGGAGAAAAATCTCTTTATTTTTATGTGTTGAGTCTCCGTATGTTTGGTATACATTAAATAGCTTAATCGCTTTAAAAGACTTCATTTCTCTTTATTTTCTACTCTGCCTCCTCCTAATACTGCTCTTAGCATTACACTTAACTGCACATTACGTTTCAAAACTTATATATATATATATATATATATATATATATATATATATATATATATATATATATATATATCTATATATGTATTAATCTAATAGGTTATTCTAAACGGATATTTTTGTGCTGAATTTGAAAATAACCTGTGTTTTCTCCCATCAAGTCAGGTTTTAAAACTGTTCATAAATAACAGAAATGAAATTAAAGCTCTGTGAAACGTAATAAAAATTACTTTTGACAAGAGTTTTGTATGAAAAACTAGTCCATAATTATAATGTGTTATTCATCACTAATTAATCATTAATGGCTAATACTTATAAGCACATTCATAAAATTACCTCAGTATTCCACTTTAAATTTTCTCCTCTTTCACCTACTCGTATGTTGTTCAGAGCAGCTACTTTTTAACATACAACACTAGTCCACCATCATGAGAAAACGCCACTTCCATTGATACCTTAATTCCATATTTTTTATTCCTGGCGAAATATTTCACCCTGTTCCTCACTAAAATCTCATAAATTATCAGGGAAATAATTTTGATGGGAAGTAAGAAAATATAATTTGACACTCATGTTGGAATCAATCTGTTTGAAACTTTGTAACATAACATTCACTATGTTGACATAAGTTGGGTATTTTTTTAATTCCAAGAAAATTAAAAACATTTCTGAAAGCATTCCAGGCATCCTTCACTTCTGTACTCAAAGTACTCTCGAACTGGCTGTCCATCATCAATTTTCGAATTTGTGGGCCAACTAGCTTTACTTTTTTCATAGAATAATGAAGTAAATGTAACACAAAGGTATTTAAAGCAGTCACTGTCTTTAACTAGGGATTTTACAAATTGATTAATTTAATCTGATTTAAATGGAGACATGGCAACACTACTTTTAAGGGATCATTGATGTTCAAAGTTTATTTTTTTTTCTCGTTATATTAGTCCTACGTGTCCGCTTTTCTCTCTCCCAGTGTTCTGATCTAGCTCTGCTATCCCATTCACATAAAAAACAAAGATATTTTGTGAAACCAGCCTGCTGACAAAGTAATAGTCCAACAATATTGAAATCTCCACACCCCAGCCATAGTTGGTTTTCTTACTGTAATTTTTGTAACAAAAACTTAACATATTCATATATCTCCTTTAAAACATGGGCTACAGGAATGGAAGGTTGAATGTTTCCATTGTGAAACAAAGCACATTTAAGACATTTTGAGAAATAATTATGAAGATCCTCCCTTCTTTGAAATTATTAATTTTAAGGGGAAGACACATTTGTGTACATCCCCTATGGTGGATGTAGTTGGTAGATTTTAATAAATATAATATATAAACATAATGACATTTATATTAGTTCACATTTTAAGTAATAAAGTTGAAGTTATAAGCTGTTGAGCCTTTCTAATAAACGATAACCACATGGTAAAATGTTCAAAGCATAAAATTTTGAATTGAAAAAGATTCTGACGTGGTATGCGTAAACGGATTTCAATTTTGTAATCAGTATTAAAATGTGATTCAGAAACGCTCATTCATTAATAAAAAATCAAAGCAGCACGGTGTTATCGCTTCGTTGTTTACGGCATTGGCGCTAGAAAGCTGCATATAATGACTATTATTCTGCACGGGTTATTACTTGAAGGGCACCGGCCCTTAGCCACACCAAGACGGCCCGAACAAAAAAGCCGGTGTGCAACTAACCGGGCCGCGGTCACAGTACCTCGTCATTTTTCAGCACCTCGGGCCAAACTGTCGAGCCCCTCCCGTAGGGGAGTTGTTCGGATTGGGTTGGACTCGAGGGGGCAGTGTGTTCCCGACACCCACGGGGAATTGAATACCTCCGGCCAGGCTAAGGCCGCCCGGAGGGGGTAGAGGGTTGCCTAATAAGTCCTGGGTACTAGCCTACAGAGCTAGTAGAAGATGTGCTAGATCACCAGGTGCCCCCGCCGAGGTTTTCGGTAGTCTTCCCTGCGGGGTTGACACACGTAAGTGGAGTATCCATTTTCACCCGTCTTGACGTTGTAGTCGATGGCGGGGCTCTTTTGACTCAAGGTATTGCCCCATGGAAAGAAACCTGGAGCTTTCCATCGCTCCCGGGTAGAAGGAAGCCCGGGTCCCTGGTCCTATGGGTCCAGGAATAATGGGAGTAGAGCCTCTGGCGTTAAATGCATCCATGCATCACTTCCACACAACAGCTTTCACTTTGATAACATATTACAAATTAAAATTATTGAATCATCTGTTATCTTACCTATTGTTTGAAAACAAACTGAGATATAATAAGTTAATCGCATTTTTTGTTTTAGCCAGGGTATATTCATGTACCCTTTTTAAGTTTCAAAAACCTAAACATTTTACCTAAGAAAATAAAAATATAGGACATATACACGTCAAGGAACTACTTGCTGATTTTACTACAAACAGGTAGTTACTAAAAGCTCAACGTTGCTCCGAATTTTAACTCGACCTCTTTTAAATGCTTGGTCGTGATATGTCCACATTTTTGATCGAACGACTTCCTAACAAAATATGGACTTCTAATTGCAAAGATCAACATAATAGGGTTCAGGGTAGATTTATTTCTGACTCGCTTATCTAGAGGTCATCGATCAGCTGACTAAAGACCATTCATATATTCAAGTTGGAATATCTGCATTCATTGCTGTGTATTGTCGCATTACATGTCAATGTGTTCATGGCCTGTTGGTTCTGTAGAGGACAAAAATAAGCAAAACACTCCTTTTCTTACGCAATAAGCACATCCTGTACAGACAGACAAAAGAAACAAAAGGATAAGTACATTCATGACGTAGGAAGTATCTCACGCTGTTTATATTTTGGAGACCGAGAATTCTACTGGGTGCGGGAAAACAATGCAGAAAACTGTAGATTGGAAAAGCAGTACCAAAATGAAATTTTAGAACAGGACTTAGGAGCGTTCTGAGCGTTCTTACTGCGCTAAACGAATCAACATTAGATTCATCGTGTTAGGGTAGAGTAAAGGTAGAGGGATGGCAGAGAGAAAATGGAAATTCCCAACGGGTGTGCCGAAACTTGGGTAAGGGCACGAGCCTGGGAAAGGAACCTAACTTGAGCTAAAGATTGTTAATCTCGGCGCCAGGTATCTTCGTATAGTCTCAGTTTTACAGGTTTCTACACCGTAACTCTTGTAAGTACAAGCGACCACGACGCCGCTCCTTCGTCGAGAACAGCAGTTATAGAGCGCAAATTCCACAACCAGCAGCACCACACTTGCAACTTCACCGACACTTCCCACCCACAAAAACTGGATTGAAATGATAGTGAAATGAAATGGAGGGAAGGAAAGTCGCGGAATGGAAAGTAACTATCACAGCATTGGCTGGCCAAGGAAAACCCCGAAAAAATTCTTTGATCCGATTGGTCGATCACGAAGTTCGAACCAGGGACCTCCTGAATACGAAGGCCAAGCGTTACCCCCTGAGCCACCGCACTTGGGTGTTTAGATTGTGAAACCTGTTATAAACAAAGTACATTCACAAAGTACTGTCACTAGGAGCGGCTTCCCCTTGAAGCATTTAGTCTGCCAAATCACCTACTGCTCTGAACAGCTATGTCGTTATACTTACACTCTAGGTACTATCTATATTTATAAATGTTCTGCAAATTTAATTTTTCATAAACAAATCTTTGTTTTTTGCCATCCACCGGGTGGTCTTGATGGTTGCCTACTTCATCAACAACGACGTGACTTCAAAGTCGTAATGCACACCGCCACAGAGAAGAGCACAAGTGCTTAGTGGGGAGGGAAGGTATACTTAATTGCTATGACCAGACAATGAAGCTTGGACACCGCTAGGTGAGTGACAGGCGACTTCGAGTTAACTGTGATCTAGACTACAGTGAAATAGTTACATTACGAGAATAGGCCCTGTCTGTTGCAGGTTTTCATAAAAGTCGCACACGTGGTAAATTGTGTGCAAACAATGATTTTTTTAAGGACAGCAGTCCACCCGAAAGTAACAAAGTATATGAACTCCACAAGTATTTATGCTTTGCCTGCATCACATCTTGTGCCCTAGGGCGCATCTTCCAACATAAACAGTGTTTAAGTGAAAACAGCAGGAAATTTACTTTTGAGACTTTTAGGAAATATATTGTAGTGCACTGCAACGCTAACTCTAGTATCATAAAGCCATAACATGAAGAATAAACGGACCAATAAGGAAGCTTAGGGAAACGAACGCTGTATTTCGCGATACATCTGGTATTTAAATTATGAACACTATGGATATAAATGATGCGTAAATCTGCCATATCAACTGGAGGTATTTTGATTTTGTGATAGTAAATATTGTCACCCGAACTTCGGAACTCCTGATAGAACCGGCCGGCAGTAGGGCCAGACGGGAAGCATTCAGGCCACGCCTACCCATTTATCTCGTGTCACTATAACTGAAGGAATGATTAAGAGAGCAGCACGAGTCCTGTACCGTCTCTTACCCCTCCCACCAGGCGTCTCGAAACCTCGAGATAATTTTGCGCGCCGCGAACCTTCCAGAAACGGCGATTTTCCCTATATAAGGCCTGCAGTTGGCGAGTCAGTCAGTTCCTGGCGAGCAGCGTGAGGAGCGCCGAGTGAGCGAACGGACTGGAAGACGGTGTACGTGTATCAGATGAGTTGTACGTAAATGTGAGCGTGCAGTGGACCTGTGACAGACGAACTGACGAATTGTAATTGTGTGCATTACGTAATTCTGTGTAATTGGCAAGTGTTCCAACTGTAATTCGGTAGAAATAAAGAACATTTTGAGTTTGTGCAATTGGACTTTTAATTTCACGAACCCACAAAGTCACAATATGTAATTTTAAGCGTAAAAAGTGTATATTTATTATCCACCAATTCATTATAAATATAATTTATTTTTCTAGATGAACCAGATATCCAACTATGGACGAGATATTTCCACATGGAGGAAAACAGAGTGCTGTGAATCTACTACTAAAATCATTGCATCTTTAGCGATAATACATAAGAAACCAAATAATAATTGCATCCTAATATAGGAGTTTCAGAGGTATTCAAGAGAGAATTTCTTTAAATACTGTTAATGTGGTTTGCCATAGAAAAATTACATAATTACCGAAAAGTGCAAATTTAAAGAAAAAATGTTTGCAGTTAACGTTTCATTAAGAGAATAATAGCAATACCGCTTGCAAAAGTTAAAAGGCGTGTGAACGCTGGCGAATGCCCAAGCGGAGCACTGTTTCCAAGCGTAGTGCGTCTACCGGCAGAGGTTCTGTACATACGAGGACTTTTCACACACCGCCATATCTGCCTATTTTCCCTTTAATTAAACAACACATTAGGTATTCCTAAAACATTTACATGTCACCTTGACACACGTCACAGCATTGGAACAGCAAGCACGATTTCCAATCCAGTAACTCGGTTTCCCACTTTGTGGGTCTTTCCCGGAAATTGAAATTCAGGCACGCTCACTTTTTCTAAGGAAGAAGCTGCTTCACTACAAATTCGTGACACTGTGTGTACACTACCTACATCACAAGCTTCCACAGTTAATTGCTGGGTTTTTGAAATACCTACAGTTGCCCTATATTCTGGATTTCGTAAAAACTTGTTCAAATTAAATATAATTTTTCTGCCTTAAGAATACATCATCTCATGTTTGTTGATCGAAAAAGCATTTGTCCCAGCTTCGAGGAACATGTTAACGCACTCGGATCACGAACATTGGAGAAAATATGTGTATAATAGTAATTTAATGTAACATTAATGCCCGATTTCACCAACAAATGTTAAGACTTAACACGAGTTTAGCAATAGTTAAAACAAAAATTGCATTTCACCAAGAAGTGTTAGCGTAACACTCGTGTTAAATCAAATGTTAAACTAACAAGCCTAATTTCTAATGTTAAGTCCTTAACAATTGTAAATAGTCAAGATGGCGAGCATGAACTCAGCTGTTGATGTCGATTTGCTATATTTAAGACGGTCTAAATGGCATTCATAATAGAGTACGGCCTATGAGGAGAAATGATTTTGAGGAACTATCCAAAGAAAATTGCTTTACGGAGGTATAGACTGTCGAAACATGTTGCTATGAAGCTTACTGCGGAAGTACAAGAGAGGCTAGAACATGCATCGAAAGGAATATGTTGATCTCGCCTTTGCTTCAAGTATTAATAACCTTGCGATTTTATAATTCACAGAATTATGTGGATAATACATTGTTCACCTCCCGTCTTGAAACGTTTAAGGCACTTGTTCTTCGCACCTCGTTTTAAATTTACGTAATACTGACCAGTTGTTTGGTGCTTGTAGTAGTGGCACATGCATTTGAATTAAATTCGTTTCCAATATTTTCCCCGCGACATCTTTCTCTTTTACATTCACCGCATCCGTCCTCTTATTTTCGACGATATCCTTACACTTCGTCACCATTTCAATTAACAATTCTTTCTCCGTCGATGAGGAATTTGTCTCACGGCTTTATTTATGATTTTGTTCATCCACCATTAGTACAGACGAAAATGAAAACAAAAGCGCATCGGAGTAGGTTCAGAAAATCATCCATAGCCTTCTATAGCTGTGATATTTACAAGTTTCTTGGTGTTAACACAGGTTTGTTAACATTTTAAGAAAACAGGTTGGTGAAATGCAAGAAATTTAACATTAGTTTTAGCGCTATGACAATTGTTATGTTCCATTTGTTAACGTCGATTTTAACATCTGTTGGTGAAATCGGGCATTACAATATTTTAGTTTGTGTTTGAGACAGGACATAACGATGCCGTTCACTTTAATAAAAAATAAAAAAAAAAACACCACTGCTCTGAAAACGTACTGAACATTAACTCACTCTGTTTCAAACTGCGTTTTGTACGTTCATGATCAGAAAATAACATTATTTCTTATTATAAGATTAGTATATGCCATTCTCAAATATTTATCCGAGCGTAACAGATGAAGGTAATGTTCTCAGCTCAGATGCGTGTACTACTGTGGCAGCGCTGGTAGGAGCCGCAAGCTTAGGATTCGCTGGAGTGTGCAGTAAGGCCTGCCCCCATATGTCTTTAACTTTGCGAAGATTATAGTAAATATAACCTATATGAAATGGCAGACTACATTTCTATAGTTTTCTATCAAAACGTGTCTGTAAGATATAAATTAATAAATCCTTCTAATTCTTCAATTATTCTCATTACTGTTGTGCATGCTTTGAATAAATTGCAGTATCGGTTTGCCTTCCTTTTCAAATTGTACTGCCTATTAAGCAAAGCTGTAGTGTTTCGTAGGTGATTGGAGCGTACTTTAAACTTGATGCCTTAAGTATCTGCTGCTGCCAACCCTGGAATGGGGATACTTGGTGAGGCACATGTCCATTACGTACAGAACCGCATCTGCTAGTCACCGTGACTAGGTGTGTCTGATCTTCAATGCACCATTTGCGTTGAGAAGCTTACTGGATGATACAGTAGAAACGAACGTTCTTCTTGTGCAGTACAAAGATTACAGGTACATGAATGTGATTGTTTATTTACCATTGTGTACAGGTACTCAAATGAGACAGTACGTACACACTTTTCGTGTGAGCTACATTTCATGTTGATTGTTAAGAAAAAGAAAAGATATAATTCTTAAAGTCGCATTTGAATTATATTTAAATAGAACTCCAGTTATCACACTGCACCGCACCATGCTTCTAAATGTTTATTTTGATACTGCCCTTTGACTGTGGAATTTTCTGCACATTGGTTTTAGTACGCTATATATTCAGGTTCTCACTGTCCAATCAGGTGAATCTTGAGAGCTATATTTATGCGTATTATAAAGTAAAACGTGTGTGATTCTTTAGGGAGGGGGATAATTCCACTAAGGAGAATTAGTGGTTTTCTTTTCTGGAATAGCCCATCAAGTATTTCCAGAAGTTTTAAAAAGTGGGATGGGTGTTCATATTCGTTCGTTTTATGGGAATTTTAAGAGCATGATTTTGGCACTTTATTACGATTTTTGGTGTCTTCCAGAGGAGTAAATGAGTAGGTTATTTCACTAAATTTTTCTACTGCTTTCACTCAAACTTTTTATCTAGAATTTTTCTTGGTATGGTTTTAAAAAAATCTTTAACATGGAGCGGTTCCCCTCAGTGTGGGTTGGATTTATATCACACGATGCGGTGACATATCTGAAGTAGGATTTGCCCCGTCGTGAAGTCTACGCCCCACGTGCGCAAAAGTTTCGCGCTCCCTCGGTGTGGCGACGCGTGTAGAAGCCAAACCTTACCTTGATGTAGAAGCGATGAACCTTTCGTCTAAAAGCCGTGAAGATGATGTTCTCGAAGATTTCTATAATTCCTCTCTCCGGCAGCTGCGGCGAGCGATTAGATGTGAAACTTCTCAGGCCTGGTATCGATACAAAAACGGGAAACTATGGAATAAAATAATTAATACCGTTTCACTTTACTTGGAATTATATTTCTCGATATAATTTTGTTGTTTACATGCGACGTTTTCCACTGATGTATATAGCCGTTTACTATATTTTAATGTTCTCCTTTTATTTATAAATGATGCAACAACTTTTTACTTAAATTATTTATCGTAGCGTCGCGTTTTCGATGCATATTTTAAAAGTTTACTGAACGTTCATAAATGATGAACTCCAATAACTTCTAATAGTTTCCAGAAGTCTTTTACCGAAAACGCGTCTACCCTCTTCGAGAGTTCAAGCCAGAAGAAAAAATTTAAGAATAAAATCATTGGTTCTTTCTTCTGTTTTGCTTGCTAAGTTACCGTAATAATTAATTCTGATTGGTCCTACGTCACAATTTGGGATTTCAATAAACCTAAGCATTTGTTGCATCATCTATATGGCCTGCTTAGTTATTAAATTACATTGAATTACAGATGGCCATGTTTACTCAATATGTCCATATATGCAATATCATTTGCATACACTTGGAGTTTAGAATGTGGGCTTGGGACTGTGGCATTCGGAGATACAGGAGTTCGCAATCGTACGTATTTTAAAAATGTTTCCCTCTTGAGTTATTCCTTGTGCATGACATTGTCGGCAATTCATATTAAATGTAAATTTACTACAAAGTTATCAGTTAAATTCTTATTAAATATACAAAACTACTACGTTTCTTTGTACCTCAACACCCCTCCCCTGAGATTATTTGGCCTTTTAAAGCAGTGCTTTTAAGTACTTGAAGTGAGGCTGAAACTACCAGCTCTTTGCCCAGGAGAATAAGTAGCCATACGTATATTTTACTGGTGTATTTTAGGCTCACTGAAGAACAGGCTCTATCGATTTGTAAGCGCAATAGCATACGGACTCTCCACAGTCGCAGTACGGTTTAGGTCGATTATCAGTATGCTAAAGTCGACATGCGGGCGTGTATGAGACAGCATAATTACCTTCCTTCATTATTCACTGCTTTTTTTTTAATGTGCTGCTCGAGTTGTTTCGTTATCGTTACAGTTTCATCCATATAACTGAATCACCCTATGATTAGGGCGTAAGTTACATAAATCCTAAAACTTAAGGGAAATTGCCATTTGCTTTTAAGATATGTGCTAAATAGCAAAACAACATAATGGAGAGAAACCTTTAAACCAAAAGGGATAACTGTAAATAATGTGAATAAAAACACAGTACTTTGACCAGGTATTATTAGCAGAAAATGAAGTAGAACTGCAAAGATCAGTGACTTAAGTTGAAAATAAACACTTAAAGGAACTTAACTTAAGGAAAAATAAACACGAGCATTCTGCTATTAATACGTAAAATTTTAAGTCCGAAAATGAAGCAAATATTGATGTAATATTATTACACTGTGTTGAATTACGAGTACAAATACCTGCACGTGTAGGCCTAAAAGATTATGTATAAATCGAGTAACATTTCAAAACTAAATTTATTTATTGAAGTTCTGATAAGAAATGCACGTTCTCAAGAAAAAAAATATATACTATATTTGGAATCATCATTTATTGCAGTGGTAGCAAGTAAAATAGACCTATTCATTTATTATTTATGAAATATCCTTAACTGCTTTTTTCAGCATATTTATCCATTCTGTATATGGGCCCTGAAATATCTCTTAATTTTGCTGAAAATCTTCTTTATCAAATTTGAGGTTATTTTATATGCAACAGACACACAACACGCGACCGGCTCTACTTCACTTTCGAAAGAAGCCCGAAATGGTCCATCTCCTCCGCCGGTTTTGAAACCGCCACCTCGACATCCGGAGACTAGCGGGAGTGTTGCAGCGTATGCGAAACACATATTTAGATAATATATAACCTCTCGGATATTCTCACTTAACAGGCGTTTCTACCTCCGTTAGCAAGAATTAGATCGTTGTGTGTATCATAAAATTATGGTTGTGATGCTCTTTCAGGTTTGTCAAACCAATATCACGTCAAATATTTACTGAGTATTTAAATCACGTTTTCAATATTACAAACTTTTTTATCTATTCGAATTGTGTGTAGGATCGCAAGCTTCATTAGACATTTAGGCTCAACTTGTCACTTTCAAACGCTTTGTATCTGCTTAAATTTGCTCGCTATTTCAATATATGCACAAGTAAAACCATCTTAGCAATTTATGACGATATCTCGTTACTGAAAATGCACTATGTACTAATTAATTTGAAGTGTGGTAAACCTTCTGTCTTTCACAATTTATATTCAATTTTACTTTATATTTTCATGCAGTTGATTTACTGTGTAAAGTAATTATGCTATAATCTATCTCAACCTAGTTTAATCCTGCTGTAAACATATGGGTGGGAAGAGAGGCAGAGACAGAAAATGGTTAAGCTGTTGATTGGTTTAGCGAAGTTAATGGGCGTTTTCTTTTATTTCTATGCGTAGGATAAACCTCTCTAAGTACAGTACCGTCAGCCGTTTTCTGATCACTGCTCTGTGTGAGATAATTTCGGAGGGAGAAAAGTATGCTAATGTTTCGATTCTTATAGACGTAATAGCCCCACCTTTTATCTTCCTGCTTCACATACCACATAGATGTGTTCTGTATGATATATATATACAGATTATACAGAAGACAGGTAAAAGTATAACCATTAATTTATTATATTAAATTAAGCTGCGTTTTATTTAACAATTACTACAGGACACTGCTATTATATAATATTTTTGCATTCACATACCAGGCAGCTCTCTCGCAACGAGATGTGTATCGAGTTGAATGTAAATTAAGATGTTATTGTTTATAGTGTGGAGCTGCTTCAAATATTTAACACTGTATTTCCTGTACTCCCGTAGGGGAGGGGATCCGTCCCCTTCAGCTGCCGAGGTGCGGGCGCTGCGGACCCTTAGTATCCGTGGTACCTCTGACGTTACTAGAGGAACCTCGGGCCGAACATTCGAACCCCTCCCTGAATGGGAGTTGTTCGGATTGGGTTGGGCTCGAGGAGCCAGTGTGTTCCTGACACCCACGGGGAATTGGATACCTCCGGCCAGGCTAAGGCCGTCCGGAGGGGGTAGAGGGTTGCCTCATAAGTCCCGTGTACTAGCCTGTAGAGTTAGTAGAAGGTGTGCTAGATTACCAGGCGGCCACACCGAGGTTTTCGGTAGTCTTCCCTGCGGGGTTGACGCGCGTAAGTGGCGTATCCACTTCCATCCCTTGACGGGGGGGGGGGGGCTTTTTAAGAAATCAGGTATTGCCCTATGGAAAGAGCCCCGGAGTATTTATCGGTCCCAGGTAAGAGGCCCGGGTCCTTGGTCCTACGGGTCCAAGACTAATGGGAGTAGGACCT
Organism: Mantis religiosa; assembly: GCA_030765055.1. NCBI lineage: Eukaryota > Metazoa > Arthropoda > Insecta > Mantodea > Mantidae > Mantis > Mantis religiosa. The sequence goes on along the minus strand of CM060950.1, from coordinate 71,462,099 downwards.
CTGCACTAACTGTATTTCCTGAACATCTCGCGTACCTCGCAAGCCCAAGAACACTTATGTGTATGCAATTTAAAATCAGTAAGCTTTTCATCATGTAGCAGGCTGGTGTTTCAGCCCAAATGAAACACAATCGAGGCAAACCTTTAAAAAGTGGTGAGAGGTAAATCATCAGCATTGTTTCGAGGCGCTTAAAGAAACACGGAATCGTCTGTAAAAACATTGAGAAATAAACTGTTGATCTCCGAAGGTAGTGTACATAGTCTTAAAATGGAACAGCAATCAATCGGAATTCTAAGAACACTGGGGAAATCGCGTAAATGCAAACAGCGCGTGGAGAAATACGACGATTTTACGAAAAGTGTTATACGCAGTGAAATTCATGATTATTTTTTCAGAAATCGACCAACTCATAGATTTAATAAGTTGATATGTAACCCAACTCTTTATTGTCTAGAAGTTAGTGCTGCTACAAACACACACACACACACACACACAAACACACACACACACACACACACACACACAGCTAGTGTTGCAAAACTTACGTGCGTGCATGTAGAGTCTAACACGTGGCGGGTTGAATCAGCTCCGCCTTGTTGTTTACAGCAGGATTAAACTAGCGTGAGAGAGTATAGTTGTAATTAGACTTCCACACAAGCCTTGCATAGGTTAAGGTTAAAAAGAGAGAATGAGACTACAGTTTCTCTGGGCTCAACTGCCCACTCTGACGGGTTTTTCGTGGGTTTCCCTTGTCATATAGGCGAATACTGGGGTGTTTACTTTCATACCACCATTTTCTTTCCAACATTTCTATTTATTTCATTTTTCTGCCATATTTCAGATGTGTTTTCATGCTTGCGGTGAATGGCAGTGCTGGACAAATAGCGCGAATGCCTGCCCATTGTAAATGTGTGGTCGTTGTCCTCACTTGCGCAAATGCTTGTCCACATAGACCTGTAGTGTTGGAAGCTGCGGTGGGTCCTGGCGCTAGGATGAAGAACTTGCAGCCCTTGTTAGGCACCTCCAGGCATCTTTGTGGCCTACCAGCCAGTACACTGTGGCCTACTGAGGTTCACTCACTATATTACTTCCTTCTACTGCGATTAGCCACAATAGATCAGTGTGAAGATCACAATACGCGGGGTGTCCTACTCTTGTTTAACCTTAATATCTCTGTACTCTAGTGAGCCACCATGGATAACTAATTGTCCGCCTCTGTAGCAGAGATGGTAGCGTATCTGCCACATGTTCAACAGGTCCTGAGTTTGAATCCCAGTCAGGGTGAGTTATCTGGATAAGCTTTTTCGGGTGTTTCCCTTATCCTGAAAGCAAATATCAGACCTGGGCTCATTTGAGAATATGTATGACTGAAATTTCATGAACATTTTCGAAAAAAATGACCTTTTGCTCTTTTTATTCTATAAAATAGTGTAAGCCTTCCTTAATCCAAAGAATGTTTAGATAGCATCTGTAAGCCATTTTTAAGTGCTGTAATCTAGTTTGAAAGTTGCGTGAATGCTAGAGATAGATATGAATTCTAATACTTTATCCTTGTTTTCTCGCTATTGAAAATTTCAGCATTTTTCATCATTAAAAATGTGCCTTGCGTCGCAGTTTTAGTGTTAGACTGATGAAACTTGCTACCCACGTTCATAGAGACACAGTGAATAGAAATTTCCCTGTGTTTTATTGTGAGATGTATTTTAAGCACATTTTCTGTACTTAAAAACACAAAAGTTTCAAATTTTGGGCAAAAAAGCCATATTCAGAGGTTTAAAAATTTCTGGAGCCTAAAGTTATTGAGACACAGAGAAACCTAGGGCAAATTCTAACACTGGATGTATTGGGAACCTATTGTTAAAATATTAGACGAAAATATAATGTCAACCAATTATCGGAAGGCACGAGCGACTGGCAGCTGGGTGGGCGACAGGAGGCATTTAGGACATGCCTACCCATTTATCTTGTGGCGTTTACTGAGGGGATGGTTGGAAAAGCATCACTAGCCACTGTGCCGTCTCTTTCCCCTCCCACTGACGTCTGGAACAATCGGGATGATTTTTCGAGCCGCGAAGCTTCCAGAAACAGCGATCTTCCTATGTAAGGGCTGCAGTGGACGAGTCAGTCAGTTCTTGGCGAGCAGCCGTGAGGAGCGCCGTGCTAGTGAACGGAGTGGAAGACTGCGTACGTGTATCAGAGGAGTTTTTAGTCAGCTCGAGAGAGCGAGTTGTCGCTGAGTAGCGAGCGCTGCGTAATTGTAAGTGTTGCGTGATTGTGTGTGTTACGTAACTGTGTGTGGTACGTGTACCAACTGTAATTCGGTGGAAATAAAGGATATTTTATTTTGTGCAACTGGACTTTTACTTTCACGAACCCACAAAGTCACAATAAGTTACTTTGTCGCAAGGGCCTTTTTAGATGACCTAACCAAAAATAAATAAATTTGACCATATTTTCCAAACAAAGAGAAATTGGCAAAATTTGGGCTGTACCATATTTGCACTAAGATACATCTGTGGTATAAGTCTTAAAAAGCTCGTTATTAGTTCAGGATTTCAAAATTTCAGTCATAGGATATGTGCCTAATCATCTTATGCACATGATGAGATATATCGTGCACCTTTCAGAACACGAAATGTTTGTGGAGCGAATGCACACACACACACACACACACACACACACACACACACACACACACACACACACACACACACACACACACACACACACACACACACACACACACACACACACACACACACACACACACACACACACACACACAGCATAAAGTACTCAAAAGGCTCTAAATCGTTAAGTATCACAAAATTAATTTTAGAATGCTCTGTGATTTATCGGGAAAATGTGTGAGAAGTTTAAGTCATTAGCGTAATTTAATTTCATGCAGACAGGTTTGTTGCTAGGGTAGCTTTGTTTGCTAGAGGAAAGACATGGAAAGCAAAAGATATGTGGTGCTTAAACCGTCTGTACAATTCTACCTTTGTACATATTATGTCCCTGTCCTAAATGCTTTTAATAATAAACTATTATATTTATTTTTATTTTCCATGACACTACCACAATAACCAGAGATAGTATTTTAAATTTTTTTTACTCATTTCAAGGAATAGTTGCATAATATGTTTGATTTGAGGAGATTTAATTTATGTAAGACATACACGTTTCGGAGGAATATAAAAACATTGTTTTATTACACTTTAATTAGAAATTAAAATAATGCAAAAGATTTCATTTTAACGTCCTCTTTTTCAGATTTAACGATGTGAAGCAATTTGTTGCTTATGTAACATCAAATTGCATGAAATCAGCGCTTGTTTGGTTTAATTCAAAGCCTATATTCCACAAACACACAGTTACGTGGGCTAGCCTCGTAGCTTTGTTGGTAGAACGCCTATCTGCTGTGCGAGGGGGGGGGGGGTGTTTGATTTTGATTCCCGACAGGATGGGAATTTCTCTCTAACCAAGATTATTCCCTTTCCTCCGCTCAGTCTGGATGTGTGAATGTATGCGTGATGTTGTACAACGAGGTCTACCCGAAATTCCAAAGACCCTGGCTTCTACCAACCCGGGAGCGATGGAAAGCTCCAGGGCTCTTTCTTTGGGGCAATACCTTGAGTCTAAAAAGCACCCCCCCCCCAATTCAAGACGGGTGGAGGTGGATACGCCATTACACGCGTCAACCCCGCAGGGAAGACTACCGAAAACCTCGGTGGGGCCGCCTGGTGATCTAGCCCACCTTCTACTAGCTATGCAGGCTAGTACCCGGGATTTCTTAGGCAACCCTCTACTCCCTCCGGGCGTCCGAGGCCAGGCCGGAGGTACCCGATCTTTCACTTGTGTCGGGAACAAACTGTCTCCTCGAGTCCAACCCAATCCGAACAACTCCCATTCAGGGAGGGGCTCGAATGTTCGGCCCGAGGGTCCTCTAGTAACGTCAGAGGTACCACGAGTGCTAAGAGTCCGTAGCGTCCGCACATGGCAGCTGAAGGGGACGGATCCCCTCACCTACGGGAAATAAAAACACTGAAGAAGATCAAGGAATTCAACGACAGATGTATTTGAGTTATACCATTCCTTAAAGGTAATATCTTCCAATATTACCAATGCATTCACTTTAGGGATAGCTGCTTTAGTTAAGGGTCAAAGGTCAACTACAATTCAGGGTATTTCGTATACTGAAACTTATAAAGATCCATTGTGGTTGCAACATCCAGGAGGAAGGGGTGAAGTAAATGAGCCATAGGTGACTAAAGGAACGGGTGGAAAGTTAAGTCCCTAAAAATTCCGGGATAGAGTGGGTGGCGAGCACTCCGTTGACCAAGCAGGCCTCTAGTGTTCAGAGGGAGTACTCTTTGAGCAAGCATCAGCGTCATCTGTCCGACACCATACACAGCAAAGCTAGAAGCACACCTAAAAGAGGAAAGTGAAACGAAATAATGGGAATGATGGAAAAGAAATTGTGGTCAATAAGGGACAACTCCAGCACTAGCCTATCAAGCAGAAAAAAACACTGCCCGCCTCGATTGCGTGGTGGTATCATGTCTGTCTCACGTTCAAGAAGTCCCGAGTTCGAATCTCGGTCAGGGTGGGTTACCAAGGTTTCTTCCGGGGTTTTCCCTTATCCTGAACGACGAATGTTGGTTAACTCTAAGCTCCATGGACCCTGGGCTTATTTGAGCATCATTTCACCTATTCCATTCATCGTCAGATATGATTTGCTCGCTCGTTTTAAGTGTATTTTTCTAAGAAACCTTTAAGGGTTTTCTTACACTAAGGCCCTCAAAATCCTCACTGTCAATCGATATACACTTGGTACTATCAAAGTAATGCGTATCTGTTTGCTTTGATAATGACAGATAAGAATCATGCATCGAGATCACATCAGTAAAATAATAGACATTTCTTACCTTTTAAAAATGTATACGGTCACTTACGGGTAAGTTCACTACATTATAGTTCGGACATTGAAGACTCGCTTTAACATAATGTTCTTCTTTTTATTGATTCAGAGCAAAGGCACCATCGTCTGTTTCAAGCTTCACTCATGCATTTCTTATGACTAAAACCTTGGAAGAATCGCTTCTCCGCAGCTGGCAAAAGGGATAAATTATGTCAAAATTTAAATTCTATGTAATTTTCCTTTCGGGTCTATAGTTTACAAAAAGGATACTTTTCCGTTTTTAAGAAAGTTTCCTTCTATTTTTGATTAAGACTTTTACAGTAAGAATTATGTCTTCTGTTGATACAGCGAATATGCAGACTGTTTCTAAATGCAGTTAATGATTTAAAATGAGGAGCAAGAAATGTCGCTTTCAAATGTTGACAGACTTCATTGGCTGGGGTGCTGCTCAGAACGTTACCAGGGATTTAATCTTTGTTAATACAAACATCTTAGAAAATGCACTGATTATTCTCGGAAGAGTGAGCGGGGTACTGGCACCCATCGCATCGCAGGTACTGGCAGGCTGTGTTAGCCCGAAGATTGTTGCTGTGTGCCCACCCAGGATAGGGTTTACTGGCACCCTACCCGAACGACTGCTAAGCATCAAATGAACGCATCACTTTAGCCAATGGAATGCGCAGGAATCACAAATGACAGATGTTATGCCCATGTAGAGTAATTAGTGCGCTATCTGAGAGGTTTCTATTAACAAAGATAAAGCCAGGATAACCATTTGAGCAGCACAATAATATTACGGTTCCACCTAGTAGGAATCGATTCATGCCTAACTTTAGCCAATCAGAGAAATGTAGGAACTTTCCTACGTGGAGTAAATCACGAGATAGAACGTGGTTCCACTTAACAACTTAGATGTCATGTCAGCCTAATTATAACATGAAGTATACCTTTACATTCCAAAATGTATAGGAATTATGATAGGTTGTGTGTTAATGTGTGAACTCTAACATTTACAACACAAATAAAAGAGGGAGCGCTATTTTAAAAATACTTCTAAAACATTTTGCTAACAGTAATAAGGAAATATATACGGAGGAACTTAAGCACTACTAGTAAGACCACATAATAATGACCTTAATCAAAATTAGTTAGTAAATGAAGGAGAAAACACCCTTGCTCTCATCAGTAATTATGGTTTTTTACCACTTGGATGCTTCCTCTCAGAACAGTCGCTTTAAAATGTCATGTAGGTTGTTGAGAATGTAGCCTTTCTTAGGAAAATGTCCACAAAGTTTCTTTTGAATGGTTAAGGTGTATATATAGAACACATTGAATCAAGTGAAGCCCATTAAAAGCTTTATAATACACTCAATTTTCTTAATTATACTGAAATGAGTTTTAATCACATTACATAAATTCCGTCTTTGAGATCATACAAAGCTTCCCATGCATTAGAAGCAATTTCTAAGAGAAAAGTACAATTTATTGACAGTAAAGTTCTTTTTCTTGCTGAAAGGAAAGGGGTGCATGTCTGCTACCCATTTAACCGGTAGTAATTTTACAGAAAATGTCGCATAAAACAAACATGAAATAATGCAGTATGGTATTATTAAATAATTATTCTATACTATCTGCCTTTCTTAGCATTGTACAGATACATTCTGTAGGCAACGGTTCGAAAAATAATAGTTCTGACATTTTAGATTAACATATCTTTCACTAATCACTATATTTTTTATTTTCATAAATATTTTACAAAAGCTTATTCTCCGATCTACTTTTAATTCGGATAAGCCTTTTAATAAGAAGATTTATTACACATTTCTTATAAGTAGAAATTTATAGTCGGTTCTTTGCTAACTGGACACTGTATACTGACTTTGAAATGCCATTATCCTTCTACCACATCATCAAAAACAATTGAAGATTGACAGTTTAGAAAGATGAGACATTGAAACTAATAACATTGAACACACACACACACACACACACACACACACACACATACACACACACGCACAAGACGTTTTAGAGGTCCCGAGTTCGAACCTCGGTCAGGGTGAGCTACATGGATAAGGTCTCTTCCGGAGTTTTTCTTTATCCTGAAAGCCGAATATAAGCTCCATGAGTCCTGGGCTAATATGAGGATCATTTCACCTATTGCATTCATCGTCTGATGTGACTTAACCTTGGAGGACGTAAATTTAAAAAAAAGTATTTCCAAAGTGGTTGACGCCACAAAAGCAATTATTTCAAATAACATAAAATAAAATTTATGTAAGGAATGCTTATTTTATCCATTTCTTATTCTTTACAAATTACAAAATTACGTGTTTCTTCAGCCTTTTCACAGAGAATTTATTTTATCTGAAAGTATCTGAATATGTTACACTGTAGCTTCACCATAGGAACACTTATGATCTGTTTATATATTTTTTTGGTGGGGGGGGGGGAGTAATTTACGTTCTCCAACGTTGTCATATCGGATAAGGAGAGGAATGGATGAACTGATGCTGAAATGAGCAGGGTCCATAGAGCTACCCGACATTCGTCTTTCAGGATAAGGGAAACCCCCGGAAGAAACCTTATCCAGGTAACACACCCTGACCGAGATTCGAACTCGGACCTCTTGAACGTGAGGCAGACACCTTACCATCCACGCTACCGAGACGGGAAGTTTATTGTTTGGATGATGATGATGATGATGATGATGATGATGGCCAGCTCAGAAAATAAATTACTGATGGCTGCAGCATAAAATATAAAAATGTGCAATTGATTCACAGTTTGTTAAACGTATGGCAGCTTTAAATATCTGGGGTATGAGATATTATACCAGGAAACTTGGGCCCGCCTCTGCAGCGTAGGTGGTGCGTGACTACCTCACGTTCAAGGTCTCGAGTTTGAATCTCGACAAGATGAGTTATCTGATAAGGAGATTTCCCGTATCCTGAAAATATAAATGTCGGGTAGCTCTAAGCTCTATGGAAGCCGGGCTCATTTGAGCATTATGTCACCCATTTCGTTCATCGTCCAATATGGCGTATTTAAGAAAAAAATAACTTTGACATGGAGAAAATATCTTAATGAATAACAATATATGTATGTGTTGAACAATAGGAATATGCTTAGGCAATAAAATAACAAAGGAAACGGAATTAAAATATACTAAATAAATAGCATTGGTAATATTGCTTAATGATGTAATAGCTGCAGAAGAACATAAATAGAGGGTAGAAACTTCAGAAGTGAGGTTTCTAAGATTAGTGACTGGTGTGTCTAATTGAACATAGAAAATGAAAGAAGAAATAACAAGGGAGTTTGGATAAAAGCAGTGCTTGATCTTATGGAGAATTATGGAGAATTGTAAAGAACGTTTAGACAGAATAGATAAGAAGTCACTACTTAAGAAAGCGCATATTAATAAACTATGAAGAAAATGAAATGTAAGCTGTTCAAAATTAAATTGGAATGAACAATTATATTGAGGAGGGAACGATTATGGATCTCAAACCTCGTGGATGACAGATATATTGTTCAAGGGCAGTCGTCTATAAGATGATCATCCACTTCCGCGTGGACTATATGATGTATTAAAGCACGTCATACTTTAAAAGAAGTCAACAGACATTTTTAAGACAAGCACAATATTTTAGGGAAAATTGTCCATCTAAAACTTAATTTGGGGAAGGATATTTTCCTGAAAACATTTGTGTTGTATTTTTGGAAGATACTAAACATCAACAACAATTTTGGTACTAGACCGATATTTTGACTTATCTATGTTAACGGAGAAACGTACACAGATCTAATGTATCTTAAAACACATTTTTAATTCAAAGAGCCCTAAAAAGTGTATCTCCGGTGACATTTTGACGAGAAATTTTTGCATAGAACGTAATACTTCCTCTGCATACTAAGTATATGGCAGAGGGGCGATTTTTTAAGTTCTGAGTATCCTAAAATGTTCGATGCTACCTAAAGCGTAGGCATTGAAGGCGTTTTTATTTTCAGACTTATCAAACTGTGCAAAATTGAGCAGAATAAATTGAAAATATGAAGAGGGGTGCTTTTTAAATTTGAATATGTTTTTCACTGGCCCATTCTATATTGGACGTGAAAGACTGCTAAAGTTTGCTCACAGGCCGCTTTATAAATATTATCGTGAACCCGTATCTCCAATCGCACGGCTTGTTTACACAAAAGAACCGATAGGCGGGCAGTGTGAAAACCAGGCAGACAAAGATAACATGCAGATAAAGGTCTGCGGAAACAAAGTGAGATAAATGGAAATTCCTTGTTACTTCTTCACTGATAGAGACTGTTCGGGTTCTGGTTTATTTTCGAATAATCTAGAAATTATCAGTGAGGTATTTAAAGGGACGACGACTCGCAAGGAGGGGAGTTGCAAGTTGTGAAACAAGAGTTGTTGTTGTAAAGAGATGTAACAAGTGTTGTCAACAGTGGAAGTTGAGTAAGCTGTCATTGACCTTGGTGTTGTAGATTGTGATGTGTGATGTAATTCTGCTGCTACGCATAGTGTTTCCACGCAAATAAAGAACATTTAGAATTTCGGCAAATTGTAATTTTAATTCTACGAACCCACAAAGTCAAAATATTGAGATTTCTACGTATGTAAATCTATGGCACGGTACTATCGACATTACTTCCCTTTCGAAGGAAGCTATGGTAAAGATTTTCTTGCCCGAAGTCAATCGTCCTCCGCCGGGTTTGTACACGCGACCTTAGGTAACAGAGACTAATATGTTACCACTTGATCACTGTGGAAATTACCTATTTGTGTCTTGATTCACCACGCAGTACAGTTTTCTGCTATAGAAGTTTGAAAATAAAGGCTAAGGGTAACTTTTTTTTAGGAATTTTGAGCTACTATAGGAGAAGAAATAATGTTTGAGTAGTTTATGGTTGGTGTAAAGTAACCTGTTATTTTTTCCAGCTCCTTTGAAATAAGAGTATTTTGTACAGGTGGATGAAACTGCATTTTTATACATAAGGGTTGAAAATATGGCAATGTTAGGTTTCGAGAGTTGGCACTTTCCTTGGGCGGATTTTATAAGTGTTCCAGTTTTTATGTAGATAGAGAATGAGTATTTATTCGTATGCTACGTATTGCAATCAGAAATATAAAATGAGAGCTTATGAATGTTGTAGGTTAGGTAACACATTTTTTTTGCCAAATTCTTAGACCCAAATGCACCATGTTTTGTCAGTATCATGCTAGGAAAATCTTGAAGCACTGACATATCCTGCGACTTTTTTTAAAGCCACACAGCATTAAGCAGTGATATAGCTATACATTACACGTGAACATCCCCAATCTTTTCTCCTCCAGCAGAAGAACCAACACGAAGTTTCCTAGCCGCATAACCTAACAACTTTTCTACATATAAAGTATAGAACGGAGTTCTTCACTTTGTTCTCTAAGTTTTGTCCTCGCCTTGGATGCACCGACAAATGATATCTGGATTTCTCCATATTTCGCAGGTTACTGTTATGACATCATAATATATGGTGAAAATATCACGACACCTTGCACAGACTATTATTACAAGAACTAAGAAGCAATAACCTGCACAACCATACCATACACTAATCAGCCAAGTTAACACTTCTTAGGGTCAGAATTTGTGGTCTACTAGCTTGTGGGCTATTGTTGACTCCCATGTCCTTTTAAACTGCAGCACATTCATTTTAAACCTCAATTTTAAAGGATTTGGAGTATAACAAACTACCATTTAATACTTTCCCTGTATGTCCGCATTCAACAGGAGCAAAATCTATTTTTAAAATGCAAAAAACGAGCAATTAGGATAATACTACATGTTAATAAAAGAACCAGTTGTAGGCCACTATTTAAGGAATTAAATATATTGCCCCTACCCTGTATTTACATATATAAAACATTATGCTACATAAAAACTAATCACAGTATGTACACAACAAACTCACAGATACATTCTCATGATACCAGAAGAAAAGATAACCTTCATGTAATCACACATAGCACAAGTTCTTTTGAAAAAAGTTTTGTATATACTGGCCTCCAGCTTTATAATAAATAACCCAATTATCTGAAGCAAACACCTCCACTGCATTAATTTAGAATTTGCCTAAAAATACTTCTCTCACTCCATTGCTTTTATAGCATAAAGGAATATTATGATTACTTTGACAATTAATTTTGTTTATGTTAATGCTAATGATGTTAATGTTTTTATAGTATAGATGAATTTTTTGAATATGTTAACTACAAATAAATTATTATTATTATTATTATTATTATTATTATTATTATTATTATTATTATTATTATTATTATTATTATTATTATTATTATTATTATTATTATTATTATTATTATTATTATTATTATTATTATTATTATTATTATTATTATTATTATTATTATTATTATTATTATTATTATTATTATTATTATTATTATTATTATTATTATTATTATTATTATTATTATTATTATTATTATTATTATTATTATTATTATTATTATTATTATTATTATTATTATTATTATTATTATTATTATTATTATTATTATTATTATTATTATTATTATTATTATTATTATTATTATTATTATTATTATTATTATTATTATTACATGCAGTTTCTGAATTTTCATTCTAAAATTGTGTTGTGTATATGTTTATTGTATAATTTTAGTTATAAGTACTTGACGTGTCCTATATCATGTACTATGATCAAAAGGATGAATAAATACTACTACTACTACTACTACTACTACTACTACTACTACTACTACTACTACTACTACTACTACTACTACTACTACTGCTGCTACTACAGTAAAGTAGTCGTAATTTTTTAAGATTAATTTCTGCGAAAGTAATAATAACAGCAGAAAACTATATTGCAAAGTTCTGGAAATATCCATCATTGACTAAAATTGCGCTTGGCCTTGTTGTTGTTGCGTTCTCTGGACTAAGCGAGCAGAAGTATATAATTAAATTGTAATTTATGATCGTGTGGACCTTCATTCAGCAAAACATTATGAAACTGATACGTTTCCGTTTAAATATCTTTAAAAAGTTGTCTCCTAAAGGGAGCATATATAAAGAAAAGCTTCTCATAACTATACATCTGTTACGGTAACGAGTTCAGTGTTTTTGTAATTTTATAATATAATTTTTGTTTTTCTTGAGTTATTATTACGCACTTTTAATCTTTCTAGAAAGAAGTGGAAGTATATTGTATTCTACCCAAAACTTTGATACCAAGATTTCAGAGAAGGCACATTTTGAGACCTCCTGAATGTAAAAACTGAATTTTGGAAAATTTGTCTGAACATCTAATTTAAAAACGAAAAATTGGTCAATTACTACACTTTGTTTTTAACAGCATTTTCCAACAAACAGAGATTTACAACAAAATGCGCCTGGCATAAAATATACTTTACATAAAAAATATGTTATTGCTCATTTCTGAAAAATAGGACTAACAATTTTGATTTACATACTAATGTTTAGTATATTTGGATTCCTGACTCTGGGAATTGGGATTTTAAGTAGGCCTTAATCCTAGCCTTTGTCTCACTTGAAGTACAAGGACGGATCGAAAAGTATCGCACTTCTTTTTGCCATGGTATTATAGCTGGAATGTTGAAATTTCACACAGATCTAGCTTGATCTATTTTTGTTCTCGTGCAGCTCTAGCGGGAGAAGCGTGAACTATGGATCAAAGATGGCGCACATACTACTTTCGTCCACACTTGAAGAACAGCGAGGTGTAGTTGGAATTTTATGGTCCAAAGGGCATAACCCGAACGAAATTTGGAGGGAAATGCGTGGCGTGTATGGGGAGGATTGTTTGTACCGTAGCAGTGTCTCCAGATGGTGTGCATTCTTCCAAGCGGGCCGTGTGAATTTCATTGATTCGTCACGTTCTGGGCGGCTTGTAACGACCGCTACTCACCAGAATATCAGAGCCATTGAAGCGGCAATTTTGAACGACCGGCGAGTACAAATGCGAATCATATCACGACAGTGCAATATTTCCTACCGTTCTGTGTATATCGTTCATGACACGCTGAAATTTCGTAAAGTTAGTGCTCGCTGGGTACCTAGACAGACAACCACAAAGGTCAGCGAATGACAAGTTTAGATCACCTAACGCGGTATACACTGCAGAAGGGCATGACTTTCTGCAAGGAATTTTGTCACTGGTGATGAGTCGTGGACGTACTACTACACGGCCGAAACAAAACAGGCCTCGTTGAAGTGGAAACATGCTGGTTCCCCAGTCAAGAGAACATTCAGAGTTACTCAATCTGCTGGGAAAGTGCTTCTCACTGTGTTCTGAGATATGCATGGTGTTTTATTGGTGAACTTTGCTGAACATGGGACCACTATGAACGCTGCCGCTTACATAAAGACTTTGGCGAAGTTGCGTCGTGCCCTTTGTGACAAACGCCATAACATTTATACTGATGATGTCAAACTTCTTCATGATAACGCTCGGCCCCATGTTGCTACTTCTGTTCGTAAAAAATTCAACGCATATGGCTGTGAGGTACTCCAGCATCCACCATAGTCCGGATGTGGCACCATTGGACTTTCATCTGTTTGGCCACATGAAGAAATTCCTGGCCGGTCAACTCTTTGCGAGAGATGCGAAAGTGAAATCACCAGTCCGCAGATGGCTTATACGCTAACCAAACGGACTTCTACGAATAGGGCATATTAAAACTGGTACCACGATGGGAGAAATGTGTTGAGAAACTTGGTGACTTTGTCGGAAAGTAAATAAAAGATATAAGTTCAGTTGGAACTCTTTTAACTATTAAACCTTCTTTTAAAAATTGTTGTGCGTTAGTTTTCGATCCGCCTATTGAAAAATAATGAACAAAATCAATGTTAGGTTGAATAATTAAAAATAATAAACTATACATCAGAAATAATATTAGTTTTAATTTTATTCAAGTAACAATTTTTGAACATATAGCGGTCATATTATTTTTCAAGTGTAGAATGCAGTAATCGTTCAAAAGTTAGCATAGAAAAATTTAATTATTGTTTTTATTTGAAAACATTAGATATTAATAAAACTATGATATACTATGATACACATTTAAGTGTCCCTTTAATATGTGTTCACCACGCCCTAAAGAGATTAATTGTTATGCAGGGCACCTCTGGGATGAGGGAGCACGTAAAGTTTCATTTATCATTTTCTCATCTTGCAATTTTGTTCACTTTGTTCTATTTAAACGCTTCTTCCATTTTTTGTTCAACTAAGCTGTAATTTCACATTTAAAATTACTAGTTCTTAGCAACCCTCTAATTTTTTGTATCCATCCTGTTGAATTATGTTATAATATTAAAGCGGTACGACTATTAACTTTTAGTGCAAAAAGAAGATGCAGGTCAGTAAATTTCTCCTTAATTTAAGTTTTAGAAGTAGACGAAACCCCCCAAAAATTTTAGTGGAAACTCTTATGGAGAAATTTGTCATACGATTTTAAAAAAGTGCATCCTAAAAATATTTTAGTCAAGTAACTGGAAAACAGCTTTTAAATATACGACCAAACGATTTACTATGGCTTTGAAACTTAGTAGGCAAATTATTATCTACTTACAGCTGAAGGTTATCTATTCTAAAAGTTTGGACAAATGGTTCAAATCTTTCATGATTCACTCAGAAATTCCCTTGAAACCTTTGTATAACATGAAAATTGATTGCATACAGCTGTAGAATTATAATAAACATACATAACTGCACGATTTTTAATAACATATATATTTGAGAAATGAATATGGTGTATATAAGCATCGCAGCTTTATAAGTAGGTGTTGATTTCCTTTTTTCTTACAATTTCTACTGTTTTATTAGTTGTGACCACTTATACATGTCATATATATTTAAATATTATAAGCTTTTGTATTAAAGTTATTTTACACTCTCTTTATGATTAGTTTCCACTTTATAACATTCTTAATGAAACTTAAGTCATTGACATAATTCTTTAAATCTTTTTATGATTCTGAAATATTCTGGTACAGATACCGTGTAAATCCCATCTTATAGTCTTTTAGGTATTGACGTTAGCTGTCTTATACACTATGTCCTTAGGAAAGAGCAATGATTTTTAATGGCAAAATAATTTAAGAATTGGTTGAAAGGTTTTCGCTCTATAAACCCATGCATAAACAAAGTTTCAACCCGATATTAGTTGCGGTGGCTCATGCACATATCAACGTAGTTTAGTGTAAAACCACAGAAATATAATAGGAACCTGTCACTCCTTACTCATGGGTAGTTTTTGTAAAATAATACTTTATTCGTTTCTCTGTTTAAAAATAACTGGTTTTAATGGATAATATAAATAAAATTATACTAGTGGAAAGTTGCAGGAAAGGATAAATGATAAAACGTGACATAGATAATATCCTTAGTTATTGCGCAATTATTACTAAGTAGATTTTTTTAAATAGTGCTGCATACACCATTTTGTACTGCGCGCTCTGCATCACTTAGCAGAGAAAAACAACGTAATCACTAGATATTTCGAAGTAGACTTTAAATTATTGCTTAGGGGATGGTTTGCTCAACAAAGTGGTACCACTATTAAATGCATAGTCATTCTGCGTGACTTATTAATAATATTTTTGTTCATTTTCAGAGGAACCATTACCTACTAATCAAATATAGTCAAAATGTTGCATAATTAAGGAAATAATCATGTGAGTATTACTGAATAAATAAACTTACTGAATGGAGGTAGACCAGTGTACCTAAGGGGGCACGTACGAGAAAATGTTCAAAAAATCTAACTATTTTATTGATTTGTAAAATAGTATATAGTGTTAGCTATCAAACACCAAAATATTATGACTGTACGTGGTCTGTATGTACCTTTAAAAATTAAATGCCCTGGTGTTGCAAAGTATCACAGTAGCAACACATAGTCTTCCATCAGCTGACTTGGAATCTATAAAGCCCACCTACCAATTCTTAGCACACCCAGACTTGCTAGAAATGTCTCCATGGAGAGACACGAAATCCAAATGAAAGCCTCAACAGTTTGATATGGAAAAGGTGTCCCAAAGCATCATTTGTGTCTTCAATAGTGGTGAAAATTGCTACATTTGATGCTGCAATAGTGTTTAATGATGTGAAAGTTGGCTGAAAGAAAGTTATGCATCAGTTAGGGTATCAACCTGGTGTGTTTCTGGAAACAATTTTGCAGAGTATCGACAACATTTGCATCGCTGGTGCAGAAAGAGCTATGAAATTAATGCAGAAAGAAGCAAGACAGAAGAGGAATTTAAAAAGAAAGGCTGAAGAAGACCAGAATTAGAATACAGACTATGGATATGGGAAGTTCTGACTTAAAATTAAAAGGCAAACTTAATAATACTTATTGTATTTTTAATTGTCTTTCCCCGTAGTTTGCATTTTCTACAACTTCAACCCATTTTTCTCTCAAACCACTTCATCTACAGTGATGCAATTTAGCACACAGCTCTCTTATGCCACAATGAACATTTTGTTGATTCTAGAATTTAAGATTAAGCTCCAGATGGAATGTGATGATACAAAATATATGAAATTATTTTAATTTTTAAAGGATGCATATGATTAACATTATTTTTTAAATTCTACACAGCTTCAATAAGAAATCTAAAGCCAACAAATTCAGTTTTAGTCTGTTTTAAAATAAAAAACCAAATTTTAGAAAGATAGCATATGTGAATTTTGAAAAAAAAAATGGGCCTAAGTTTGTAAATATCTCTGCATATAGGAAAAATATGTTATAAACAATGGGAAATTATGAAAAAAATTATGCATATTAACTGTATTATCTTAAATAAGTATACTAAGTTTCACTTCTCTAACGTGAAAAATTTGGATGTTATGGCTATTTATGTAAGATCCTGAATATTTGCATACGTCCCCCCTTAAAAAGATAGTATAATATTTTAGCTTATGAGAAAATGGAGCATTAATTTAGCAGGTTTAACATTGGTGAGAAAAGTTCATTTCTTTCTTCCTTTAAATGTAACTAATTGGTAGAAGTTAAAACAAAGTTGTACAAAAATTTAAATTCTGCATTCTGCAAGAAACTCTGCTATGCCGTAACAATTAGTAACCATAAATTATGCCAATGTACAAATATGTGAAAAGTTTTAATTTCTTAGCCCAAATTCTTGAGGGTTGTAGACAAGAATTTTCGAAGAATTTTGCGGAAATAAGATGTAGAACCGTTAAATTTTTCTGGTGACTACTGTATGTCACCCTTTATGGTTGATGAAGCCATAATGTTAGGACTGTTGCCATTGTAACAAGAACTATAAACACGTTGGAAGTGTTTCCCGATGCAGGCAGAACAGCTAGCTGTGGAACGAGATTCAATATTCTCTCCGAGTTGTGATTCGCTGTATTCATAGCTAAGCTTCCGTGACTATAACCGGGGCCATAGCGTGATAGCAACTGCTTTGTGTATTGATTAGGCAAAGCTGCTTGATGTAACATGCTAAGGGAACTCCAAAAAGAGGAACAAGCCGTCGCAATGGACGGGCCAAGCAGTTTATACAGGATCAATAGCAACGCCAGTTGCCAAATTAATGGAACCATGCGAAACAGCAAAGCTTTGAAGACGCTAAAATCTGGAATTAGCCGCCAACATATTCATTGGAAAAGTCTGGTACATTCAATGTCTTCATAGTAAACGTCGACTGGTGATTCCCTTTTCCATTTCTCTCCTGTAAAATAGAGTTTAAGTAACCACAGGGTAAGTCAGCCATTTTGTTTTATGTGGTACAGGTTTTGTACCTGAACAGTTTCATTTGCACTGTTTAAGAGTGGAGTTATTTTCTACAGCCTTATTAATGGCAATTTCCTCTTCAATGTGATATCTACATTACCGGTCAAAAGTTTTCCATCATCTATGAAACAAAGCTAAATATTTTATTTCAATGTACAAACACGTCGTAAAAATTAAAAAGAAAACCAAAGTTAATATTTTCTCTCTCTAGTATTAAGTACAATGCAATGTTTTAAGATGTTAGCCTCTTCAAAGTATCCGACCTTTAGTCTCAGGACCGGTACACTAAATTTTGACATTCTGTAGATAAGATTGTGTAGTGTTTTTGTAGATATTTCAATCCACCTCGTATGTAAATTATTCCACAGATCTTCAACATTAGATAACCTCAGTTTTTGTCGAGTTCGTCCCATAAGAGTTCAATGGGATTTAAATTAAGTGACCGACTTGGCCAAATAATATTTTCCGCATTACTGTTTTCTAATGGCACAACTTAGAAGCATTCTTCGGATCAGTGTCCTGCTGTTGAATAAATCCACGACCAGTAACTCTCTTTCCAGGCAGATCAGCACTTTTGATCAGTATCCTGTGATATCCTACCTTCTTTAATGCTGCATTAATTCTCATTAGATCACCAACTTTTATCACCTGCAAAACATCCTCACACCATAACCGACGCTCCATCATGCTTCGCTGTTGTCATCACACATTGACTCTTCATAGTGTCGCGGCAATGCACATAAAAGGTTCGCGCGGCTTGCTTACTGAGAAGATAGCACGCAGATAAAGGTCTTCCGAAACAAACAAACTGAGATAAATGGAAATTTCTGGTAACATCTTGATTATCCGGTTTCGTTATTCTGGAAATCTCTCGAATTTATCAATGAGGTATTTAAGAAGGCTACGACATGTCAAGGGGCAGTGGTAAGCAGATAACAGCTGTAGAGTGTTGTAACGAGAGCTGATGTTGTAAAGTAATGTAATCAGAACGCTGCTTGCTATTGTCATGACCTTGGAAGATTGTGGTGTGTATATGTGATGTAATGTTGTTACGTGAGAATTGAACATTGTATTTCTACAGAAATAAAGAACATTTAGAATTTCGGCAAATTGGACTTTTAATTTTACGAACCCACAAAGGCACAATACGTTCTCGATGAAGTCGACGAACAAACCTTCTACGATGGCTTCCAATCACTTGAAACTCAGGCTCGTCCATGAACAACACCTTGGACCATAGCTGAACGCTCAGTTATTGTGTCGCTGTGTCATTGTAATCTTTTCACCTTACTTTGTTTGCGTAATATAGCTTTCTAGACTTCTATGTACTCGTTTAAACCTTGTTCACGAAGGTAAATTAACAAGTTTGAGTTTTATTCTTGCTTAAACTGCTCATTTTAACATTAATCTATAAGGCGACGTCACACGGTTGAGACAGAGATTGGAGCTGTTCGCATACTATTAACTTCCTCGCGAATTTCGGGTGCTCCACGAGTTCTCTGACATTTAATCTGTAGACATAGGAACTGATCTTCCCTATATGATGTTACTCGGGGTCTTCAAGATCGAGAAACACTTACATTTGCTCCATTTTGTTTGAACCGCTGCAATGTAAACACAACTGTAGATTGGACTACAACAACTTTTTTATTTTTTATTTTTTTATTTATTCATTCATTAATTTATTTCAGCTGTTGTCCTACTGGAATAGCCTTCTAGATGCACCTACTGGAATAGCCTTCTAGATGCAGGGCTACAATAACAGCACGTTTTGCAGTTACATTCTCCTACTTTCGTCTCATTAGGAGGTAATATGGCATGAACCTGGTCAGGTATACAAACACACTGCTAGATGCACACAATATACTCTAGACGAATGTGAACCGCTTGCTACACAGTCTGGTAAAGGAATGAGGTCTATTCGAATGGAAACGTTTTTAATTTACGTCCTCCAACGTTAAGTCATATCGGACGATGAATGAAATGGTTGAAATGATGCTCAAATGTGTCCGGAGTCCATGGAACTTAGAGTTACCCGACATTCGTCTTTGAGGATGAAGGAAAACCTCGGAAAAAACCTTACCCAGGTAAAGTCAGTGTAGTGGTTGGAGATCATCAGTACTCCTCTACGAATACACAACAGAAGCAGATAGTACTTATATGTTTATATATATTTTATTATCAGAAGGGGGACATGATATAATATTAAAAACAAAATCCCTGTTTTATCCATAAACCCATAGTTGAGATAGGTGATCGAAAACTTTTGACCAGTATTGTCTTTCTCTAACGTGTGAACAATAATTATATTTAGTGTATGTTTATTTAGTACATATTGTATTAAACAGAGTCTAATCAAAGTAAGTATAGTTAAGAAAATGTTCCTAATTGACTTAGGGTACATTGGGATATTTTGAATAACGAGGGAAATTGAATAATTTAACCCCTTGAATGTTTGTATTTGTTGTATTCCCTCTTATTTGTTGTATTTAATAGCAGCGGTGTTGTGTACACTTGTACAGCGTAATTGTAAAAGTTTGCAAAAATTTCTTAATCTAAGTATTTGTGGAGTCATTTGTGTTGATCAAAGCAGGTAGAGAACTCTTATTGTTTCTGTGATTTATTACGCCCTGTTGCGTTGCCTTAAGCTTTTGCAAAATTACTCGTAAACATTAGCTTTAACACAACCTGATCATGATTCCTACATGTATTAAACAAAACCTCCTCGTGTAGTGGCGCATTCCGTTGAGACGCAGAACATTTTTAATGTATCCTCCCGGGATAATTTGGATTCAGTAATGAGCATTCTAATATTTAAATATACACAATTCAGTAAAATTGTCCTTACTTCAGTTGGTGAGAGAGTATAAAACAGGATCCTGGACTTCTATGGACTTAATGGACCTATAAAAGGTCCTTAAAGCGGTCACTGATAATCTAGTGTCCGTTTTAAGGGCTGCAAAGCTACTTCAGGTACCTTGGGAAGTTTATATAGGAAAGCACTGTATCTAAACAAAGTGAACTATATGGTCAAAATGCAGTCCCTAGTAGATCCATTTGGGCGCTTCTTTGAGTATAGTAGTGATATGAAAATAACTAGCCCAAAGAGACAAATACCTCAAAACTGGAGGTTTTTATGTCCAGTACCATCACTGAAAGCTTGGTCCCACCAGAAGGAATAAAACGGGTCATTTATGTTCATTGCGCTTGAGATGTTATACGAATTAACTTGGTGGTTTTTTTTCTATGACTGTTTTCTTTCTCATAAAGGGAGACGAGAAATTTAGTACTAAAAGTAAAAGCATTTACAGTGTTTCGTTTCGTTATAGTAGGTCTATTAACGTTCTTTTTGTGCTATTCAAATTACCATATAGGACATCTACATTTTTGTCTTCAATGTTTTAATCATTACATTCTGTCAGGCTAGCCCAAGATGAAGATTTTCGAATTTTGCCTTTAATGTGCTCTCTGCTACGTGTGAAATTATTCCAAAGAAACCATATTTCAGAACTAATTCAGCTTTCTAAGTTATTTTGCATATAAAATGGGGTTTTAAAACATATTCACTAACTTAATTTACACCTTTCTGGGATCTTAACCTATAGGTTTCAATTTAGCCATGTGGTTCATTGATAATACTTAACAAATAAAAACATTCTGATAAATCAATGATTATAACTTGGTGTACATTTTCTGCACTGATAACCTAAGTTCGTAAAACAAATGGCAGGAATCTGTTGAAACCCCAGCTTATTTGAAGCACTTCGGAAATTTTAGGAAAATATGGATGCTAATACACCTACAATATTTTAATATCTCAATGTGCATAACTTCTAGGAATGAAATTTTCCAGTCAGAAAAATGGAAAACATGATTAGTTTAACGTAATTATTCAAAATCTGAATTATAAATCTGAAAGCATATTATTGTTGAATATGTTTGAATTCTTTATTTTCAAATGGGACACATCGGCGTGCTTTTTCTGTCTCCATCTCTCTTTTCACTTGCAATGTCCAGTTATAGAATGTCCATCTGCCCACACCACTACATATCGCGAAACCTAGAAGCACACTCAAAGGTGAAGGAAAGTGAATGAAAGGGAAATGGTAATAAGTGATAAACCACCCTGTAATATTTTAGGGGCAATGGTAACAAAAAGGATCAGAGTGGATGGTGAACGAGAAATGAACCTGAGACCACCTGAATGCGAGCCTCCCACGTTATCGTGGAGCTAACATGTAGGCAAGCCATCATACACGTGTAGTCTGCTCTGAATTACAGAGTACTTTTGTGAGACTCCTCAAAATTATCGTACATATTTTGGAGCTACCCCTCAGTGTAAATGTTTAAAATGCCTTGTGCCTGCATCCACACATAACTATTATTGCATATATTTTGTGACTTTTCCGAAATATGTCCTGCTTAGTGTTTCTGATTCCATTAGTAATTTCGTCATGGGGTTCAGCAATTCAGCAAGCGACAGCTCCTATCCTTTACGTTTTGTACCAAGGCAGTCCCACGAGAAGAAATCCGAAGTGAGGTCGGGTGATCTGACAAGCCAGATAAGACCAATACGGTCCTACATTCTGAGTACGCCCTGTATAGTCATCTTGCTGGAAGAGACATTCTGTCAGTCCGATGCGGCCCATTGCTTCACTTATGTATAAAGGGTGTTTCTACCGTTGTGTCGTAGAAAGTGACCAACAATTCTCGAAATGAAATCTCGCATCAGAACCAATCTTTACCGAATGCAATAACAATGATAATCTCTTAACAGCTCAGTATGTGCTGCTTTTTGTGTTGATAATGCCCGACAGTTAAGCCAAATTTTGGCGAGAATGCCTTGTGTTACAAAAAGAAAATTTTGAAACCATGGCCCATATCCACTTTCCGTATGCATTAATTTTGATTCATGCGCTACATGCATTCTTTACAATCGTAAACAAAGTTTCTTTGAAGTTGCCTGATACACGCTATATAAGTAGCAGTTCTTTGCAGTGATTGCTTTGGTGGGTTTGTTAAACGTTCTCGAACATTATCTACATGATCTACAGTCACAAATACCGTTGAGGATAGAGCCAGTTGTCTTCAGTTTCCTACCATGGCTAAAATTGTTGAACCTGCATCAACATTAAACATATTACATTGTTTTCGAAACGTTGCGTTTTAATCAATGTATTTGTCAATGTAATGTTTTCATGATATAAGCTAGCTGCTAAACTGAAAGGATTATTCGTTTGTGTTTGCAAAACTGGGTCTGGAAACTAATTACTAGGTATACGAATATTCAAGTATTAAAGCCAAGACGAAAGGAAATTAGCTAGAACTCTTAACGGACATTGTAAGCGGTGGCGTAGTAAAATAACAAACCACCTCCAACCACCATACAGTCCGTTGGCTACTACTCGCGAGTTCGTGTTTTACCTGACATCAGTGATACCCGGCAGCTTTTATGTACGTTCCATGCATTTATAGTGGTTTGAGTGTACTTAATTTAAAGCTAACTACTTCAGAATTACTATGCCTGCTAATGACTAACAAGAAAATAATCATGCGGCAGAAGATGGATAACAGGGGTACAGATAGAAATACCAATGTCAGTTCTCTTAGACCACTGAGATCATAAACTCAATTTCAATTGTTTACTGTTTTTCAGAGAAAAATATAGACATTAGAGTTTACTTAAAGTACACTGCACAGTTGTTCTGAGTTGCAGCAGTACATTAGACGAGGACAAAAGGTTAAAACATAATCAGGAGAGAACTTCCATACCTAAACTCATCTTTGTATACTGTATATTATGTTGACAACACTTTTTTATTATTTTAATGCACTACTTTATGACAATATTCTTTTTCTGCTTTATACCTGAGGTATAGTTACTAAAATTTTTATAGCAAAGTTACCTTAGTAACTTAGGTTTATATACTGTTGCTTTTATCGCCAAAAATAATTTAGTTCATGATTATTTAATACAGTTAACTTTCTTATTTATTTTTATAATATGCGCATTTATCTATGAGAAATCTTTAGGATGTTTTCTCATTGAGATCTATTATAAATTAGATATTTTTGCTTATACGTTATGACTATCTAACACATTTTTCACTAATGCATTCTATGAAGTAAGGAACAGAATTTTTCTTGGCAATTTTGGGAGGCTAAAATTTTCCCAGATACCGAAAGCGAAAGTTTCCGAAAACTGTTTCATATTGGAAAGTATACTGAACTATAGTTCAGTTTGAAGCTGTGATTATTTGGTAGCTTTATACATTTGTAAGCAATCTTACAGATTAGATGATAAATTTGTGTTCTACTTGAACAATGAGTATAGTTTTCTCTATAAGGTGTATATTTTGAAAATTTCGATCCACTCTATGACAAAAAATAATACTTTGGTTAGTTTAAAAAGTCCTAAAGGAACCTATAACTTTTGTAAAGACCTAAGATATAATTGTGCAATTTTTTGACTTGACGGATCAAACAGTGCAAATATTTATACAGGGTGTTAACGAACTACACCGAAATATTTTTAGAGCAAGTGGAGATATTTTAAATAAGTAATTTGAGATAGGAGACGTTGATTCAAATGTGAAAGTTACGGCTATAAGTTTCTAAAATGCCAGTACGCCACTGCTAATAACACCCCTTATGTCCACAACACAGGAAAACGAAAAGACATGTTGGAGCACTCACGATGGCGCAGTGGTTATGGTATTAGCTTTCAAGTGGAACGAGTTCGAGTCTCCTTTACTTTTCTGTCGATTTTTATTCTTGTTCTGTTTTTTTTTTTTGTTTGGTTGTTTTTTAATATTTTTTCTAAGGTTTTAACTCTTGTATAAATGTATGCATTTTACGGGGTAATTTCACCTTGTCAGTGCAATGAATTACAATTTTTTCTAACAAAAGTTAAATCCTGCTTAATATTTTCACATGCTGCAGTCTAAATGGGAGGTTGTTTGAAGAGTGAACGAACATACATAAAATAAAAAGTAAATACAACTCTCTACGTCAGGCTCATAGGAGCTGCTAGAAATGACGACCTGTGTTTTCAGTGCAAATTTGACAGCGGCAAAGGAACGACAGTCGTACCCTGTCCAAAATTCCTTGTGTGTATCGAATAACTTCACATGCTATTATTCGGGGAGTTATTACCTCTTCTGAGGTAATAGGTGTTTCATACACCAGAGACTTGAGGTGACTGCAGAAAAAGAAGGCAATTGAGTTGAGGTCGGGAGAGCATGCTGGCAAAGCTACAGTTGGACTGGCCCTTGTACTGGCCAATCAGATTCACTTCTTAATTAAGAATCAGTCTTAGAATTTACGTATTAAAAGGACGAAGAAAAATATTAACTATATAATAGGAATCAAACCAATGACCCTTGGAACTCCAGTTAGGAATTGGGCCAACATGACTCTTACAGAAACAACACTAGAGTAGACTAAATACTGTAAGAAGGCACGTAATCACTGTTTACTGTCGCACTGGCAGCTGATTAGTTCGAGAATTGAGAGACCTTTGAGGCATTAAATCTTGGGAACGCCAATAACGAGCTACTGAGAATTGATATTTCCATACCCTAGAAGCAGATTTAAAGACATTATAATTCAAAGACATTAAGATCAACCTTGTTTAAATACAAATTTATCATTTATGATACCAATTAAGTTTAACGCAATTATCTGCGTTGCTTACCTCAACTTAGTCACGTCTACAATCGCTGAAATTATTTCAGTGTAGTTCATTAACATTCTGTATATGATGTTGATAAGAGAGTTGATAAAGCTAGCTTTTCGGAACTGTAAGATAGCCTGGAAGTTTCTTTGGGACCTTTAGTGTTGCTGAGTTTTACCTAAATAGACAAAGGAGTTTTCATTTATAAGTTATGGGCCAAAAGTAAGGTTAATTGAAGTTTCTGAATTTTTTGGAGTAACTTACAATTTTTAACGCATGTCAAAACCCAAGTGTGTCAACTTGGAGCATGGCAGAAAATAAAATTACTGATGAAAGCAATACTAGAATCTATCCTTTTTTTGTAATTTACGTCCTCCAACGTTAAGTTACATCTGACGATGAATGAAATGGGCGAAACGTTGCCCAAATGAGTCCGGGATCCATGGAGCTTAGAGTTACCTGACATTCGTGTATCAGGATAAGGAAAACCTCCGGATAAAACAATATCCCATTTATGTGGATATGGGCTATATCTGAACAATGTGTAGGAAGGATTTATCGCGATCATTTAGCACGCCAATGGAAGGTTAGTAGCGTGTTGGGCGCTACTGGCAGGCAGCGAAGACATGGAGAAGATTGCGAAATTTTACTGAAGATGAGACAGCTGAGAAAGCTGGTAGTAAGGAATGGGGAGTGTAAGAGGAGTTAAACGTACTTACTGGTTGTTAGTACTTTATTTTTTCTCCGTTTTATGTTATTTCTTATTTATCAGCCTATTCTGCTGAATGAATGAATGAATGTGTAGTGTTTAACGCCCGCTTTTACTACATACGGCAACGCAGGCGGTGACACTTCAGATACATGGGATGAAGATGGAGCACCGGTGGAATGAGATGACGGGGGGAAACCGGAGGTCCCGAAGAAAACCCGCTCCAGCGCCGTGTTTACTCCTGGGATCGAACCCGGGCCGCCTTGGTGAGAGCCAAGCGGTCTAAACATTGAGCCACGGCGCGGCCGCCTATTCTGCTGATTTCTTTCTATGTTTCTTTATATATTATAACAGAACATAACACTGAATCTATTACGTCTACGGTTGTGATGTTTAGATGCAATAATTGAATATGTATGTCTAATATTTCGTACAGTGATGTTTTCTTGCTGCAATTATATTTCTACCACTTTATCGCATATAATCTTGTCATTAATATATGTTTTATCAGAGCAAATGTACTCTAGGGACCTATGAGAGTTACAGGAATTAATACATTTTTACGTTTATTTAAATAAATACACTAGTTTCATTAGGTTCATTGTTTATCAAAAGCTTATAAAGCACTATTTTATGAGAAAGTTCAGTGAAATCGGAGGAAGGTTTGGTGATATCAACAACACATGCAACTTCTCCTCCAAAAGGTTAGTTTTAAAATATGTTTAAGCCTCCCGATATACCTTATTGAGGTAAAAGTCATTAAAATATCGTGTGATATTCATATTGAGCCATGTGGGATTGGGTGACATGGATAATAATTTCGCTTAAGCTTTATAATGTATGCAAATATTTTGTTATCTACGTTTATCTAAAATAGCAGTGCTTTTGAAATGGTTAAAGAATTATCACACACAGTTTTGCCATTCGTATTAGTGTTGTTATCTTAAAATATTTAAACTTAATTTAGATGAAAAAGGTTATTACTGAAATATCTAAGGCATTGTTTATTCACAAATATTGGACACAAATAGGCTAATAAACCTATTTGTGGAACATTAACCGACACTAAGAAAAAACTTTGACTACCCTAAGAAGCGGTGGAAATAAGAAAATGAAATATTAACCTGCTAGCCATAAAACACAAAGGATGGCGAGCATGGAGTCCCGTACGTTTCAATCGACGCGACAAATCATTGATCCATTCTCTTGCTTGCATGTCTGTCTCTCACTTGCACCTGGATAATTCCAAGTCGCCTTAAAATCGTTCTCGATTGGCTGCAGGTATAGCCAACTCCTCTAACAACGGTATACCCGCTGAGGCTTTGACTATTGCTGGAAAATGAACCAATGGCGTTACGGTAACACCGCCTTAAAATATCTTTGTGATATCTGAATTAATTATCGGATCACATTCTTGATTTTACAAAAAATGATAAGGAGATAAATAAAAATCTCTTGAAATAGATAAAGGCTGTCGTACATTAGAATTAATAATACACAATAGTTTAGGAACACTGAACTCCAGTCATTAGCTAGGTAACTTAAAAACGTGTCATAAAATCATTAGCGAGCTTCATGGTCAAGTTAAGGCAACTAGATTCTGATTTATTCACCAACAAAATTCATGCAGAATATGGGCTTCATCAAAAAAATGATATGTGAAACATTATCATATTTACAGTATACGAAAGAATTTAAGTGATAACACAAGGTTGCACCGAGGTGAAATACATATCTATCATTTGCCTTAACGACTGAAGGAAACCTCGGAAAAAACCTCAGTCAGGTGTACAATTGCATTAGATTTATATGTACATTATACTTACAACTGCAGGTGATTTCTGAAATATAGTTACTAATAGGTATTAAAATATAGATGAAGTGGAGTAAAATCTTTGTCTTGGAGGTTGTTGTCAAGCTTCTTGAGACGAAATACACCTCCCTGGTGTACAGCATCCATAAAAAATGTTCAAAGGTGAAAAACTGAGATGGATGGCTTATTTACTAATTTCTAATTCTATGAAACAAGTCATTTATTGCAAAGGGTACTCGAAATTGGGTATTTATGAATCCATCAACTGAATAAAACATATATTTTAAGAGCAAGCTTTTAATTTTATTTTTAAATGCTTTGATCTGCAGAACTCTAATTGTTTCGGGGGATTTTATTATACAATTTAATACCTTTATAGGAAAATGAATTCAAACTTTTTGTTAATATGTGTTGTTGGAGATGGATTGATGTTTCTATTAGTGTATTGTATGAATGATATTCACTGTTAAGCTTAAAGATGCTTTTATTTCCATGCATGAATGAAACTGCTTCTAATATATAAATACACGGTAAGGGTAGAATGTTTAGATCAAAAAAGTGGTTTACTTGGACTACATACATTGGTTAACTTGTTTGAATTATCTGATTATTCTTTTTTTGTATTTTCAACATCTTAATGCAGTTGTTAGAAGATCCCCAAAAGAGGATTCCATATTTCAACACTGAATATACATAGCCAAAATACACTGTTTTTAAGACATCTAAATTGCATGTTTCAGCTAGCACCCTTATAGCATAGCATATATGACTTAATTTTCTGGCCACGCCGTGGCTCAGTGGTTAGACCGCTTGGCTCTCACCAAGGCGGCCCGGGTTCGATCCCAGGTGACCGTTAAGTGATATTTGTGGTGGACAACACGGCGTTGGGGCGGATTTTCTCCGGGATCTCCGGTTTCCCCCGTCATCTCATTCCACCGGTGCTCCATCTTCATCTCCTCTATCATCAGTGTCATCGCCTGCGGTGCCGTATATAGTAAAATTGTTAAACACTCCACATTTTTCTTAATTTTCTGGCTTGGATATTGTCATGCTCTGTCCAGTTGAGCTGGGAATCAATGACAATCCCCTGAATCTTGCTGTGTAGGTTATGTAGGAAAGGAAATTCCCGAAAGTATAGCATGGCACATAGCTACAATGCCGTTACAGATACAGCAACACTTTCACTTAGTCACGGTGCATGGCAGTGGATAAAAATTACTCATGTAAACTGTACGAAAATTTGGCTTATTTGCTAGGAGAAGGCATCCTGGGTGCATATCTTGTCAAACTGTAGTGGTAGGAAGACATTGAGAGAAAAATATATACCACAATTCCTTGCAATTACGAATAGAGATTTAAGGGCATGTTGGGCGCTACTTTTAGGCAGGAAAACGCGAAGGGGACATACAAATTTCCCTTAAGACGGGGCAGCTGAGGTATGAGAGGGATGACTATAGTAGCCAGGTGTGCAAACCAAACTAAAATTATTCTGATCGCTGTTATTAACTTTTACTTTTACGATTATACTGTCATTGTGGAAGATATAGTAAACGAATACATATAAATTAAGGTGTAAGGCACCCGCCTCTGTAGCGCAGGTTGTAGCGTGTCTATCTCACGTTCAGGAGGTCCCGAATTCGTATCTCGGTCAGGGTGAGTTTTCTGGATAAGATTTCTTCCGGAATTTTTTGTTATTCGGAAAGATGAATGTCAGGTAACTCTAAGCTCTATGGATCCTGGGCTCATTTGAGCTTCATTTCATCAATTTCATTCATCGTCTTGCATGACTTAACCTTCGAGGACGTAAAAAATAATAAAAAGATGTGTAAGGCAGGGATGTAATTGATCTCCTACGTTGTTTTCAATTTATATAAATGATTTGATTAGCAAACGGATGTTTAAAATTAATGGGGGCAATTGTGTTTCACAAATGTTATGCTTAAGATGATGCTATTTGCGCATGATCAAAGAACTATAAGTAAAACTAAGACGAACTGCAAACATCAGTGTATATGTTACAAAGTTATGTGAGGACTATAATTTTAAAATTTCAACAAGTAAAATAAAAAGAATGGCCTTACAAGGTAAATACCAACATTTTAGTTAATTATACTGTATTAGAGAAAGTCACGAGTTTTAAATACTCAGGAACGCATATCAGCTGTAAGTACGAAAATGGTTTTAAAAATATACGACGCATTTTTCAAGAAATATTTGGCACAAACAAGAGTCTGAAAACTAAAACCTGAAAAGAAACTCGCAGATTTACAAAGTAATGGCCGCACGTGCTTTACTTTATGGATCTGAAACATGGATGATAACGCAAGCTGATAAACAGAAGATGCAGTCTGCTGCAATAGGATTCATGAGATCCGTAAAAGATGGACGCTTTTGGATAAAATTCCCAACTATAAAATAAGAAGACATAGAAATAGTTTCTCTGAAAGAAAAATTTATGCATTAGAGAAATGAAAAGAAACACGCTGAAAGAAAGAAGACTAAGGAAACGATGGTCAGGCACATTTTGGAGCCGGAAGAGGCATTTATGCCTAAACTTTGAAGTGCAGAAAAAGAAAGAAAAGAAGAAGACTATAATTATTCGAATAATCTTATTGTGTTGTACAGCCCAAGCAAATGCATTCCGATGCATGCAAGACTGATCTACGAGAGGGCGGCAGGTTTGTTATCAGTTAGTTGTGCCAGGACGCTTCAGTTTCCTTATACCTGACCAGCGAGTTTGGCGCACAGGTATTTAAGCCTCAAAGGAAAATAAACACAATTCTGCCATATGAAACGTAGGTTGCTTTATACAACTCTCCAGTATCAACTTAGGCATTTATCGATCCTTTTCTTATTGACGTCATTTTCTCTCTCTTTCTCTCTCGCACACACATACCTCAACCATTTTAATCTCCCTTTCTTCTTTTTAAATACATTTCCAACACTCAAACTTGTAGTTTTATCTGGAACGAAACACTTCTACTTTCCATAGGTTAGCGATAATTAATATAATATTAAATTGCGTGGTACTTAAAATTAAGTGTATCGTGTTCCAAAAATAAATACATTATTTCCTTTGTTACAGTTCTCAAAAACAGATTATATGGACATACTACTACAATTGATATAACCACCAAGTTACCAAATGACTTAACGACCAACGAAATAATAAAATAAATATTTTTAAAATGACAGTTCATATACAAAATCACATTAGCGTCACCGGCATGTCAAAGGTTTCACGAAGGAGTTCTTTAAATGTCAGTAAAACTGAAGAAGTGCATTTTACTTTTAGCCTCACGTAGACCGGGCTTGAACTCGCAACCTTGGGATCAGAATGCCAGAACCTAAGTCATCCTGGTCAGCTTTTATCGTCGTCGTCGACGTCATCATCATCATCATCATCATCATCATCATCATCATCATTAATATTATTAATATTAATAATATTAATATTATTAATATTATTATTAATGTTATTGTTATTATTATTAATATTATTATTAAAATTAATATCATTATTAATATTATTGTTATTGTTAATATTATTCATATTAATATTATTATTAACCTTAATATTATTGTTGGGTAGGCTGCTACGCAGGATAATTCATTGTCACATGCCTTCAGTTGTCGGTGGACGGTAACGTCATTGTTGATTAGCAGGTAAACTTGACATTTGCTTTCACTAGGCTAAACTAAACAATCATAGAATTTTGTTCTTCTTGCCTCTCCAACCCTTTCGTTCATCGGAAAACTTTTGCACCCGTGGGTACATGGTTACCTTTGTGGGGTGCAATGGTGAACTCACCTCCACGTGGTGCACCCTGGGAACGTTTTTCTAAAGGGCTAAAACTTACCAAAACTTCAGAACACAATGACAAGGAAGGTGACAAACCGCCTTTTAAGGGGCGAATTCTTGCAAAACGCAAAATGGAATTGTGGAGACTTGCGTAAAGTAAGAGGCCTGAGTTCAATCAAATAGTCAACAACAGTGTAGATGTTTTTATTTTGATTGAGGCAAATAAAAGCCAAGAAAACTTGAACAAATACAACTTCCCAGGATGCCGTCTTTATATCTTATAAAAACACAGACGTGCTGCTAGGGAATACTGACAGGTGTCAAAAATTCCCTAATTTCAATCTTAAGTATAATAATCAAAGAGATGGGAATCACAGACGACAAAAGGAGCAGATGAACTTACATGTATGGAAAGCCAATAGTCACTTCAATACCTATTGGATCTATAATTCTCTGACCAACACATCAACACAAATATGAAAACCATTAGAATAGACTTTAATGCCCCCTCCACCCAATGGTGATATGCAGCCACAACTATTCCTGGACAAGTTTCTACAATTGTTCCAAACTCAAAAATAAGCGTCTAATATACAAAGCAACAGACCCACATACCTCCACTAAAACGGAAATGGTACCAATCATACCTTCTCCTTATCTCATGAGATATCAGCGACCAAACCACAGAACAGTTATGGATGATCCCGGAAGTAGACACCGAAGTAGTAAGTTGTATCAAACTCCCTAAACGCAATTTGGCACAGAAAAATGCAAAACCATCATGGAGTTTTACTATGGACTCTATTTTTTTTTAATATTAATGTATATATATGATATGCATCTATGTATATAGATATATATTTTTCTTTTTTTCCCTATTTAACCGATTTTTCATTATTTCCGTTTATTTTCTTATCTGTTTTCCTAGTTTCACAAATATTCACTATACACATAAACACCCATGCCCAAGGCGGGACTCGAACCCACGACCATCTACGCGGCGGAACACTAGAGACATACGCTTTAGCGAATATGGCTACGAGGGCCGGCAAACTCTTAACCACCTCAACAGTTGCTGCTCTTTAACAACCATTACAGTCACCGAAAGTACTGGGAGGCGGGAGAGAAGATGTTGGCCAGTGTAATATTCCATTGTAAATTTGACTTTAAAAATTTAATTTCTTAATTGGATTTTAATTATTCGCATATATTGTTGCGTATTATCATTTTGTGGCTAATGATACACATCAAAAGCTCTGCATTAAATAAATAATTAAATAGTTACATTTGTTACAGTTTGACGCTATGACTGCGCAGTTGAGTGCCCTTAAACACAGTCACAATCTTTGTTACATTTTGTAGTTTTTCTGTCGTGCACAACAATGCGTCACAATAGATTTTAACAGTTTCTTGTAGTTCGTGGTTATTTAAACCAGTTGCCATAAAATATGAAGGGCAGGGCTTAACCACCTAAAATAATCTGTAACCGGCGTTCTGAAATTTGGTTGTGATGAGAAATTGCGTTTCATTTAATAAAAAGTTATCACGGAGTTAAGTGCTCTTTAAGTTCTGTAAGCGATAGAATGTTCAAATGCTCAACCCTTCCTTGAATGCAGTCAACTGGAAAAGCTCTGAAAGGTCGCTTGCATATTTTGAAGAGGGTGAAGATAGGCCGATGACGATTTGCTCTTTCACTATTACTCTCCTTTCACGGTCAGAGTGTCTGACCAAATATTCAGGATTTTCAATCCAATATATGTACCGCGTGTTAGACATATAAGTAAAGAAAGCTTGATAACTGGTACCTTAATGTATACACTTCGGGGTGTTATTTGTTTTCTCTCTTAGTTTAACAGTTTTCTCACAAACCAATCATATATTTCACTAGCTTATGTGTTCTATATGCTAACGGCGCCGCTAAATAAACAATGCCTTTCAGTATAGATTCTCCGTTCTGCTTCCTTGTGTTCAAGCCTGGTAGTCTCTGTAGTGTGCGGTTATTGGTCTTAGTTTATATACAACATTCGTTATCAGGAGACCGGCCCACTCTGCGTTACGTCTTCCTCTCCACCCTCTTGGGTAAAATAAGCACGTGTGTGCTACGCTTACTTAGTGGTACTAATGAATCTAAAAATCTATTACTCTTAATATGAGAATTATAAGTACTAGTAAAGTTTTCTTTGAGAACTGCCTGCCCCGACGTTTAGTGTGTCATATACCATCTAAGAGACTTCTCAGTGGTCGAGTCCTACCCATGTCAAAATGTAATATCTGGAGACGTTAGGGACCCTATCAGCATTCTAGCCTGCCGTCCCGGTTCTGGTCGTCCACTGTGTGCTTCCCTTCCTCCTGGATAATTCCAGAATCACAGCAGGACTTCGAGTGAACTTAAATGCTGAAATCTTCTTCCATTTCCTGATAATATAAGGTTCACCACTAATGTGCATATAATTATACATTCTTATAACTGATTGAACAACAATGGAGAGTGTATATACAAGAAGAATTCCCTATAGACATATAGAGAAAATCTTTGCAATAAACCATTTAATTTGAAGTGGTCCCTTTAGTTTGAGATATATAACAAAGAACAAATTGAAGTGGGAATTCTAGGAAACTGTTAAACTGCTGTTAATACGCTACAAATTAGTTTGTCAGGAAATGTTTCCTAGAATTAACCTGTAATTCTTCAGATTGTTATCCCTTAAACCCCGCCCGCCTCGGTGGCGTAGATGATAGTATGTCTGCCTCACGTTCAAGAGGTCAGATGGATTTGTTCGTGCAAAGTCCATTATCGGTGAATTTGTATGCCCTTTTATAGTATCGACTTAAAAAAAAAATATGCATATAGGTTTATGTAATTGTATAATGTAGTAGATGATATGTGATCTTTGGAAGAACAATATGCTTTATCTGAGATGTTAATGCAAATTAAAATGTAAGCATAAGTCCCTGTATGAAATACTTGTGTAGATTTTGATTTTGACACTTGATATATGACTGAAACTCCATTCGTGCAATTGGAATGTTAATGTTATGAATACCCCAAATAGCATAAAGCTTTATGCCTTTATATTTATTTTTTAATAGGTAAGGTTTTTCGAAAAATCAAATTATGCTTGACAGTTTGACTTTTTAAAGTTCTGTGGCATTTAAGCTCCTTGAGAGAAGTAATTTAAGTGAGATACGGTATTTTTCTATATTATACACCAAACTATATTATTTCATTATCTATTTTATCAATCATTAACCCAAAATCAAGAATTATCACAAGTTTAGTTATTCTTCCTTAGCTAGTACACCTTGCTGAAGATGCCGTAACCTAAGGGCGCATGACTCGTTTAAATAAGATGTAACAAATAAGGACCAAGCTGATCCTTAAATTTTCATATTTGTGAACGGTTACTTAGTAGCAGAGCCGTAGTGGAGGGGGAACGCGGATGTACGCCATGCCCCCACTATTTTTCAGAGGGGGATGGAGTCCCCTTACTAATATTATTTATATATACATTCAATAATGTTTGACTATTAACGGACCTCCACTACATATGTGGAACCTAGAGGATTACAAAAAAGAATGGATAAAAATCCGTACACATGCTGAGGACAAACAAAGCAGGAAGGCGAATTGCAGAATTCTGATCCGTTCTCCAGCATCTGGAAAATTTTTTAGTTGTGGGTCCTCCCACTTTTTTGTTAGGAATACGGCCCTGCTTAGTAGGTAACTAAAGACAGCAAAAGGAAGTGCAGCAAAAATAAGTTTACTGTAAAAATGTTTAGTAATTGCAGGTACTTAGGGCATGGTATTTTCTTCTTGTGAAACGAACAGTGCCGTCGTCTTACATATACTACATACTATATAAGAGAGCATACGTTTATTTGCCAAGTATACAATGAAATATGTAAAGCAGCTGAAAACCCATATGGAATAGACAGCTTTTTATATTATAATTTGGTAAACACATGTATGTCATTGTATCATTATTTATTAAGTGAATTACTAGACACTGGTAGAGATTCGAGAGATGTGAGACCAAAATGTTTGGATGCTGTCCATCAGGTGTAATACTTCTTGTACTCTTTATGACAAAAGCAACCTTTATATGTAGTATAGAGCAGCCAGCAGTTGAGTGTATCACTAAAGGTCGTTCATTTGCTTCGTGAATGCCCCTGTGCTTTCGCTTCTCTGAAAAGCGTCAGAATTTATGGTGCTATAAAACAGCACGCTGGCTCTAAATGACTGAACAGCCAGTTAGGCATTCATTCAAAGAAAAAAGACGGGGTCACTATGACCACTAGAGGGTTTATAACGTATAACAGGAGTTTAGAAAGTAATAGGACAGACGTCCACTTGTGTAAAATGTTATATTGCTCTTATTCCTTCATTCCAGAATCAAATAGTTTAATATTTCCTGCTCTTCAAGCAGTCACACATTTGTCTTCTTCTGTCTTCTGTGTTTAGGCCTCTACATAGCTTCTATGAAAAAATCTCCCTCCCCACTTATTACTCGAAAAAGCGTTGAGGCGTATTGACCTTCAGGTGACCAGCGCTGTGATCGTCACTTATCCGATCTTATCTGATCGATTAGAAGAGTGAAATATTAGTAAGTTGACGCACAGTAAGTTACGAAACACAGAGCGATTGGAAGCTGCGTGTGTCTATATGTTTTCTCACGCCTGCCGATGTATGACACGTTGCTGTCCAGAAGACATAATTACATCTGAACAGACTATACATACACTGGACTCACCGTGTATGTGCGATAAGCTGAGGTAAACATCTCCGTGTTGCGAATTTTTTTTCGATACGTCTTCTTGCTTTGCCATGTAGTAGGTATTAGTGTAAGACACGTTAGTTATGCAATTAAGTTTACGTAGGTTTGATAAATAAATTTACTTTTAAAAATATAATGTTGAAACTGCAAAAATAAAGTTACGCAATTAATTTAAAAATATATTTCTCAGTTAATCTCGTAATTATCAGTAAGAATCACACACAGGAAAGGATAACATCATGAAAATCGTAAGGAGTTTTTGTAAACTTATGCTACGTACCAAACTTTGCAGTGACACGTCTTTATACGATATAAAATGTGATAAACAATTCAGAGGGGTAATTAGAGTACTTAGACGTTCGCCAAATTCGCCAACTTGTCTCCTTAATTTGCAATAAATCCCTCCCTCCAAAAGGGGTGTCCCGTAGCCATATCCACCGGTAGAGTTGGAAAAAAAGTTTAAGGTTAGGGTTTTACAGATCTTAAATATGATTTTGCTGTACTCCTTCACTTCTAAAAAAGTTGATATCTGCGATATTGTTAGACACTTGGATCGAGGAAGAGGGGCTGCGGGCAAAAACCAATTAGCCGTTAGATATATCAGAACAATTACAGAGGAAGAGTGCAAACAGAGCAGGAGGGATTGTATCTATACCCTGGTGTTTTGGAGGCATTTAATCCAAGTGTGATAACGTCATATATTTTCGAGGAGTATGCCATAAATGAGCTAACGCTAACAGGGAAGGTAACCGAGCAATAAGAAGGGCAATGAAGGTAGAACGTTCAGCGCATACCGTGAACAACTAAGCAGTATATAGTTAAGATGAATACCTTATGAAAGATCAAGAGAATCAGATCCACTGATGATGATGTTAGTTGTTCATAATTACAAATATCAAACTATAGCATTGTAAGTATGTATTGCTGAATATGGAGTAATATTACCAACCATACACAATTCAACAGAAGAACGATTCTGGCTGGCCCAGTAGCTCAGTCAGTAGAGCACCTTCCTGCTGTGCTAGGGGTCCCGGTTTCGATTTCCGTAGGTGGGGGTGGAGATGTTTCTCTGACCAAGATAATTCCTCATCTTCCCCAGAGTCTGGAAGTATGAATGAGAGTGATAATATGTGTGATCTAATGCTTAAAACCCAACGAATACGAGTTAACACCTTCGATAAGTTCCAAAGGGAAACGATCGCCAACCACTGCAGTTAAAAACGGAAAAAACGATTCTAATGTAAATAACAAGAGGGGGACTCCTTGTTTGAAGTACCACTGTGCTATGAATTTTGCAACAGTAAATCGAGCAGGGCATTGCAAGTAACATATTCATTCTATGGTTTACAGAACTCATATTAAAACCCGAGTCTATCCCAAGTTTAAGATGCCCCGAGTTTGAATCTCGGTTAGGATGAGTTATCTGGATAAGATTTCTATTTCCAGGGTTTTCCCTTCATGTCTGGTAACTCTAAGTTCTATGGGCATTTGAGCATTGCTTTACCCATTTGATTCATCGACCCATGTTACTTAATGTTGGAAAACGTAAATAAAAGAAAACGTAAAGAGTGTAAAATCTGTCCCAAACTAGAACGACCCTGTTTTAAACAAATGGGAGGAAATAATTACACAGACAGACATTCTTAAACGGAAAGCTCTTATGCTGCTGGTCGGTGTTTTTGTTTATAGAGCGATTAGAAAACTACTTACCACACTGTACTTCTTAGAGTGGTTATGATGCTCTTAAAAATGAAACAAACTATTGAATAATTTCCTTCCAACAATAAGTGGCCTAAAAGCGTTCTAATAGATTGTCTCCGTCTCTCTCTCTCTCTCTCTCTCTCTCTCTCTCTCTCTCTCTCTCTCTCTCTCTCTCTCTCTCTCTCAATCACTCTCTCTCTCTCAATCACTCTCTCTCTCTCTCTCTTCCCTCCTATGTGTTTACAATGATCGTTCCATTTTCAGACAAATTATGAATAATATCGATTAAGACGATCAAGGCGAGCATGTGCAGGAGACTCAAGAGAATAGGATCCATGAGTACTGTGAAGATCTTTGAGGGTAACAGCCATGGCCAACACGCTCGTGGTGGTGGTGGTGGTGGTGGTGGTGGTGGTGGTGGTGGTGGTGGTGGTGGTGGTGGTGGTGGTGGCGGTGGTCATTTCGTCAAAAATCAAACCATCATTTTATGGGTATGTGTTCTTGAATGTGGCATAAAGTTTGCCTTTAGAGGCTTTCGCAAATGGCCATACATCACTCCAATGCTTAAAATTCACTCCAACTACCCCTCCCCCCAAAAAACAGTTTTGTGCTAGTTTCCTTGGAATTCTCCCGTGTAATACTCCGTTTAACCAGCTCACAAATTTTACTTCCTTCCCTTGTACATTGTCCATCTCCTAAATGATGCAATATGTTTGCCTTCGGCTACACTTTTGCAGCTTAACTTGCTGATATTGGCTTAATGAAGGAAAATATAATATTGGCTTGTTCAATAAACAACGCGTATTCCTCGCAGTACATTCTAGAAATAACTGAAAATTAGTTAACACGTCTAGGTTACATGCACAATGCGCTGTTTAAAACACTCGTTTATTGATGTTAGTGAGCTCTAATAGAAAAGCAGAAAGACTATTCCAGAAGATGACGCTATAACGCAAACTTTGTGTAATGCGAACTTATAGTAATGAATATTTCGAAAACTGCTGTTAGTAGGAAAAGATATCAAGTTCGAATGTGAAATTTTAAGGAAATGTAAATTTTATCTCTTGCTTTAGATCTCCAGGATGCGTAACATTCGTTAAGGGAACAGAAATGCACAAATTTCTAAAAACTATGTTTATCTTTGTGCAACCTTAATATTTGGAATTTACTCTTTAGTTGTACATATTACTGATATACACATAATACTTGTATCTCAAATACACTTTTAAAAATTTTACAACTTCCATTATTTTACAGTACCTATGAATTCTTCACCACTTCACAAAATTAGGGGGTCCACAAAACCTGATTGCTACCACTTTGGAATGGAAAGATAAGCTTTAGTCTATCTTTCAGAGCAAGTGTTACTCTGCATATTAGTAATAGGCTTAAATATGGAAACCTCTAT
Organism: Mantis religiosa; assembly: GCA_030765055.1. Taxonomy (NCBI): domain Eukaryota; kingdom Metazoa; phylum Arthropoda; class Insecta; order Mantodea; family Mantidae; genus Mantis; species Mantis religiosa. Next base: position 71,422,469 of record CM060950.1, on the reverse strand, counting down.
GTGTTTAAGCCATGAGGTCTCTTTTATAAGTATATGTGTGTCACTTTTGCCTTCAACAACCTTCTCTGTAATTTACATTTTCGGGTTTAAATACCCGCTTTCTCAGAAAATATTGAAAATAGTTGAATTAGACTTTGAAGCTGATATTGTATATATGGACATATTTAAGTAAACATGGCCATTTGTAATTCAAAGTAAGTTAATAACCAAGCAGGCCACATAGATGATGCAACAAATGCTTAGGTTTAGTGAAATTACAAATTGTGACGTAGGACCAATCAGAATTAAGTATTACGGTAACTTAGCAACCAAAACAGAAAAAGAACCAATGATTTTATCTTAAATTTTTCTGGCTTGAACTCTAGAAGAGGGTAGACGCGTTTTCATTAAAAGACTTCTTGAAACTATTAGAAGTTATTTGAGTTCATCATTTATGAACGTTTAGTAAACGTGTAAAATATATATCGAATACGTGACGCTACGATAAATAATTTAAGTAAAAAGGAGAAAATTAAAATATAGTAAAGGGCTATATACATCAGTGGAAAAAGTCGCATGTGAAGAAGAAAATGATGTCGAGAAATATAATTCCAAGTAAAGTAAAAATGGTATTAATTATTTTATTCTATAGTTGCCCAAAAGTGAAATCCCTTTTGTATCGATACCACGCCTGAGAGATTTCACATCTCATAGCTCGCCGCAGCTGCCGGAGAGAGGATTTATAGAAATCTTCGAGAACATCATCTTCACGGCTTTTAGACGAAAGGTTCATCGCTTCTATATCAAGGTAAGGTTTGGCTTCTACACGCGTCGCCACACCGAGGAAGCGCAAAACTCACGACGGGGCGAATCCTACTTCAGATATGTCACCGCATCGTGTGATATAAATCCAACCCACACGGAGGGGAACCGCTCCAACTTCCATTCAATAAAAGCAATCTCTAATTCTGTTTATGGATCTACTTTGGTGTTAATAACGTACTACGCTATTTTTAAATGTCATTAAAGTTTAATCAAAAGGCTTGTCCAATTTAGGGAAAATAATATATTTTTGTAAACAAACTTAAGGGAGAAAAGTATATTAGCGAACATAGAAGGCACACATCTACACAACATAAAATTTTCACTGTGATATATTAAAGCGTCTTTGAAATGATGAGTGAGAGTTTAGAACATTTAAAATTGGTGGTATATGGTTGTAAGTTCCCTCTTAGGAAAGAAAGTGCCTTTATATGTTGTTTGTTGAAGTACCGGCTCAAGTCTTTCCTGGTTGAGGATTGTTTAAAGATTTATCTGTTTCCTTAAATGATAAATTTGTTGGGGAAGTACCACAAACTTAGGTCTAATTATCATAGATCAGTTTCATGTAACATTGTGTCCATAATAACCAGGGCTCGGATTTGTGTGTAAATATTCTTTTTCTTTTTTAACTTAATTTGAACATACCTAAAACAAAGTTTAATATCCTGATATTGACTCGAGGAATGTATTTGCAAAATTTTTTTCATATAAAAGTACATATTTTCAGAAAATAAATTCGAATAACTTTTTAACATTTTTCTCATAAATACATATTTAGTATTCGTAGCATACTGATAAATAAATATATTCGTTAATTTTCACACAAGTACATTATAATTTCCTCATTCTATTTACAGCATAATGCTTTATCTGATAACTTATGTATGCCTTAAGAATTCATTTCTTTATTTGTTCCATTTATACCCCGCCTTTAATTGCAATGGTCATAACGGCGGCCGTTCTCCTTTGGAAAATCGCAGGTGTTAACTCGTATTCGTTGGGTTTTAATCACTAGATCACGCACACATTCGCACTCACATTCATACTTCCATACTGTGGGGAAGATGAGGAATTATCTTGGTCGGAGAAAAATCCCCACCCGGGACACCTAGCACGGCACGCAGGTGCTCTAATGACTGAGCTACGGGGAAGAATACATAATCGCACCTCTTGATATCTACTGGTGTACTGGTTCAGTTGCACGTGAGAACAGGTAAGCAGTACAGATTTGTACGTCAAGATTACATCGTAAACAATGCTAAACAATTACGTAATATGCTGAGCCTCAATATTTTTATATTCTTTATTTGCAACCAGATCACATGAAAGCAGCTCTGCTTGTTAATTAACAGTGTGAGCTAAAAATGCCAAAAGTGAAATCGAGTGTACGGGAAGGTATGGGTCAGTACGTACTACAGATTGAAAGCACTTTTACCACTGATGCACCAACCGTGTCGGAAATTTGTTATCGTGAATCAATATTCCCAAGCAGTGGAACATTTGTCATGAATTAGGCATTTAGCAGCTGCGACACGAGCTTTGTCGAGGTGACTTCTTATGGGAGAATCAACACTATTCCCTTCTTCTGGTATACAAAATCCTTCAGATTTTTATTCAGACTTGTACGAAGGATTTATTTCAGCTGACGTTTCTCGTTATAAGGTGAACAATCCTAGCTCAGAAGTTTTCTTACTATAAAAAATCACTACGAAAAAATTACCTTCCTAACTGCTATATGAAAACATTAACTCACATAAAGTCTGTTTGTGAAAATTAATAACAAAATCTGGGTCACCATCAATAAAACTATTAATGCCAAAGGTAGAAAAGTGGGACATGTAATTGTAACTGAATTGAAAAATACGGAAACAATTTCTGAACAAAAATTCTTGCTAGTCTGTAAAGAAACACCAGACGCAAATCATGTAACAATAGCTAAGGTGTTTAATGAAGCCTTGGAAACCTTGCTGTCAAATGTTGTTGCATTGCTGCTACTTGCAGACTCTACAGGACAATATACAAAGAAAGCTACCCAAGATGCCGTTATACGTTTAACGATTATGATTCACGTATCTTGTTCTGCATAGATTGTGTGAAGCAATCCTAACTTTTTATCCTAAGTGGACAAACTAGTCTCAAGGTTTTTTAAAAAGCCTCATCACGAATTGATGTTTCTAAAAATATTAATGCTGATCTTTGATTCCTTCCACAGCCGTAGTATATGCAGATCATTTTGAAGCATTTCCCTCAGATTACATGAAACGCATACTGAAGACGCTTCTACAAATAGTCATCCAGAATTTAGTATGCGACGCTAATTTAATGGGTGTTTTGGCCTTCATATTTTCCAATTTTTATTTATTGATTCATTCAATAAACAAACTGGAAATTTCTGATAAATAAAGTAAGTCAGTTAAAGAAATGCAGTTTTTTGTAAAGCAACTTTACGCTAAGTTTAAAAACAGAAGTTGTAAGAAAGCATTTCAAGATTTGTTTAAGAAAAATAAAGATTGTTAGTGATATTCCCATCTTCATGTATACAAACCGAACGGGATGACTCAGGCGGTTTCGTCTGTGGTCCGCATTCCGGAAGCCCCGGTTCGATTCCCGTGGCCATGGATTTTTTCGGTGGCTGTCCTGGGTCGCTAGGCGAATGCTGGGTAGGTTAATTACATCCCCCGAATTTTCTGTCCCTCCATTTATTTAATTTCCATTATCATTTCATATCATCTCTCAACTGGTGGTTTCTTTCGGAATAGAAGTGTCGGCGGGAGTCTCGGTGGTGCATGGCGGAATGATATGCTCTGAGGGAACACTTTCTCCTCCGGAGGGACGGACTCAGGTCTCCAAGCCGGCCTAGTGCCTGGGGTCTTTCTTGCTCTGGGGGGGGGGGGGCTCCTTTCTCCGAACCGGTCTCGTGCCTGTTTCGTGACCACGGTAGGTGGGTTGACGATTGCCCTAAACTACCCGCCGGGGAGTTTCTCTCTTGTTATCTGTACTGTAGTGACTCCCTGGGTTCGACCGTGTTCTACCTCCTCTCACCTCATCCTCCCTTCCGAGGCTACCCACTTGCGGCATAGGCACAAAAGACCAGTCTGGTCGAGGTACCGAATCCAATTCAATCCAATCCAGTCAAGTGTGCAAGATTGACATCGTGTTTTGTACAACGTTCTTTTTCCCAATGTAAGGCATTACTCAAAGATAACAGGCCAGACAATGTGATGTGGAACCGACAAATGACGCTGCAACTCCTACGAGCTGTTGAGTTCCAATATTTATTGTTCTATAAGCAAGATATTTTCTTATGTTTCCTAGTTTAATACATATTTTAATTCTATAGCACATAAATATTTTGAAGTCTTTTAGTGAACAAACATCCGGGCCTTAATAATATCTAGCATTAAATACTATTTAAAAATCTTTTGTGTTGCACTCGCAGGCTGTTCTCTACTTTTGTACAAATTATTCTTATAAACTCTTTATTTCTTTATCTACTTCGTGTTAATCAAGTAAATATTATGTTATTGCTAATTTTCTTATAACGTTTTAAGCTATAGTGGAATTGTTTAAGAACTGGTCTATGTGTGATGGGCTGATGGCTTTAAATTTTGGTTCTCTTTCATGGCCAAGAGATAAAAATGATAACGATTTCCCATGTGTAAAAAGAAAACCTTTGTAAGTATTTGTAAATTGAAATAAATCTCAAGGAATATCTCCAAAATGTTTTATTCACAGAAAAGGTACTCGATGTAAATGAATGTTTTGACGAGCTCTGTATGTTTTGTGTAGTATTTACGGTACATCACTTACGTAAAGATACTTCTGACATTGCAAGAAAATTCAAGATATGCATTTCATTTGTCATAAAATATATTACACAAGTATTATTTTAATTAATATCGCTAGTGACATTTTTGGGGAAATTTTCGAAAAAATGTTCCATGCAAAAGGTAGTAATTGGCGTTGGGTGATTTTCTTCAATATCGTGTAGCATCCTTGAAGGATGCTGAACTTAAGCACCAAATTTGGCATTTGACCGAATTTTCATTTCTGATTTATGCTATTCACAGGCATACACACAGACACACACACACACACACATGTCGTACACACATGAACACCCACGACCTCTTTCTAAAAAGTATTTCTTTTGGATTCAGGGGACCTCAAATTCTAGTGAAATATTGGTATCGAATGTTGCGATGGAGTGCCATACTTTCTCTATACCAACTGTAAGTTGGTAGAGAAACTAGAAATAGGTTACTCAATGAAATTCAATATATTCATTTTATTCTTAATCCCAAGAGCTCAAATATATAATTTAATCTAAATCGTATCACCAGATATTGTGTTAATTTTGCTTGAAAGCCAGTGTCTATCTCGAATTTCTTATTCTTTTCTGCTTCTTTTTCTAATTACTCTCCTCGTTTGGAGAGCTTACACTCCCCAAAATTTAACGTCTAACAGGAATTTCACATTTGAAATGGTTTCTAGTCCTTATTTATTCAATTATTTATTTATTATGAACATAGCAGGCTTATAATTCCAATTAAAATGCTCATCATATATATTATTTACATATTGTGACTTTGTGGGTTCGTATAATTAAAAGTCCAATTGCATAAACTCAAAATGTTCTTTATTTCCACCGAATTACAGTTAGTACACTTCCCGATTACATAGAATTACGTAGCGCACCAATTACAATCCACCAGTTCGTCTGTCACAGGTCCACTCCACACTCGCAATTACGTACAACTCCTCTGATACAAGTACGCAGTCTTCCAGTCCGTTCTCTAGCACTGTGCTCTTCACGGCTGCTCGCCAAGAACTCAACTCACTCGTCCACTGCATCCCTTATATACGCAGATCTCTGTGTCTGGAAGTTTCAATATAGTAATATACAAATACAAATAAAACACAAAAAAACATAAATTAACACAAAGTAATACAGAGAGGGAAAATAAAGAATAGAATACACTATAAAACAAGGAAAAAAAGGAAAGTGGCATGGTAAGTAAGTAATTTTACTACTATTACTAATTACAGTAATTATACTGTTATCATCTTTAGTAATTTACTGTTTTACGAATAAATAGTAATTATGACATTTTAACTGAGTCACAGACATGTTGAAAGGTATCTACAAAATATCTACATCGAAGTAATGAAGTTTATTATATAATTACGTAATTCTGTGTAATGGTGAATTTTTATGGATTTCTGTATTTGCTCTGGGGGTGAAGAGAAGCCTCTTGTATCTGCTTATTTTATTGGGTACATAAAATAACATATTTGTTGTAATATTAATGGAGCTTTTGGATCTTTTGGATTAATGGAGCATTCTGGAGCTTTTGGGTGGAATACAACATTTTCTTTGCCCACCAGGTTAACGCTAGAGAAAATATAAACTGTGTTGTCATAGTTTTGTGGATATACGAATGTAAATCGAGCTTGAGGTCGTTTTGTCAAGATAGTTCCTCCATCACACAAATAGGTTTAGCCACCGCAAAATGAATACGCAGTACTTAATAAACTATGAACGAGCTGGATGACTCAGGCGGTTTCGTCTGTGGCCCGCATTCGGAAGGTCTGTGTTCAATTCCCGTGGCTGTCCTACCTAGCCCATAGGTTTTTCGGTTTTTTTCCCGGATCCAGGTTAATGCTGGGTAGGTTAATTACAATTCGGAATTTCCTGTACGTCCAATTCATCTCCATTATCATTTCACATCGCCTCTCCCTTGGTGGTCTCTTTCAGGTTAGAAGTTTCGGCGGGAGTCTCGGTGGCTCATGGCAGGGTGATATACTCTGCATAAACCACTGTCTCTTCCGGTAGGACGGTTGTCGGTCTCCGAACCCAGGTCTCGTGGTGGGTCTCTTTCCGAACCACAGTAGGGTGGGATATCCGCTGTCCTGACCTCCCGGCGGAAGTTTCCATCTAAGTAAAATGTAGGGATCCTGCCTTACTGTCGTGGTTCCTTGGGATGGCCGCCCTCTGTCTCCTCTAACCTCACCCTTCCTTCCGGGAATGCCCCACTTGGAGGCGTAGATAAAGACTGGTCGCAGTGCCGAATCCTTTCCATGGTAATCCAAATCCTAATAAACTATGTCGTCACTCTTCCGGAAACATTGTGCAAATTTGAAACGATGCGCGGTCTAGCCTCAGTTTAGAACCCGAGAGCTCTCGGGGTCTGCGTGAGTATTTTAGGAGTAAGAATGACACTGGAAACCAAGTTGAAGACTTGTTTAATCACTGCTTCCTTTTATAATCACAGTTGCCAACCAAGGGAAACCAATCTATATTACTGTCTGCAGTTACCATATGTGAAGCGCAGAAGGTATTACGCCATAACACTTAATTCATTATTTACGCAGGAATAGGGACGTTCCTTCTTGGATCACTTCTGTCCTCCAACTGTGGCTGAATCCTTTCAAGAATATTGTGCTATTCACACCAGAATTCCCTTACTCACGTCGTCCTTTTGTTATATTTGGACTTTTGTATCTTTTGTTACGGTCACCAGTTACCAAAGAAGACTCTAAGAAAGCCACTTTACCATAGTGTCAACCCTATGGACCGCCTGCGATGATAGCTTCCACTGAACTGCTAACCCAACAAATAACCTGTTTCACATTTAACAAGTATACACCATGTTCATATCTAATATACTGAATCCCTAATTTCAGTGTCGACAATGATGTTTACATAAAATTAATTGAGACGACGATGACGATGAGGATGATGATGATGATGATGATGATGATGATGATGATGATGATGATGATGATGATGATGATGCTTTCACGGCCGACGTTAATCCAATAGAACGTTGTTTCCGGGTCTAGACGATGAAAGAATATCTAACGTTTCGCCCATAGCTCCATCGGGCATCTTCAGAGATTCAGTCCTGGCTGTTCACAACTAGACTGGCGTTTAGTGGAGCGCAGAAATATATATAGAAGAATGAGTGACCGCCCACTCAGCTCCTATTGGTCACTCGTCCACCAATCCCTGTGCTGCACTAAACGCCAGTCTATATGTGAACAGCCAGGACTGAATCTCTGAAGATGCCCGACGGAGTTACGGGGAAACGTTAGATATTTTTTCGTCGTCTAGACCACGGCCTTCAAGCCCGGAAACAACATTCTAATGGCTGATGATGGTAATGATGATGATGATGATAATGATGATGATAATGATGATGCTAATAATGATGATAATAATGATGATAATAACGATAACGACGACGATTACGATAACGATAATTTGACAGCAAAGTGTGCTATACTTACCTCATAAAATATTCAAAAGAAGAAGCTTTAGTGTTATTAAAAGGAGCTCTAAATTCCGTGAAGCTATCTCAGACTATTTTGAATCTTTCTGCTGTTACATATGTTAATGTAAACATTACAGGAACTTCTCGTGTGACGATCCAGAACCTCAGAACATAACGTATATTTATTAACATTTTTCTTTGCAGCTGACCAGAAACATGGAGTTAACTTTAGGCACCTAACTTAATTGTCTACAATGTGTTTTTAGGGAGAAGGGTTTTCTACAAATAGCATTCCAATGTCTTTTGGTGATAAACGCATTTTCCGAGCTACAAGAGTATTGCCGGAAAGTAAAACACCGTATATAGATGGATGTGAATGTTTCTATAAAAATGGATAATATCTAAGTAGAAAGTATATAATTTTTAAAACTCGCACCATAAATAAATAATTATTCCAGAAACCATTTAAAACAGCGAGCGGAATCGAAAGTTTACAGGATGTAGATCGATGCTTTCTGAGTTCACTGGTCTACTTATATCCAATAAGATTGTTTATTAAAGATTATGGGTATGGGTTTCTCTCTCTCAATTGTACAACCGCATCCTTTGTTGGCTGGAGTACAGTTCGTGACTACCCCGCTTCTATCCAGTAGCTTCTATTCAATTGATTAATATCTAACTATAACCAATCAGGACATCAGAATATCTTCCCCACATAATGGAGTCGCTATATTGTTAACATCTTATTTGTGATGGCAATCAAGTTATAAAATAGACAATTCATGATTCGGTATGGGCCGTTATTAGCTGAACTCTGGATGTTTGCGAGCTCCCTGCATTTCCGTTGCGAGAATGCATTGTCACACACTGAGAAATGTCCTAGGTGGGCAGCATATGCAATCGTAAATTGAAATGAGGTGTGTCAGGTGGTGTCGGCATCATGGTGGTGGTTCATACACATCTGGCGTGCGCTTCCTGACTCGTGCTAAAGCAGGTGCAACAAAACCAACAGCCGTTCTTCTTCCTCCTGCTTGCTGGACGTCTTCGTTTGTGTTACAACTTTGCTCTGGTAGACTGTCTGTAAACTACATGAAGTGGCGTCGACATTGGCACCCCCATTGAAATGTTTGGAAAGTTTATGTGATCATTCATTAAGTGTTAAGTCATATTCCATGGTGCTAAGGTAACATGCAAGTCTCTGGTTTCCGAGGAGTACGATGAGATTTTTCGGACATAAGAATACTTAGAATGGCTTCTTTATTTGGAAAGGAAGTAAAGCCGGTGGTTTCGTATCGCAGATTTGTGACACTTATAAGACCTATAGCTTTGTTCAGAGACATCCGAGTAAAATTCAGCTGTCTTCCACGCACAATATAGAAGATACGTGGAGAACCATATCAGTTCAATAGCTTCTCTAATTAAAAACTCAGTGTTCAATGTATTTAGTGTTAAGGAAAATAATGTCAAAAATGAAAACACTTTCCCTGATTTATATGTTGATGCGCTATATCAGTGGTACCCTAATTTACCTTTGTGGGGCCCTAATTATACAAAAACTTTCTAAAGCAAAACACTTACGTGTGATGGTGAACTGTGTAGACTACATAAGAGGAAAATATAGATTCAGACAGTTAAAGCAAAGATCATAGTCCAAATTTGTACCACCAACCTTAGGCTTTACGTGCCATTGCACTAATAAACCGAACTACCACGGCAACACGCCGACATGATATGAAATTTTCCAGTTAATTTTTCTTTATTTTATTCATTAAAAGTGCACGAACCTTTTGATTACTTTATCTTTGCACTAATCAATTAAGTTATGACAACATGCTGCAGTGGCATTAAATTCCCCAATTGTAATTTTATTGACCTTTTTTACCACGGATCTTTGGCTTAATGTGCTGTTGCACTATCTGAACTAACATGGCAACACTCCGGTCCGACATTAAATTCTCCAAAAGACTCAAGAGTTTTTCCGGTAAACTACAAGATATTCTCAAATGCCTTTTTAGGTAACACACTACAATGACGGCTTACAATAATATAGGTACTTTTAAGTTCCAGGTTTCTCAACATGAATTCGGGAACATGTTTATTTTACCCATAAAATGTGAGTCATTTGGGGAATTTAATACTTCCACGATAGCACAGTTGGTTAAACCAAGCCGAAGATTCCTGGTTCAAATCCCGGTTAATGAAAGGAACATTTCAGTTCTGTTAATACATTTACAGCTTCAGCTTACACATGACTTGGGTGGAAGAGCAATTAATTATTTCTCATAAAACGAATTAAAAGCTAAAAACATTTGAATAGAATAAAAACGTCAGTTGTTTTAACAGCAAGTAAGCTGGCACTTCACATCCGAAGTGTTGGCCTGAGGTCAAGTTCAATCTTATGCTTTCTATACCAGTTGTTTATTCATTGTTTTGTTTTGGGCATTCTAGTTCTCAATACTAGAGTTGGTAACTCCAAACTGACAATAAACGTGGAAGCAATTGATTGTCCACTACGACCTTATCCACGCAAATATCTAAACAAACACGTTTACAGTCAATATCATGATTGGATATTAAATGGGTGTCAGTCCAAGCTCATGCTAAGACCTTCAAGCTAACCGGAAGCTGACCACCTCGTGTAGCATTTTGGGTTCTCGGAGATATCCATATGAAGTTGAAGTACTCTAGCCCCGATTGACAATCGATAGTGATTCCAAGACGAAATTTTGGGAGGAAAGGCAAAATAATTAGACTAAAAAACAAAACCTGTTACACTTGGGGCAAAGATTAATTTCATAACCGTTATAAAACTGTCGACATTTGCATGGTTGTTTTAACTTCCAACCATTCCTACTGAATAATATCTCCACTATTGTTATTTTATTTTATTATTTCCTTAAACTGCTTGACAGTTTTTTTTGCTTAAGTATGAATATAAAATATAACATTCAATATGAACCCAAAAGTGTTTACCGATCAGCCCAGTATTTTCTTACTAATCTGTAGAAAGTATAAATAAAAATCCTTGTAAGTTAAAATTCTGAAATCGGCCAATAAATTTTATTCTAATCTACGAGAGTGTATTAGCAGCAAACTCCTATGATAGAGGAGGCCATGTTATTTATTTGTGGGGGTGGGGGCTCTCTCTAAATGTAAGAACGTGTTAATAAAATTACACTAATCTACACAGATCGTGTTAATAGAAAATATATATTTATGTATACATGTATACACTTACGTAATCTGAAATATTTTAATCTAGTTAAAGCTCTTTATTATTTATTTGTAGCAACGACGAAAATCACGTCTGATAAAATACTTGTATAATGTGAGTAAGATTTATGGAAATAAATACCAGGATAGAGATGAGGAAACTGGAAAACTGTTCGGTTAACAAAAGACTGTTGGCTTTATTTTCTAACACACTTAAGCTCCGTTACAATTTCTAGCGTTATTTTGAGCTTTTACTGAATTTGTTGCACATTTTAACCCCTACGTTTCTGATACTTTCTCTCAAATATAACTTGTTCAAACCAATCATCTTCCACAACAGTTAAAGGCTTTCTATCATGTTCACATTTTAATTTACTTATTCTCAATATTTCTGTTAAAGCGGTAAATTTATATCAGAAAGTAGAATAAACAGTAAAATCTTCTGAAAGCTAAAATGGAGAAAATGAACTTGTATATATTTGTAAATATAGGAACCACGTGACTTGAGCACAGAGAAGCTGCCAAACTTAACAGTAGAACAAACTTTCTCTAGAAATGGACTAAAGTTTACCTCTCTTCTAGAAGCTTTGTAAGAGTTAATTCTTTGTTGCTTTCTTAATTGGTGTAGAATTTAAAATTCAAAATGACAGATATAGTACTATTTTAAAAACACATTTTTAAAATTATAAATACTGTACCTATTTAATAAAACATATACTAAACTAAAAAGTAAATTGCAGTCTATAAGAGTGAAGAAAAAACCACAAAAAGCATGAAATTTTATATAATTTTCATAATATCCTTGTTTCCCATTAAATTATATTTATAGATCTACCTACTTGAATGGCTGCACCATTGCAAACAAGGATAAATCTTCAAATTAAGTTGCTTTAGTACTGGAGCTTATATAATAAGAATGCAACATATCAGAAATCAATGAACTCTATGAAACCTGTAATAACACGTAGACTGACAAAGGGTAACATAGAAATTTACTTATTCAAAAAATTTTCCTACATAAATCGTATAATTTTCTGTGATTAGTTTTAAATTAAATGGAATACACCAGCAACGAATACACTTTGTACGTGTATGTAGTATTTATTGAAATAAAACTGGAAATTATTGACCAGTAAGGTATTTCTGCACATGATTTCCCGGAAGATTATAAAACGCAAGATAACGTACAGATCAGCATGGCCACATGCTCATGAAGCTAGGCCGTACTATGCCTTCTGTTGGGAGTAGCAGCCATTGAAAAGCCTTCATGAAGGCTAAGATAAGATGGCCTGATTGTGTCAGATGGAGATCTTACTACCAGAAATTTGTTGCAAAGTGTTATGTTGGGAGTCCTTAAAGTCTACACACCAGAAAGCTCTAGAAAAGCTTCCTAAAGCATTATTACGAACATTTAATGTCAATATACTGAGACTTCACTTCAAATAAACTATTATCCTTCAAAGTTATAAAAAAGAAACTCTGGCGTGACAGCCCTAAGGGAGCCAAGGCCTGTCAACCCGATGCCGGCCTCACGCCCACTTACGCACGGCAGAAGTGGGCGATCATCCAACCGATACAGGGAGGAGATGTGGTCAGCATCTCGGCATCCCCCAGCCGGAATGTTGGTTTTCGTGACCAGGGCCGCTTGCCTAGCTTAAGGTCCTCACTTTCCTCACGATGCTGAGTGGGCACCGGTCCTATACACAGGAGTTTAAATCCGCACACCATGGGTGGGATCGAACCCGGGCCCTTTCCGTGGCCAGGGACCAAGGCACGCTGCTACGTCAAGGCGGAGGACCCTTCAAAGTTCTTCTTCTTCTTCTTCTTCTTCTTCTTCTTCTTCTTCTTCTTCTTCTTCTTCTTCTTCTTCTTCTTCTTCTTCTTCTTCTTCTTCTTCTTCTTCTTCTTCTTCTTCTTCTTCTTCTTCTTCTTCTTCTTCTTCTTCTTCTTCACTCCATGGTTTGGGTATATCATCCGTTCCGGCTTCATATATCTCTCCAGCGTTTTCTGGGTCGTCCTCTCTCTTCTTCCTTTTGGATTATAGTTTATTACTGCATTTGGATATCTTCCATCCTCCATTCTTAATATATGTTCATACCATTGTTGCCTTCGTTCGATGTTTATTCATAGATTGGTTCGATTTCTAATTCCTTTCTAATATCCTCATTTCTTATTTTTTCCAATATTACACAACTTTTAACACTTCTTAAAAATTTCATTTCTGCAGTCTGTATTTTATTTATATCCTTTTATTTTGGCACCCAGGTTTCGCTTCCATATAGCAAAGTTGGAATAGCCATTACCTTATACAATTTCATTTTTGTATCCTTTCGCACTCTGTTTTTAAGTTCTTTGGATTGTCCCACATATTGCTCGGAATTTGTTTACTTTTTCTTCTATATCAGCATTGTTTCTAAAACTTATGTTACATCCTAAATATGTAAAACCAGATATTTGTTCTAAAATCTTATTTTCTAAAACAATTTTTGATCTTATAATTTCTTTTAAAAGCCATAATTTTTTTCTTCTGATAATTTAAAATTATACTTTTGTACTTTATTTAGAATATGCATTGATTTTTGCAGTTGATTTTCATTCCGATGAATCAATATTTAGTCATCCGCAAACAGCAGGGTATTAATATAAATATTTTCTTTTATTTTGATTCCTGGATCTACTAATATATATACTAAAAAGAATAGGTGATAAACTACACCCTTGTCTTAGTCCAGTATTGGTAGAAATTTGTTCTGTTAACCTACCCAGTATCAATTCTTATAGTTGTATTTGTGTATGTCTTTTATTGCATTAATATTATGTGGTGGGTAACCCTTACTTTCTAATATTTGTCACAGTTTTGATCTATTTACTCTATCAAAAGCCTTTTCCAGGTCAATTAATGCGATATGTGTTTCCAAATTCTTTTCCCTTCGTTGTTCAGTTACTTGATTAAGGACAAATACGTTATCTGTACAGGACCGGCCTTTGCGGAATCCACTCTACTCTTCTCCTATAAGGCATAAGGCATTCTATAATAGTTTTCAGTCTATTATTTATTATTTTAGTATATATTTTGTAACTTGTGTTCATTAAACTTATCCCTCTATAATTTCCACAGATTTTGCGATTTCCTTTTTTGAATATATATTTTAATTAGAGCTATTGACCATGATTCAGGTATTTTAAATTTTTGCCAACAATTATTAATTAAATGTAGTATTCTTAATTTTCACATTATCCCATATATTTTATAAGTTCTCCATTCATTCCATCTATTCCTGGTGCCTTTCGATTTTTAATAGTGTTCAATACATTGTCTAATTCTGCAAGGGTTATTGGATCTACTTCTTGTTGCTTTGCTTGTTTTCTTGTAAATCATTTTCTGCATTACTAAAATACAGGTTAGTGTAGTGCTCTATCCATTTATCTTCAGATATTATATTTAATCTTGCTACACTATTCGTTTTTATGTAAATGCTTCATTAGTTTATATCCTATTGTTTGTCTCCCATGTATGCCATGCTCTACCTCATTTATAAATTTATTCCATGATTATTCATGTGCTTGTCTTGTCATTCTTTTAGCTTCTTTTCTTTGTATATTTCATATGCTTTATTTGTTTTCATCTGTAAATATGTTCTATAGGCTCTTATTTTGTATTACGTTCTTAATTTCTGCATTCCAAATTCTTAGACCTCTCCTGTTTCTTAATTTTCTCCTTCCCCAAGTACTTCACTTGCGACTTTATTAATTATTTTTATATATTTTTCCATTCGCTTCAAAGTTATACCTAGATAAAAATGCCTTAGGTTCAGGTGATTACAGAGTAAACATTGCAATTAATTATTGTTATGTGTTTCAAATTTACTTGTTTTATAAATAACTATACATTATTTTACAGAAACTATATTCCAATACATTTTCACAATTTTCCAGAGTTCATAAGTGACAAATTCCTCATTTATCTCGTTGGCTATAAAAAAGAGGACGAAGTTAACTGGCCTGATGGACTATGCGCCTGTTACAGCGTTATATAACAATGTATTAGCAAACAGTTTTCATCTGAACATTTGAAACAGAAATTTGGATTCAGATACCAAAACATATTTACTTTTAGCAGTCAGTTTGTTTGAATTATACTATTTTATTAAACATATGTCTTATCAGATAATGGTGGATTTATCTAACACAAAATGATGGAACAATTTCATAATGATGTCTAACAAATTTTAAGGGCTACTTATGCTACTGGGACGCATATGTGCTATGAGCATATCAGAGATAAAATGGAAACAATAAAAATATTAAATTAGAATACAGTGAGACATAAAAACAAAAGAATGAATGTGACATTCACCATAAAATAAGAACGGATATGCTATTGATTTAAAGAGAAAGTATTAGACTTGCCAAATTAAAAAGAAAATAAATGTCAGCTATACGTGACCTTTTATATTTTTGGATACAAGGACTGAAGGGAATTTAACCAAATTTGGAATCCAGTCCTGACGCTAGTGTTCGGCTACATTTAGTCAAGCATGAAGCCTAACATCCTGAGCTGTACTTGCCTTGTAATTTTCTATTTACTTACTCGTCTTGGAGAAGACATAACATGCGCGCATATAGGATAGATCTTAAACATGTACGATTAGGTTACTATAAAATCACTCTGTAGTAGCCACGAGGATATTTTGTTCGCTGAAGAATGGTTGAAGAAAGGAAAGTTGGCCACTCCCATTTGAGCCCCGCTATGTTGCTGCTGGTGTTTTTGTTTCTTCTCCTCTAGAATGTGGAGAAAGGGAGAGTATATTTCACTTGCAGAGTGACAAAACTAGGTGAAGCAATTACCAGCGTGGCAAAACTGCTTGAAAATGCAAGCTTACGCACTGTAGTAAGTTTATTACTACAGATACATTGTTGCCCTACTTACCTTATGGGTGTCCGTTGTTTCTGTATTGCCCTTTTCTGTTCTGAGTGTGTATGTGTGTGTTTTTCTTTATTCTTTTCAATAACGTTCTGTATTTATACAGCTGCTAAAGGCACATACTTTTCTCAAAGTAATATATTACAAAACCCTCATGTTTGAAAAATGATGCTTCTGTCTTACTGTTAGGTTTTACTGACTGCCTCTAACGAAGTTACTGGGCCACGCTTTAAGTTTGCAATAGGAAGAAATCAAATTAGAATTCTGTTTTGCTTGTCGCTATGTTAAATTTGCCGTTGTGCTCTGAATGTATAATCAACACGCAGGATTAGGCACAAACGATGGCCGACTGAAGATGACAAGTTGTCCAATGCTGTTGCTCTCTGTATGAGTTTACTGAAAGAGATCTCACTCATAAACAAAATACTTAGTCTCCGATGTTTCAGATAGTCTACCAAATGCAATGACGCGGGCATTCAAGTCATTCAAGGCTCCAAATAGTGATTGCTGGAACAGGACTAGTATGGAGGTGACCTTTGATAATGACATTATTTGTAGCTTGATTAGGCGGCCCGATATGTGCTATGTTTGTCATCTCTCTGTTGAACTTTCCAAAGCATCCTCAGTAAAGGTTGTCAGGGAATTCCTGAGTGGACTTCAATGTCACACCTCAAATGATGACTCAGCAACAGAATTCGAAGTACATATATGGGGTAACACCAAGATGGAAACGTCAAATACACCACTGTTTTTGAAAAAGAAATGTGCATAAGGATAGATTACACTGGTAAACAGACCTTTATCTTCTCAGCTAAACAGGTGGTTATAAGGTTACGTTGGAACTGTATTTAGATTGCCTAAATATGCTCACAGGTTTGGCAGAACAGAGTGAAGTTGTACTCATCTGGGTACCCGGTCATAGTGGCATAGATAGAAATGAAAAAAATGTGATGAAATTGCACAACAATGAGCATATTTACTATTATTGAGCCAAAGCTGGCTATTGAAAGATCTCTTTATAGTATGTTAGATTCTTAAGAAGCGGTCCAAAATAGTGTATTAAAAACCTTGGTTTAAAATTCAAAGGAATAAAGAGGATAAGATTTATTGTAAAACCATCTCATAAAAAGACTGAACATTTGCTTAAATGTAACAAACTTCAGCTAAGACTGCATTTCTCGCAGGGCATGCTTAAGCGAAATGCCTCTTAACACAAAGGCCATGTTTCAGGATAACTTGCATTGCAAGTAAGAAACTCAAACAGCCAGCAACTTTCATGCGCCGACGAGGTTTTAGTTTACAATAGACGTACTGCTTTTGGGGAAATGTTTTTAGAATCACAAGGACATGAGACTGTATCCCTGGATAAAGAGAATGAAACAATAGAGGTAGCTTATTACAATGAGCTCATGGCTAAGTGCTACCAAAGAAATGACGGAAATCTTTATCGGAAAAGACACAAGACAAACAAGGTTATCATGCCTCATATGCTGTGGAAATAATGCACGTGACGTATAATGTGAATTTTTATGTGTTATCCAATCTGTTTGGGACCATACTTCTCCATCTCCAGGTAAACATAGCGGACATTTTCTTCACATAATCTGTAATGTCCACAATTTCGTTACATGTTCCTGGTCAGGTACTTCTCCGGATTGGTTGGCTCCATAATACTTCACAAAATGATTGCTTATACATATTTCAAAGAACTAAATAATACAACAAAGTACGAATATATTTTTAAGATAAGCAAGATGGTGGGGGTGTTTGTTGGAGTTTTATTGTCCTGTCACAAGTCAGTCTAAAATACTTGTGTAACAGAACGATCCAATGAACTGTGAACATATTTACGGCTACTGCATGGTGCGTGTCAGTTCGTTCATATCAAATACTATTTTCAAAGGGATTGCAAGGTGTAAAGGTTCCTTATCGTATAAAAATCCATTAGTTTTGTTCATTAATATCAGGCAAAGAGCAGTGCTCAGTCTAAGAAATCTAATGAATGCGATAGGTTACGTTTGGGGGATTTGTCCAAAATTAACTGTCTTCTTTCTTAATAAACACATCTCTTGTGGCTCTTTGCAATAATATAAAATAACTGTGGCTTGCATCCTTCAGCAAAATGATCTATGTAGATGTACAGTTTGTAAGTAGAGGCTGATAGGTATAATACACCGAAATTGGCCCACATTTGTAGTGCTTCTCAAGCGAGGCTAGCTTGTACATTCATAGCTGTGTGGGCCGCACGGTGGCTCAGTGGTTAGGCCGCTGGGCTCTCACCAAGGCGGCTCGGGTTCGATCCCAGGCGACCGCAAAGTAAGATTTGTGGTGGACAACACCGCACTGGGGCGGGTTTTCTCCGGGATCTCCGGTTTCCCCCGCCATCTCATTACACCGTTGCTCCATCTTCATCTCATGTATCATCAGTGTCATCGCCTGCGGTGCCGTATTGTATAGTACAAGCGGGCGTTAAACACTACACATTTCATAGCTGTGTGTGTGTGCATATATGTGTGTCGTAAATAAGTTATCGTAGAAGAACTATCTAATATCCATAATGAAATAACCTCTAAATGACTACAAAACCGATGTAGAAGAAGAAGAATTATAGGAGTCATTTTGATTTGGATAATGTCACAAATAAATACATTCGATTTTGGTCTGTTATGAGAGATATTAACTCATAGGGAGCGCGATCTCACCTTTTTTAACAAGACGCTAGCACGGTTCATGCAGCCAATAGTTTGATTGGGGCAATCTCTAGTTCACCAGGTCGCGAATTCAAATCCGGCGGAGGGCGATGGATTTTTTTTTCTTCTGTCATAAAAATTCTTAGTGTGGCTTTCTATGGAAGGAAATTAAAGCCAGTGTTTCCGTCTTATATATTTACAGCACGCAAAATGACCTCAAACCTGATAAAGAGGCCTCTAAGCAAAATTAAGAGGTCGCTGAGTATCATAGCAGATAAAGATCAATTGAAAATTACACACCCTAAAACATCAACATATCACCAATGTAACAACCAGCATTTCTCAACGTGAACTTGGCAAGTGACGATGCTGTGCAAAACGATATGAATGACTACTTTCATAAAGTTGGAAAGTGAGCCTTCTAAAGCAGTTCAGGAAATTGTTGTGTATTACATCAGCACCATACTATGATATCAAAAGACGGCAACGAGTGCCCCTATTGGCGCAGTGAAAACATCACAAATTGGTTCACAGTTCATTGGTTCACTCCGCAGTTATGTATATATCTATATAGTTATGGTTATTGTTTATAACGTGCCAAATATATTAAGTGAAAACCAAATAATATTGTGGGCGAAGGAAGTTTAACTACTGTCCACCAACGCAAAGTAAGTCCCTTAAAGGAATGCGCCCCCTTACACAGTGTGACAAGGACAGCGGATGTGTTTGATAGAAAACGCATGCTACACAAAGAGCAGAACCGTTAAAAAAACATACGCCCTATTCACTCTGTACACTAAAACCGAGAAGATTCATTCACAAAAGTAGAAGCCATCCGAATGTTTTTGAATGGTCTGTAACTGAATTGACGTGGGGTGTCATAAACTACCGAGGAAGGGTGCAGGTACCTTTTCCAACACCCCTGCGTCTCATTCCCCGCAGACTTTCTTTCCTGTGGTATACTATACTTCTTAGATGTAATTATAGTTCACCGTACAATAAAAATGCTGGGACAATGAATTACGGCACTGGTATTTAGGTGAGAGGAGTAAACAATGAGCAGGGTAGAAAAGAACTTGGGCAAAAAAATATTTAATAACATGTACTGCAGCATTTAGTAAAGCATATCTGTTATCTTGCGAATATGGCCGAAAGATTTGTGAAATGAGAATAGAGGTATCCTATATTGCCCATAGGTATAATCAAGAACAAATTAAAAGTATAATGGAGTGATTATAGTATTTTATAGAAAGAGTCATACTCAGTTTAAATTGTTATCAACTTATCAGAAAGTATGGGATAACACAAGAGATGGAAAAAGAAAATATCACATATTAACCAGGAATTTAGAAAAGATTAAATATGAAACATTTAAACTTCCCAAATGTATGGTTTGATTCTTCGAGAGAAGAAAGAAGGAAAGTAAAAGTATATATTATAAAATATTGAATGGAATAAACAAGGGTATATCAATCAAGGCTATGAATAATTGCCTGGAAAGTTAAAGTACAAAAACTGACACTGGAAAGTAATTAAAAATTCAGATAACACAAGAATTGAGATCATCAAGAATGCAACAGATGATATATTTACAGCAAATAAATGTCCAACAGGAATGAATAATAGGAATTGATTGGCTAGTTATGAGAGCTGAAGATGGGCGATTAAGGGCCAGAGCGCCGTGGCCGAGCGGTTAGATCACTTGACTCTTACCAAGACGGCTAGGGGTTCGATCCCAAGCAACCACATGTGAGATTGATGGTGGACAACACCCTTTTCTCCCGGATCAACGGTTTCCCGTGCCATCATTACACCAATTGCTCGGTTATCATCTTTCCTTCCATTAATTTCGCCCTCATTCTGTCATCTACTTCTCTCACTTTCACGCCAGGCGTCGGGCTGACACCCATCCTGGGTTCTCTATCTGATCCCTAGTTTCTTTTCTTCAATCCGACGCCTAAATGCATAAGGAATAGAGGAAGAAGAACCCTTGAACACCACGAAAGTGATAACATTAGGGAAGTTGAAGAAGAGGAGGAAGAAGAAGAGGAAGAAGAAGAAAAAGAAGAAGAAGAAGAAGAAGATGATGATGATGATGATGATGATGATGATGATGATGATGATGATGATGATGATGATGATGATGATGATGATGATGATGATGATGATGATGATGATGATGATGATGATGATGATGATGAATCGAGGAGAGGATGGAGAGATAGGAAGAAGTTCGAGGAGAGGAAGATGGTGTTAGAAAGAGGATACGTTCGTTAGGAGTAGATGGGTTAATCCACTTACACATCCCTAGAAGAAGGAGAGTAGAAGAATGGATAGGAAAAGAGGTGTGAATTAGAGGAGGTCGACTGGAGAAGGAAAGAAGAATGTGTAATTAAGTAGATGTGAAGTGATGTGTGATTGGTTTAAACACTTATATTATTTAAATTAGCTAAAGTGATGTTTAAGGAAGTAATTAAGTACTAGAAAGTGTCATGAAATTAAGGGCAAAGCTGGAAGATACACATTTTTGAAGAATTACGGTCCCGGTGTGATTTGAATGGTAAACCTCCCGCTCACAAGTCCGTCCTCTTTGTGAGCTCACAGCTTAACCCATCTGCAGATAGATTATAAACCTGGGATGTCCATATAAAGGAAATCAATAGGTATCTATGATATTTGAAGGCTTGATTAAAAAATCAGGTAAAGTAGGAAGTCCATATGGGAACGCCGGGAGATAAGATAACCCCAAAGACCTAGAATGTGGTAATTTGGCACTGTTATCAGAACTGGTAGGGCAGCAAAATGTGTTTTTCCGTTGAAAATAAATATTATGAGTTTTGAAAATTCTATATAACGTTTTGTTTCAATGAAGAAGTTTGGTACAAGTAAGTTAATTCTCTGAATGAATAGTAAATGATATCTTCCAGCATAACAACAAAGCATAATCGTGATCTCTGTAGCACAAAAGCAAATAGATGTTTCTGTGATAAATGTTAAAGCAATTTAGCAAATAAGTAAGTGATATTAATGCATACGAGAGATTGAAGTAATTTTTATAGTAATATAACACTTCATCCTCAGCAATCAAGTACCTCTCTTATAATTAATTCTTCTTTTATACACACTGTGGGTTGACTAACCTTGGAAGTTAGAATCAGAGTTAATAATTCACCCCATAGCGGAAATTTCAGTATCAAATCTTCTGTTCTAACCGAGTTATCACGGTACACTCCCGTTTATGCCACCCTGCAGCTCTTTGAGAGATTCTAAAGGTCATCATATTTTGAGTATGTATACTATATGGCGAAACGTTGAGGCATATTGATCTTCTGTGACACAATACTGCATTCTTTTGTTATCTTGATTACTAGAAGAACGAAGTATTAGTAGCCTGGCGTACAGTAAGTGACCAAACACAAATAAAGCACTTGAGAGCTAAGTGTCTGATATGAAAGTTTAGCCAAATAATTATCATACCCAAATGTAAATTAACATTACAGCCGTCTATTTTGTTGCTTGACATAAAGGGATTATGATTCCCTTTACTTTCTTTCTGTCACAATGTGCAACCACGTTATATATGGGATTCGCGCCTGTCGATATTTGACACGTTGCCTGTGACTGCACCTGAATAGAGTATGCATACACTGATTTCCCGTGCATTTGCGATAGGCTTATGTAAACAACTCAGTTATTACACTAATTTTCCGATAGACTTCCACTTTTACGAAGTAGTTGTAAGGAGAAAGTGTGTGTATCTGTTTGCGCAGGCATTGATGTTCAATTTTACGTGTACAGTTGTGTTATTCACATACGAATATATAATTTTGAGCAATATATTTTACGTGTCACTTGTCGCTTATACTAACCATTTTAAATGTATAAGTAGGTAAATATAACACTTGTGCAGGATTACTCTACGAAATAATGTTTTAATGGCAACTAAATGTAAAAGAGAGGTAATACCCTCAAAGATGATACATTCACAAATCATTGATTAAGCTATCCAATCTAAATACATCAATAAATTAAAAACGGTTTTGCTCGATTTCTCTAAGAAATAATATTTTCATTGGGAAAGGAGTATTTTCATTGGTAACATATATAATGTAAAACTGAAGTAAATTATACTTCTTACTCCTAAAGAGGACGCATGTACTAAACACAACTTAAATAATCTGTCCAATCTAAGTGCATCATTAAATAAAACAAAATTTTGCACATATTCTTCAAGAAAAGCTTTTAATAGAAACATAAGGTAGCACTAAAGTAAATTCTCTTTTTTTACTCTCGAAGAGGACATTTTAACTCTAAAGATAGCAACCTGAAAAAAGTTAACACCATTGCCTATTTATTTATTTATTATCCAATTTCTTATTCCTATTTTACACAAAGGCATATTAGGAATATAGTTTACAAATGTATGAATATAATACAATTTACAAAAACATAACAAAATTCAATATCAAGCTGACAAACAGTAAATATCAAGACGAATAATTTTGTTTAAGAAATATTTTCTTTAAGAAAGCCATGAAATGTTGATAAGTTTTGTAATTCATCAGAATATGTGTAAGTGGTTTTGAGAAAGTGTAACCTAAGCATTGAAGCAATAATTCAAGTTCGTATCTTTTAAAACAGAAAAGCGGGCAATCAAAATGTGAGGGACATCTTGAAGATGATTTCCACAAATACAATGAGATGTGGATTTGATTTTGAATCAAAATAAGTAAGCTGAAAATTTGCCATGTCCAGTTAAGAATTGAGTGAGAGCATAGTTAGGATTAACGAATTTACATTTATGTCTGTCAGAACCTGTTGGGAAATATAAATCCTTAATCAAAGCACCGCAATCACTTTTTAACCAGTATTCATTCCAATCGTTGATGATAATCTCCTTTAATGTTTTCCTCACATAAGAAATGTTTTCTTATGTTTTCAAATGTTTTCCATTGCCTATTTGCAGTCGTTATAAAATGCAACATCCGTCCATATGACCTTAGCTTGATGATGATGATTATGATGATGATGATGATGATGATGATGATGATGATGATGATGATGATGATGAATCAACGAGCACACACCACAGTTTGGTTGAGCGACAGCGGCAGAACGCTCCACACACAGCCCTGCGAGCTATGTACAAGCCAAAAGAGGTTGGTAAAATTCTGCGTGAAACAGTAGGAACGACATATATTGATCCTCGGGTACCATGGTAATCTGACCAACTGTTGTGACTTTTGGTAACATGATAGCAATGCAAATGGCTAATTGTATAATAATTCATTGTATTGCAAAATGAATGCATTTTAGTTAAACCATATCAAATTAACCATCCCCACCGCTTAAAGGTGAGTTTAACTTCTTTTGCTCTTTAGTGACAACCACTGATCTATGAGAAAGGCTGTAGAGATGTTTCAAAGGCGGCATCTTGAAATTAAAGAACCCATCATTTTAAGTAGTAAATAACATTTAAAATGGATTTAAAGGGATTGTATCTCCTTTGGATACAAAGTTTAAGTTAGCGGTGGTCGGTAACTAATAAAGAAAATACCATTATGTATTTAGTTCGTTCAATAATGATTAGCACTCCCCATATAACTTCTGCAAAGTAGCAGTTTAGAATATATGTCAGTGTATGGGTAAAGATAGGAGACAGTACTGTCAACTGCCACAAAATGATGTTGCTACTTTCCATAGATGGTGCACTGGAGCAGCAATTGTACTGTCTTGTAAGTACGCTTGTGGACATCAGTGAAACAACATGGAAGCAGACAAGCACGGGCAAAAATAAACTGTGTGGTTTCTCTGGAGGGACGGAGTGACTGCTTCAGTCATCCACAAGAGGCTAGTAACCATATGTGGGGAGTCTGCACCAAGTCGCATGTCCGTGTTTCGTTGGGTGTCTGAGTTCAAAGACGGCAGGGACTGTGCTGAAGAACGCAAAACCACTGGGCATCCAGCAACTGCACGCAAACCAAACAATATCCAGTTTGTCAATGACCTGATGTTGGAGAACAGGCGGATCACATTTGATGAGCTAGTGCAGGCAACAAGTCTATCACGTGGAACCCTCCACACCATAATCCATGGAGACTTGATGATGGAAAAGGTGTGTGCACATTTGGTGCCACATACCCTCACCAAT
This sequence comes from Mantis religiosa, assembly GCA_030765055.1. Classification (NCBI taxonomy): domain Eukaryota; kingdom Metazoa; phylum Arthropoda; class Insecta; order Mantodea; family Mantidae; genus Mantis; species Mantis religiosa. The sequence goes on along the minus strand of CM060950.1, from coordinate 71,397,413 downwards.
GCGCAGAAACAGAAGCGTGTGAAGGTATGCCAATAGTTGCAGCAATAATATAGTGCAGATCCAGAGGAATACTTTGCGAAACTGGTCACCGTCGACGAGTCAAGGTTTTTCCACGAGACTCGGGAATAGAAACGCCAGTCTATGGAGTGGAAGCATGCTGCGAGCCCTCGTCCCAAAAAGTCACGGCCAGGAAATATATGGCAACTGTGTTCTGGGATCAGGAAGGATACTGCTGGTAGATTGGCTCCCTCCCAATATGACGATCAACAGCGAGCGGTACTAGAAATCACTGCAACAATTCCGCCGATGCATTCAACAACGCCGCCATCAAAAGTTGAGCTGTGGTGTTCTCCAACAAGACAATGCAACACCACATGCTAGTTGCCAGACCATGGCCACCATTCGTACACGCGGATTTATTGTGCTGCAACATCCTCCATATTCACCCGATTGGCTCCCAATGACTATGCCCTATTCGACTCGATGAAAGAGGTCTTGCGGAGGTAAGAAGTTTACTACTTGTGACAAATTTCATGCGGTTGTCCATCAGTGGCGAAGGGATACCCACAAATAATGGTTTGCTACGCAAACACGGAAGCTGCCAGAGCGATGAAACAAGTGCATAAACGCCCGCCTTGGTAGCGTGGTGTAAGCATGTCTGCCTCACGCTCAAGAGGTCCCGAGTTCGAATCTCGGTCAGGGTGAGTTACTTGGATAAAGGTTTTTCCGGGTTTTCCCTTATCCTGAAAAACGAATGTCGGGTAACTCTAAGCTCTGTGGACCCCGGGTTCATTTGAGCATCATTTCACCCATTCCATTCATCGTCCGATATGACTTAACGTTGGAGGACGTAAATTACAAAAAAGTGCATAAACATTGGTGGGGAATACCTGTAATGTTACCTGAATGAGTTTGTTCAACATATGGTTCCTGTAAACAAAAAAGGTTGTAGTGCCAATCATTTTTGAACGCCCTAATAATTGCAGAGATCGCAGACTTCCTTTATGGTAGATTCAGAGTGGAGTGAGCAAATGTACTGCCATAGATTGTATATCCAAAGAATACGGCAGCATTATCTTGTAGACAGGCAACAATTTTTCAATTGGATCACTGATCGTATTCATAATCAACACCATATTCCAAATTGTATTATTTTTTAGTGACGAGTGCTGAGTCTACTTCCAAAGTGTTGCCCGTACACAAAATACAGGCTACCGGTCTCTGCAAAATCCAGTTTAAATGCTTATAACTATTGACCAAGGTGCTTCTAGAGTGTGGTGTGGTGGGGCCATATTTATTTGAAGGTAACGTGAACAGCTATTTATACAGTGATTTACTATATGCTTTCATGTTGAATTTCCTACATGAGATATCACACGACAGGCGGCAGAGATTGTGGTTTCAGCAAGACGGAGCTTCCACTCGCTATGTCATAGGGTTATAAGAATACTGGTGGTTTATTTAGTCATCAGTAGATGACCTTGTCATTTATATTCACCTCATTTGATATTCCTAGATTTCTTTTTCTGGGGGGTACCTGAAACAAATGTTTTGAGTCTCAAACAGCATCTCTAAAACAGTAAAACATCCTAAAATTCCACAGGCTACTCTTGTAAATGTGACTGAAGAACTGCAGCATGGGCTGAAATATTTTCTTCGGGTTAAAGGACAGTACATTGAACATCTGCGCCATTTGGATTTTATTGTATGTTATTAAATTGCAGTTACCGTAGTTAATTAGATTATAAAGGCGCTTAATAGCCTAATATAAACGTATGGAAGGCATTTTAATACTATGTTTTATGCAGCAAAACAAATATACGAGTAATTAAATGTAACTACACATAAAGATATTAAAAGTCCAAATAAAAATGTGGTAAAGTAATATTTTGGTGCTTGATAGCCTTCCGTAGTTGTGTAATTTGTCAAGTAACGTTTGGGCAAACTCATTTATATTATTTAGGATAAGTTATATATCTAATGCAGGCAAACCAGAGATATTAATTAAAGTTCCAGAGGTTTCAACAGGCGTGGTGCAATTAGGGAACACTTTAAAAAACTTACAAAGGAACTCGATTAAAATTTGAGCAAATAGTAGCAGTTCCCATATTATTTGAGTTGGAGGTATGGCCATTAACCACACCTATAAAAGAGCCTCTAAACTTTTGAAATGCGCTTTATGAGGTCTGTTGCTTGATTTACTTTAATATATCATAAAATAAATTAGTATAGGAAGAAAGGATCCACATGGTTATATGGAAGAATGAAAAGCTTTAAAAATGTATACCAACATTAAAAGAATGGAGTGAAGGCTCTCCTCAAATATGTTACATTACAGACCTATGTCAAATAATTAATATAGACACTTCGATGACGTTGTAGGAATGACCTGCTACCCACTGCAACGCAGGACAACAGACCTAAATAATGAAGAAATTGCAACTCAAAATATAAAGTTAACGATTCATTTGTCACTACTCATATCATTACATGATTGAAAAACAGAGATACAGTTCATACGAATTATTTACATATAGCTATTAAACAGTAAGCTCAAGAATAGTAGGTATATTCGTTTATCTTTTACCGAGTGAAAGGGAAATCATTGCATTTAAATAACCAGTTATGAACGTCGTTATTTTGCCTCTATGACCATTTCCTATGTATATACTATGGCTCATTTTTTCTTTCTTCTTTAAGCACAAAACACATATGCTGGATGCCTTGCTGGGTTGGCTTACTTTAAGGTCACTTTCACTTTCAAAAACAGTTGGAAAAACCAAGTAAATACGATTCATTTTCACTTTCCCAACGTGGTTTCATAAGTGTAACCAAACGTTTCGTGTCGGCTAACTCCTAATAAATTTCAGTTGAATCTTTCGTTGATGTATTTTATAACCAAAAACTCACAATTACAGATATTTTTATCAGCCTGTTAAATGTATGACATGTTACTGTCTAGAAGATATGATTGGATCTGAACAGAGTTTACATACACTGTCTAGCCAGGTATGTGCGATAGGTTTGCGTAAACAACTCTTTTGTTTCACACATTTTCCGATACACTACCATGCTTTGCCAAGTAGTAAAAAAACTACATCATTGGATGATGAAGTCATTTTTTTCATTTTATACATTTCTAGTGTAGACCAATAGCAGGCCGGTTGTACTTGTTATTTCACCAAAATATTACGCCACCCTTCCATCGCGTCTGTTTGGATTAAGGGACACGTGGAAACCAAAACCAACATTCACCCTTCAGATAAAGAAGAGAGTGAGGTACGCTATGCTTTGTTTACGTCCGGAAGGCACACAGCGTGACGTTTCTCGACCTGTTTGCAGTTTTGCAGAGCACTACAGCCACATGTCTCCAAAAGCTCAGGCAGTTTCGACTGTGGCCCGCATTCGATTCCTGTGGTCGACCTACCTGTCCTATGGGTGGCTAGGCGAATGCTGGGTAGGTTAATTACATCCCCCAAATTTCCTGTGCCTCAATTTCATCTCCATTATCATGTCACATCATCTCGCATATGGTGGTCTCTTTCAGGGTAGAAGTGTCGGCGGGTGTCTTTCGCGGTGCATGGCAGTATGATATACTCTGAGGAGAATTACTTCCTCCTCCGGAAGGTTGGTTGCGGGTATCCGCTCCTCTGCTGGGACCATTTCGGGGCCTCCAACCAGGGACCTATGGGCTCGGATTGCCTGCCTGGGACCTTTGGGTCTAGGCTGCTGGGCTTGTTACCATCCCGCATTAAGGGAGCCTGTCCGTTGTGCTGGCCTGTCGGGGGAAGTCTCTATCCAAGAAAACTGTAGGGACTCTGCACTCTGTACTGTCGTAGCTGCTTGGGACGGCCGCCCTCTTTCTCGTTCGCCTCATCCTTCCTCCCAGGGGCCCAGCATGGTGGCCTACGTACTGGATTTTCTCCGTAATAAAATCCTAATTCTAATAGCTAATTATAAATAATAAATACTTGAAAAATCTGCGTGGTATTATATAACTACTTCCGAAACGACCTACCCTAAGAAGGTGGCCCTTGGTGGAGGTCTATCCAAACCACTGAAAGGAGAAGAAATGTAGGGAAATGGGAGAGAGGAGAGTCATGTTAGAAGACAACCGAAAAACCCATGGTTAGAATGGATTGGAGTGCCACCAGGGATCGTACCCGGAACCTCCCAAATACAAGCCGCGCGCATTTTCGTCGAGATATCTCGCTCGGTAAGATAATGTACTGTAATCTATACTGCAGATTAAACTTAATTATTTGATAACCCTTTCTCAAAAGTAAACAAGAAAACTCCCAAAATATGTACCACGTTTTATTACTTCTTACTTAAGGGCCCTGAACCTCGACCAAAAGTGTCAAAATTTTAGAATAGTGAAGCTTTAATTTTAACTACATCTTGGATAAATTTCCACCTGTAAAAATCTTCAAACGGCAGTGAACAGACTTTAAGATGCCTAACTTTTTGTTGATTTCCATTACTCTCGTGCACGCACTTTTCAAGACTATTTGTTCATTGCTCATCATTTGTGAATCAGTCTTTACGAAATGTGTAGTGTTTAACGCCTGCTTTTACTACATACGGCACCGCAGGCGATGACACTGATGATACATGAGATGAAGATGGAGCACCAGTGGAATGAAATGGCGGGGGAAACCAGAGATCCCGGAGAAAACCCGCTCCAGCGCCGTGTTGTCCACCACAAATCTCACTTTGCGGTCGCCTGGGATCGAACCCGGGCCGCCTTGGTGAGAACCAAGCGGTCTAACTATTGAGCCACGGCGCGGCTGGTCTTTACGATATTATATACTTCAAGTATGTTTATATCTCTATTTTTTTTAAGCTCAAGAAGTACGAAATGAAGGATTCTTCAATATGTGAGCGGTAGTAAGATATTTGAACCTAGCACACCAAAGTCACTGTACCACACTAAATCTCAGAATCCCTTCACTTAAAATCTGATTTATGACTAAACTTTGTACAATATTTTATACGATAATATATACCCTCAAATCCAAACAAGTGCAAACCATCCAACACCGCGTTGCCGCTTTGTAACAATGAATTATTGAAATTAAACCAAGCTATTGTTTTGCCTTCAAACTCAATGAATTGCAACAAATAAGAACACCAATATCTTCTAAATCCACATTTTGTGTCCCTTAAGTTCTTTGCACTTTAGACGTTCTTGCCCACACTCAGAAAAAAAAATTCACCTTATACTTCGAATTGAATCACTACTGAGCTGAACTGCGTTTGGTACTTTTCACTGAACTCTGTCATATGTCTACTGAAAGTCTAACTCTGACTTCAACTCAACTGACCGACCGACAACGGAAAGATTGTCTGACCGGCACTAGCCTGCTCCTTTATAGGGCCCAAGGCCTAAGTAACATTCTGAAATATAGTGTGATCCATATAAAACTGAACCACTTCAATAGGCCATAAGTTTAGAACCCATAACAGGACACACGTGCAACTTTGGGAGAATATAATGTACAATTGGGAGATTACATTACACTATTTACATCTCAGAGAAAATGTTGGAAGTGTCCTCTACCAGCATCTACACATATTTGCACTCGTCTCACCATATTCTCTGAAGTTTTACGGAGATGATATCGAATTGAAAGAAGGTTATTTCCAGCAAGATAGAGCAACGTGGCATACATGTAAAGACACCATGGAACTTGTCACCGGTTTCTTTGATAATCAAATAATCTCAAAAGGTCTGTTGCCCCCCAGATCCCCTGACATAACCTTGCCGAATTTTTTCTTGTGGGGTTATCTAAAAAATAGAGTGTACAAGAATGGGCCACGGACAACTGATGTTTTAAAGGAATCCATTCGAACCGAAATAAGTAACATTAGCGAGGATAATCTCGGTAAAACTTCAGAGAACATGGTGAGACGAGTGCAAACAGTATAGATGCTGGTGGAGGACACTTCCAACATTTCCTCTGATATGTAAATAGTGTAATGTAATCTCCCAATTGTGTATTACATTCTCCCAAAGTTGCACGTGTGTCCTATTATTGGTTCAAAAGTTATGGGCTATTGAAATGGTTCAGGTTTATATGGATCGCAATATATAATGTTCTATAACGGCACAGAAAGAATTCTCTGAAGCCGTAAGCCATATCTATTACATTGCCCAGGCTATTTTCCAGCCGTTAATGCAGGTAGCCGGGCGGGGCCATATGACCTAATCCTCCGCCGTCGGTAATTAGCTGCAGTCGCAGTGACTGTGTTGAACATCTCTAATCTAGCTTTATACTGAACGCACTCCTCGCTTTCTACTTTAAAACTTAAGTCTCTATGACACGTTTACAGCCTTACTAATCAAGTGATAACGTTTATAAAATCTATTAGAAAATTGGAGTAACTTAATTTCTTAAACGAGCACTTGTCTAAATGGGATTCGTCTGTCTGCTGCTGTAAAACGGACCAAGAAGTCGGAGTTATGATGTACATTACTACACAAATTATGGGTCAAATAAATAATATTTCTAATATTTATAATAAAATAAATGTGAATATTCTGTGAATTGTTTTAAATGTTATTGGGTTACAGGTCTGGTAGTGGATTATGAGTACATTTTACTCAGGGTAAGATGACGTTAAGTAAGATAGTTGGCCACAGCTGGTTTTCAGGTAAATTCGTAGAAGCAGTTCTCACGGTTTCGCGATTGAAAAGGGAAGGTCACTATCCAAGTTTGTCAGATTGGGTCTGGCGGGCTAATTTGGGATTCCTGGAGTGTGAGGTAGGATTTCTTAGAAATTTATAGACGCACTCTGAGTTGTAAAGCAACAAATATCAGAAAGGTAGAAATTTGGTGGCAATATAGGATTAGAAGCTAGGAATATGGTTTTTAGAGTCATTACCAAATGGGAGGTTATTATGAGAATTTGAAGCTGGATGGTACAACCTGGCAATACTCCAAGACACTTCTGGTCTGATCGCTAGTGGGACAAGATGTAGCTGGTAGACGGATTAGACGTCGTTTTTGCCTCAATGGCAGAACAGCATGTTATCGCCTGGTAGAGGAATTAAATAATTTAACATCGGACATTCATATAGTAGTTTCCATTAGTCGACAATTTTCCGCTTAAATGTGGACGGTATGTAAGTTTCGAAGTCAGAACTAGTGTCATCCTTCCATTGAATAATACACATTTCCTTATCTCATACGAGGCCTTTGCCCTTCACGGAACACTTTTGGGCTATTTTCATTCATGCTTACCTGAGAGAGTTTCCTCATAGCTTGAATAGATGGCCGGAATTAATATCGAGGAAGAGATCATCAATACATAGTGAAGCGACATTACACTTCAGCTGGGCACAGCATCTCGAAGCAGATACTGCATCAATTAGTAGCCCAACAGGTTGCATAATTTAAAGAGTGATTCAACCGGTATAACGTCACTAGTACCTAATTATTTAACTGTGGAAAATATTTGCTTACATTCTCAAACTTATGGACAGGCTAATGTCTGTCTAATGATATCACATCACCACCATGCGACGTCTTATTAACCAAAGTATCGCCAAAACCTTTGAGCGTACAGCTAAATAGCGCCGGAAATAGTGGCTGAAATCCACACATCTGTTACCATGGACAAGTTTTGATCTAAAGGTCCCGTGACATCTTGGATAATCTCAATATCTTAACTCCTGTGAAAAGTAAAGTCTTATATGGAGCAAACCTATTTTATGAGTATATTTCTCGACACCTCTGGTAGATGGCACAACGTCATTCCTTCTGTCTTACACAAAAACTTCACACCAAGACTTGTTTTGCCGCCTTTGTATTAAACCACAATCTATAAATTACCCCAACACAACCTACATGCGGACACTGACAATTACACTCTTTGGTTTTCGGTTAATTGTGACTGTTCTGCCAATCTTTGTAATTTTGTCCTTTCCTATTGAAATATATACGGTGGACATTAATCTATATGTCCTCATATTCAAGTCCATCAATATGCTGACGATATTCTTTTTTACCCATAGACTCCAAACTTCTGGATCATTCGACTTTGGCTGAGCAACCCAGACAGCTCCTCCTGATTCTTGACCGAAGGCATCCCCCAAGTTTCTGGTGTGCATCCACTTAAATGTTTGAGGAACACCTGATCAGATGGTTCTCCTACCGCAACATTCTAAACCTTTCCATTGTTCCTGCTTTTGAGTTATTATGATTATTATTACTCCAAGCGCTGGAACAGTCCTTTTTGTTGATGAACTAAGAGAAATTGAGCAAACCGGCAGTAATAATCCCTTTCTTTGTTTAATTAGCCGATTCAGACCATAAACTCGAATGTGAAATTATTTTATGGGCGAATTTACGAGGTAGAAATTCTATTTTAATTTGCTGTTTATAGTGCTAATGACTTGTGTAGTCAGGTTGCATTTCTTATGTAGTTTATTCACATTCCATTATTTCACAAAGAGAATAAGATGTTACTTTCTAGAAGTCTTTTATAGACGTCGCTTGCAAAGTAATAACCACTGGGCTAAAGATAGGTCGACATACACTCCTGGAAATTGAAATAAGAACACCGTGAATTCATTGTCCCAGAAAGGGGAAACTTAAATGACACATTCCTGGGATCAGATACATCACATGATCACACTGACAGAACCATAGGCACAGACACGGGCAACAGAGCATGCACAATGTCGGCACTAGAACCGTATATATCCACCTTTCGCAGCAATGCAGGCTGCTATTCTCCCATGGAGACGATCGTAGATATGCTGGATGTAGTCCTGAGGAACGGCTTGGCATGCCATTTCCAGCTGGCGCCTCAGTTGGACCAGCGTTCGTGCTGGACGTGCAGACCGCGTGAGACGACGTTCCATCCAGTCCCAAACATGCTCAATGGGGTACAGATCCGGAGATCTTGCTGACCAGGGTAGTTGACTTACACCTCCTAGAGCACATTGGGTGGCACGGGATACATGCGGAGGTGCATTGTCCGGTTGGAGCAGCAAGTTCCCTGCCGGTCTAGGAATGGTAGAACGATGGGTTCGATGACGGTTTGGATGTACCATGCACTATTCATTGTCCCCTCGACGATCACCAGAGGTGTACGGCCAGTGTAGGAGATCGCTCCCCACACCATGATGCCGGGTGTTGGCCCTGTGTGCCTCGGTCGTATGCAGTCCTGATTGTGGCGCTCACCTGCACGGCGCCAAACACGCATACGACCATAATTGGCACCAAGGCAGAAGCGACTCTCATCGCTGAAGACGACACGTCTCCATTCGTCCCTCCATTCACGCCTGTCGCGACACCACTGGAGGCGGGCTGCACGATGTTGGGGCGTGAACGGAAGACGGCATAACGGTGCGCGGCACCGTAGCCCAGCTTCATGGACAAGGTTGCGAATGGTCCTCGCCGATACCCCAGGAGCAATGGTGTCCCTAATTTGCTGGGAAGTGGTGGTGCAGTCCCCTACGGCACTGCGTAGGATCCGAAGGTCTTGGCGTGCATCCGTGCGTCGCTGCGGTCCGGTCCCAGGTCAACGGGCACGTGCACCTTCCGCCGACCACTGGCAACAACATCGATGTACTGTGGAGACCTCACGCCCCACGTGTTGAGCAATTCGGCGGTACGTCCACCCGGCCTCCCGCATGCCGACTATACGCCCTCGCTCAAAGTCCGTTAACTGCACATACGGTTCAAGTCCACGCTGTCGCGGCATGCTACCAGTGTTAAAGACTGCGATGGAGCTCCGTATGCCACGGCAAACTGGCTGACAATGACGGCAGCGGTGCCCAAACGCTACGCAGCTAGCACTATTCGACGGCCAACACCGTGGTTCTTGGTGTGTCCGCTGTGCCGTGCGTGTGATCATTGCTTGTACAGCCCTCTCGCAGTGTCCGGAGCAAATATGGTGGGTCTGACACACCGGCGTCAATGTGTTCTAATTTCCATTTCCAGGAGTGTAGATTCGATTATTGGTAGGAAAAAGCTAAAAGGTATTTGAAATTCTTTCTGAAAGTCCAAATGAAAGCCACTTTAATGTACTGCGAAATTAATATTCAAGGTCAATATAAGTATTCAAGGTCAAGCCGAAAACAGTTGATTTGGATTAACATTTTCTTTTGCCAAATTTCTCTCAGATTTTTATTTATCTCGGATAAAAGTACAATCTGCTTTTCTTTAACCGTGGCATCTGGATTCTAAATCAGGACAAGATATCCAATCATTTACAAGTTTTGTTTAGAGTTTTACATTTTAGAATTTCCAAACTACAATTTTTCAATTTACAAATTGAGAGATAATTTAACAAATAATTATTTATAAACCATGTGAATGAGCAGATATATCTAACCTATAATTCAAACTGACTAATAACCTAAGAGTCACTGTACCACAGTGACTTACATATCCAATAATAGTAATAATAATTCTATCGCTGTCCCACTATTACAACTAATTAACAGTTATTGCAACAAAATAGTTCACGATTAATTATTTAAATAAGAACCGAATTTTACAGCTGTCACTATCTAAATTGAAAACAATGAAAGGTATTCAAAGCTATCCCTATCTAAATATATTAATGTTTCTGGTAACAGAGAAGACGTACTCTTGCTAATTATCTCTTATAATTAGGTGTTCATTTCCTAATTAATCCATTGTCAATCCATTGTCACCTCTTCCTAAAGTGAAACAGGAGCTTCGTAGTCGACATTTTTCAAAGTGATAAGAAGTTGAACAGTGTTGTCATGGGTATCTTGAACAGACTGTCGGAAAATGGGTTCAGTGAGTGTTTCGAACAGTGGGTAAATCGTTGGAATAATTGTATTTCATCAGAGGGAGAATACTTCGAAAGTGCGTAGCTAAATGTTAGTGAATTAAAACTTGTATGTGCTAATTAAAAAAATAGTTCGGTTATTTATTGAAGGACCCTCCTATGTTCACCTTTAGCCACTCCAAAAGTGGAGTCAAAAATATTAGGTAGTTTACCCTTAACAACACATACATTTTGGCCTCATAACCATAGATATTTCATGAAACTAAGTATTGCTCTCAACGGTCATATGTATTTACTTTTAATCTTCATTTTCATCACAGGCCAAGCTTTTATAGAAGGCTTGGAAAAACAAACGTAATAGTTTACAAGTTTGTCTACATATGTAATATAAACATAACCACACTTTTTCTGTCCATTTTCTGTTTGATTTCTATTCACGTGTATAACTAACCGCCCACGTCCCTCATTGACTGTAGTGGAGTTTATCGCTATCACGCCTCCATCCAGCAGGAATCAAGTCATATCCAACATTAGCTAATCAAGAGACAGAATATCTCCCGCTACATTGACTAAATCACGTGATAGAGCAGACCTGCATGTTGTATGAGTGTGCGAGAGAGAGAGAGGGAAATATAAAAGGAGTGGGGTAACAAGTTGGCAACGCTGAGTCTGATACGGCATCTGATTAGCTGGACTCCAGAACTCTTCCCATTTGAAACACATAATAGGATTACTACGAAGGAGATTCAGCACCGAAACATGTGGTTTATTGTACCTAAGCTCCAAGTGGGGATGAGGCGAAAGGAGACAACGGGCGGCCGACCCAAGGAGTAATGATAGTGCCGAGATATCCACCGACAGTTCTACCCTGAAAGAGACTACCAAGTGAGAGATGATATGAAATGATACTGGAGATGAAATGGAGGAACAGGAAATTCGGGGAATGTAATTAATTTGCGCAACACTCAGCTAGCGACCCGGGAAACCTCTGAAAAATCCAGGATGAAGTAAATCGGCCACGGGAATTGAACCCGGACCTCCCGAATGCGAGTCACAAATGAAACTTCCTGAGCCATCCCGTTCGGTGTACACTGAGAAAAAAATATCACTGTAACAGCTGGTAGCTGTTTCATCCGAGAACAATATCAACGACGGCGTAAAAATTGACGCACATATTTCTTCATCATTAGCATAAACACACATAGACACAGAAGCGCGTGATAAATGAACAATAACACTGACAAAATCACATTTCTTCATTATGTACTGTTTCCATTAATTTTGATATAAAAATTTTAATTCACACCTGAACATTATAATTACAGCAAACATCAAGATCCCTATATATCATAATAAGATGTAAGTTAAACAAAAGGATCTTTCATATTAAAAGAAATCTTTGGTCCGGGGCCTGCCAAGCCGACTGGCAAATCTCACGCTTACTTATATTAGGCTGAGGTCCGCGATCATTCAAAGAATAAGGTGAAATGATATGGCCAGAACCTTCATGACCAGGATCGATCCCACAGTACCAACAGAATATATAACGTATTAAAATAAGCATGCACTACTCATAACATTTGGTATTACAGCGAATACGTTTGCAATATCTTTAGGTGCAAAAACATTTAACAATTCAGATTGATAATTTTAAGAAGTCTTGCGCTGATTAAAACAGCCATCTCTCTTCTAATGATAACTTTAACAATTAACAAACAAAACCTGATTAATAAGCAGCTGTAAATTTAACTCTAAAAATACTACGTCTAATTGGAGCATTACATTTCTTTTCCCTCGGTTGATGACTCAAGACATTGCCTGTGCATACAGTTGTCTTCCAGAGATTCAGCTCTTTTTTATGTGAGAAAATCTTTATTACTCCCTGTAAAACTGAATATTATTGCAATATACACTATTGCTCAATTCTCTTTAAGTGTTTCTCAACCCCCAAATTATTTTAACTGCTGTAGCTAATTATATGTTGGATTATTCCAGTGTTTTTTGTCCTTTAATACAATTTCATGTACTCTGTGGTTTAGTAATGCACTATTTGCAAAGATATTATTCACTACTCTCAAATTAACGTTATAAAGGTTGATTCAAGGTTTTATTTTATGTTTCAAAACGTTTGCATGTTATATCAAGCAAAAAAGGGAAAATTCTACAATAGCGTAGCTATATGTCACATTTCATTACTCACAGCAACATCGTTTAATATAATTAAATCTATTTCAAACTACTCTTACAAAAGTTTATTATTCTACCTATTTCAGGTTAAATATGTGCCCGCCTCGTAGCGTAGTTGGCAGCAAATGTGGTGTTCAACGCCCGCTTTTACTTCATACGGCACCGCAGGCGGTGACACTAATGATACCTGAGATGAAGAGGGAGCACCGGTGGAATGATATGGCGGGGGAAACCGAAAGGTGCCGGAGAGGGCCCGCCCCAGCGCCGTGTTGTCCACCAAAAATCTCACTTTGCGGTCGCCTGGGATCGAACCCGGGCCGCCTTGGTGAGAGCCAAGCGGTCTAACCACTGAGCCACGGCATGGCCCGTAGTTGGCAGAGTTACTGCCTCACGTTCAAGAGTTCCCGAGTTCGAATCTCGGTCAGGCTAAGTTACCTGGATAAGGTTTCTACCGGAGTTTTCTCTTATACTAGAAGACGAATGTCGGGTAGAGTATGTCTAGCGCAACATACAACATACAACTCAAGATTCAAGATTCGGAAAAATAGGAAATGTTGTAGATTGTGTGTTAAAAATGAAGAAACAGTACAGTCATATGATGATGGCGTTTAAATAATTAACAGCAGTATATTATACAACGATTGCGAGTTTATTCAATACAACTGTGTATAAGATATGGCCAACAACATATTACGAAGGGTTGTCATAAAGTTTTAACTATCACCCTTTAAAAATGTGATAGAGAGTTTTTGTTGCTCTACGTAGTCCATCCAGATTTACATATTTTCCCAGCGTTTCTTGACCTGCCGGACACCTTGATTGTAGAAATCTGCGGAAATCGCTTTAAACCACTCTTTCACTTCATTAATTGCGTTATTTGTGTAGTAAAATCGGCGACCATGCAACGTATTCTTCATTTCCGGGAACAAGAAAAAGTCACTTGGTGCGAGATCGGGGATGCTGTAAGGTCTCAAAGCCACATTTCCCTTGTTTTGTCAACTGCAACTTGAGATGAATGAGCTGGTGCATTGTCAGCCAGAAGATGAGCACCTGTGTTCGTTGCTTCTTAATCAGAGCTGCTCGTAACTTGTCCAGAAGATTGCAGTAGTATCTGCCAGTAATGGTTTGACCCTGTGCAAGATAATGTGTAACGATAACTCCACGAGAGTCCCAGAAAACTGAAAGCATGTCCTTCCCAGCTGACTTTTGCATCTTTGCCCTTTTGGGAGGGTGGAATCGGCATATTTCCTTTCTATGCTCATGGCTTCTGTCTCTGGATAATACTGAGAGATACAGGATTCATCCATGGTTGCCAGACGATAGCAAAAATCATCTTCTTCCTGTTCCAACAGCATCACAACAACCTTGAAAGGTCACGCCGTGTTTGCTTTTGGAAAGGGGTTAGCAAACGTGGAACCCACCGTGCAGACACCTTAGACATGTGCAGTTCGTCATGAATAATTTTCCATCGACCACCATAACTAAGATGTGTATCATTTATGATCATATGGATGGTTGCTCGACTTTTTCCAGTATTAAACACTCCACTTTCTTCCCTGTGACAAAATCGTCTGTCATTGGCGATCTACCAGCTCTTGGCTCATCTTTCAGGGACATGTGAACAGTTTGAAAAGTCCTTTTCCATCTCACAATAGTGTCATACGATGGGTAATCATTTACATAGACAGTCATCATCTCATCATGGATTTCCCAGGCAGTTTTGCCCTTCAAATGCAAGAACTTAATCACACTACGAGCCTCGGTTTTCTCCGTTTTACACCTCAGTCACTTCTAGCACTCACTCTCAAAAACCAAAAGGACTAAAATCACTGAAACTACCAACATTATGTCCCGAGGGATCAAGGATGACACTGAAAAATTTTCATCACTGTAGCATAAAAACTACCAGGTGATAATCAAAACTTTACGACATTTTCATATTTTTTTCTCACACATTCTTACAATGCATGATAACTGCAGGACTTTCCCTGAGTTTTACAAAAAAGTATTAATAACACTTCTATAATTCATCCCTCTTATAGATTATGTGAGTGTATAAGACTCCTCTACCACAAAGTGCATAAACGGAGAAAAATCTTTCTTAAATGACCATTGAGAAACGATCTTTTCAGAGAAAAAATCCCCAGCTTCCTCTGCGCCAGAGATAATACAATGGGGCCTTGGCTAAATAAAATGTTGCCATATAGAACCCATGTTGAAAGTGTTATATGTGTTGTAATTGAGTTGAACAAAAATTATACGTCATTATTAAGATACATCAGCGTTATTGAAGGATGTCCAATTAAAAAAGATTGTGTTCATATCCAGAAATCAAAACTTTTATCCGACTGCATACAAAAATTGAAAATTTCACAAATCTGTTGACTGAAATACTTTCCAGTGTGCGAGCTGCTAAAATGAAACTAGGTTTAACAGCTAATCAAGGTTTCGCGGGTGATCAGCCGTGTCAAATTAATAAACGTCGAGCTTTCGGCCATTGCAAACTCCAGTGGCTCATCCATATCGCTGTCAATGTCACTTCCGTTAGACAATTATCATTGTCACTGTCTTCATCGTCTGAGTCTTGCAAATTTATGATTATAGGTTCCAAAACCTCGTCACGTGCTACTTCTTTCTTAAAATCGTCTTCTTGAAGGTTTTCTGCATGCCTCACGCAGTTTTCCCAGTCCTGTTGTGTTACCTTGTCAAATCCTTCGTGAACAGGGCAGTCAACGTCCGTCAATTTAAAAGCATTATTTCTGTTTCCAAACCCACCTTTTTTATTTGAGCCCACACCAACTCAATTGGATTATATTGGCAGTGGTAAGGTGGGAGGCTTATTACCTCGTGTCCCATTTCAATTGCAAGCTAATCCAGCTGATACACTTTTTCCGTGTTTTTAAACGGAAGTACTCTTTGCAATAACTTATTTTTAGTTTCTGTTTCCGAAATTTTTTTGAAGAACGTGTACACCTTAAAAATAGTACTTCGAGCCTGACGTCGCAATACCTGCCTTTTTCACTCGCCACTAATTTCACCGCAAGAAGCCATTGCACTATTTAACTCTTACTCTACTGTTGTGTAAAGAGCAACTGAGTAATTGAAAGTATATGTACATACATACACACCAAACACTTTGAACTCTCTAGAGTAAATAGAGATTACGAACCATTCATAAACAAAGATAGGATCCTGAAGAAGGCTAGGGAGTAATAAAGTTGTTCTCACATAAAAAGAAAAAAGAGCTGAATCTCTGGAAGACAACCGTATGCACAGGCAATTTCTTGAGTCATCAACCGAGGAAATAGAATTGTAATGTTCTAATGAGACGTAGTATATTTAGAGTTAAATTTACAGCTGCTTGATTAGTAGTGCTCGCCATGAAAACTTCAAGTCTTAGATTTAACAGCTTAAAATTACTAACACATTTATAATGGCTCATAAGAAAAACAGTGGTTTTCAAAAACTGTGTTGAGTGGCCCGAATCATGGTCTGTAAATAACTAGGTGATTTAGAGTTTGTAATTTTTAATGACGCCCCATTGTTTACATAACAAGGCACTATTTACAGACAGTTGGCATGCATTCCTGATGGACAGTTACTAACGAAAATCGTTTTCCGCTGCAGTTTTAAGGGATAATGCTAGGAGTAACTATCTCTCTACGAATGGTATTGTTCACCTGTTCACCTGTAACATAATAAATGCATAGTGCATAATAAATCACTATCTTTTGTTTTTGTTTCTAGAAATTTAGAAATATTTTAACGTTTTTAACCAACATTTTCTTCCTTTTAGCACATAAGTGTTTTAACTTAATTTAGTACATAAAAATCCGCTCCCTAATAATTATAATTCAAATTTACTGTCCTTTTGTATCGAGGAAATAGTATAGACGATTGCGATTTGAAAATTCTCGGCTCCGCCATAAGTTGGCCGTTCGAGGCAAGTCAAGATTTCCTTTCTCTGCTGCAGTTGCTCGGCATCCTTAGGAACAGGATCATTGTTACTTTTCATAGAAAGTAAAAATTCTTGAATTTTAAATTTATCGGAAGAAAAATTAAATAACCTTCGAATAATAAATACTTGATGTACTTAGCTTAAGGTGGTGCTGATATTTATTTCCGGAGGATAGTTGTTTTGAGTTTTTGTTATGCATTAAGTATGTTGGATTTATTGTTCAATATTTTAACTTCTTCAAGGGATGAATGCTAATCGAGTCTTTGTAACATAGAAAAGACTAGTAAGAAATATTACCTCGTACATAGTAGATAGAGACGATATTGCATTCACAGACACTTCATATGATATTCACGTTTGTAGGTCCATTGAACCAAAAACATCGTGTGCGCGCGCTTTTGTGTGTTTGTGTGTGAACGAGCGTTTGTTTGTAAGAACAACGTAAACTAAGACTTCCAGAAACTTTCAAATATGTATTACGAATATTTTCAGAAACCTGTTAATAAAACAGTCGCTAACTCCCGTCTAGAAGCAGCACAAAATGAACAAGCATACAACAACACAACATGCTTTAATAAGATATAAAGTTAGAAAATACTCAGTAAACAACAAAATATCTATGGAACTGATAGTTCTCATACATTCAAACCATAAAACATGAAATTAAGATACTTAAGAATTCTTATAGTTTCCGTCCTTTTCTTTTTATATTTATCATGAAACTTTGATCTATTGTAATGAATACTTCTCACACATTTCCATGAATATCATCATTTCATCTCCTTGATTTTCGACATGATGAATTTTGTCATACAAGGCATGGCAAGTGGATGGTAACCACTGCCTTAATGCCATCAAAACTTTGTATTTTATTAGATATATACTTTTCATACTAAATCTTAATTGTTGAACACCAGGTGCGAAAGCACACCCTTTTCTTGAGTTTCCTTCTCAAGTCGACAGTTTTCAATTCACCATATTGGTCTGTAGATTTGTAAAATCTTACACAGGATCAGTTTTCCTTACTTGTAGCCAAACACCAGAAGGCAACGGAAATTCATCGCTATTACTAGATTTATTTTGGATAATAAGCACATTAGGGTTTACTTCTGCCAATTTTTTAAATCACTTATCTTTAAATAGTGAACTTCAAGTGGATGCTCCTATTTACCAGCGTGAAGAAACAGAACCCAGTCTTGTGGAGAGGAAATCTAAAACTGACGTGGACGTCCATTTTTCTTTTCAGTGAAGGAAAGAGCTGCGTACATCCGCTTCCATGAGTGTGTTTGTGTACTCTTAATATATATTTATGGTTGATTATTTAAACATAAGTAGCAAAAAGCAACCATTTATACAGGATGGTTATGCTGATACTTCTATTTTGGTTAGAGCAATTGTGTAACCAAATGGTCAGGTCATTCGTAGTTTGAGAATTATCAGAAGTCCTTTAGGAAGGGAGCAAGTTAATTTCATCTTCCTCCTCTTGTTTCATCCCATAAGCAACGAATAAGTTTAGCTTTTATAACATCATAAATGGTATAGTTGATTTACTATAATTTACGTGAGTTTAAACTTCGAGCTTTTGCGAGTAGTGATGTGTGTGGGCACTTTGGTAGATGCACCAATATGAGCTTTCTGCAATTTTCTCTTTTTTCCACATATTGTCTTCACTATTTAAATTATATTTTAGCTTTGTCTTAAAAGAATTTAACTGTGATATTATTCCTTCCTTTTCTGGAACAGATGCTTCTGTCTGTGCGGCTTTTAATTTATCGCATGTATCAAAAATTTCAGTGCTTGACTCCTTGAAAAAGTATTTGAACTGTTCGTTGTAAACTTTACAGTACATTAAGTATGCTTATTTCATTCTCAGGTAGGAATTTACTCCACAATCTTGTGTCATATTTAAATGACTTCACAGCTATTTTCTGCTAGTTCACTTACGGGTGTAATGACTTTGTTCGACTAAATATTTCAAAATATATTGTTTTAGTTGCATGAAAACTTTTGGTTTTGTCTGGTGGAAGCTTTTGAGCTTTTGCTAAAGTAAAATAAGCGCCCCCACTAGTAGGTTTCTCCTTATCCACTGCCACTATTACGAAACGTTCTCCTACTACTAAGTATTCCAAAAAATGCAAAATTACCTCTGAACTAATAATGTGAAAAGCATATATCATATTCTCTTTATATCGGCTTTCTTGCTAATTATTTCTTGATCTCTTTCTCGCTACATTACTTGTCTTCTCCAAAGGAGCAACAAAGTTTCTTCTCTGTGACTAAGTCTTTTCGGGACACCAAAATAAGTTGTCGATGTCATCTTCCTTCTTCCGAAGCCTCTACGCAATATTTCAGAGGCCACTTATTCGGCGGATTCATTTTTCTTGCATGAACAACCTTTCGTTTCTTGGTAATTCTCTTTCCCCATTTTTCTTCGCATTTTCCGCATTGAGGTCAGCCAGTTAAAGATATTACGTATTCTGCCTCTTTGCTATCCACTAATATATTTAGCTTCAATGTCTGCCGTTCCTTCCATGCATCTTTCAACAGATGCCTCAGACTGCTTGACGGGGAAACAAGAACTTCCGATAACTAAATTCTAGGCTGCAGGTATATCGAGTTCCGAAAAGTTGTGTACAGATAGATGTATTTTTTAGACGTGGCGTATGACGTAATGTTGCGCAGTAGTTTATGGTCGAGTCCACTTATTTATATGAAAGAAAAAGGGGTGTCAGGCTAGTCATCTG
Organism: Mantis religiosa; assembly: GCA_030765055.1. Lineage (NCBI taxonomy): Eukaryota > Metazoa > Arthropoda > Insecta > Mantodea > Mantidae > Mantis > Mantis religiosa. Next base: position 71,377,748 of record CM060950.1, on the reverse strand, counting down.
CCATCTAACCCACTAGCTGTATCAGCAATCTGCTGGTGAAAGTAAATCTTACCTCCCCCCTTTGATTCGCATGACGTCACTCGCGAACATCCGAGCAAGTTCAAGCGCCACGTCTGTACTACAGAACAGCTATTTTCAGGAATAAACGTTGAAGTGATTAATAAGTGTAATTGTATAATATTATTCGACAGCGATAATAAATACGTGATTCTAATTTTGTTTAAAATTGAGCCTTTAGAATTTCAAATAACTGTTTTCAACCTTGCATTTGATGACATGCTTTGAGACATCCAGAATTATCAACGCATCCACAGTATTGACATGGTCACGGTTCGAAAAACGAAGCAGCAGTTTCCTATGCATTAAAGGAATAGTAACGACAGAATATTATGTAACTTAAATGCAAAACATGCTTATTCTTAAACACCTTTAATTAACTGCATTAATTTCATTAATTTACTACGCCTATGTTTCCGGAAAAGGTACACAACTCAATCATCTTTCTTCCTCTGGAATATAATATTAGTGTTCTCGCTATGGAATCTTAAAGGAGACTGAACACACTATTTTTGGTCCAAAACAACGGATTATTGGACAGCCGATTATTTACCTCTAAAATTGACGCAATGAAACAAACAATAGACGGTGGTAAAATGCGATTAATAGACATCCGATTATGTGTCATCAGATCCATATGTGGACCTGCAACCTTCTACAACTGCATGTCCAGAGACATATGCGGTGTTAGACTTGCTTTATACCATTAACAAGTGTGCGTATAATTAGATGTAGTGCATAAGATAACTCGTCTTCATAACAATTGGGCACTCGATGTTACTTCTGAGATACAGTATAAATCATAAATTACATGCTTCTGTCATAAATATAACTAATATACACCTTTTTAAGGTTTAATAATCTAGTCTTTCTCAATATTTTAAAGCTTTAGTTACATATTTTTAACGTCGTATTCAACTAAATGAAGTTTTATATGAGTCAAATGAAAAAGTTAAAGTGGAATTAAAAATTTAATTACGTACTATTGTTCTGCAATTTGGCGGTACTATTAACAATGCTATAAGGAATGCCCAACAACAGCTGGCAGAATACTGCGGACAGGCGAACAAGAACGCGATACTAGTTCGAAATGACTGCTCCACTTGCGACAAGAACCAAGGAAGACCATCAGTCTGTCATACGAGTGAACGAATAAAACCTATTGAAATTCATCGGTGAAGACGCTCTACCCTCGGGTCAGGCACACCAAATTGTAACACCGGTCTCTACTATAGCATTTGAAGTCATGGTGGTGAAAAATCGCCGTGTGTCGGTCGATGAAATAGCCACAAATCTGAACATTAATCATAGCTCAACCCATCACATCACGCACGACGTGCTCAAGTTTCGTCAATTGTCTACAATATGGATACATGGCAGCTCACTCCAGAATCCGTCGTACTCGTCATTCACGCACCAAGTGAATATCACATGTTTCTATGACTCAAAAAAGCGATGGGAATAAGAAATTTCGTTCCAATGAAGAGGTGCACGAGTGCTTGCGCAGACATCATCATCATCATCATCATCATCATCATCATCATCATCATCATCATCATCATCATCATCATCATCATCATCATCATCATCATCATCATCATCATCATCATCATCATCATCATCATCATCATCATCATCATCATCATCATCATCATCATCATCATCATCATCATCATCATCATCATCATCATCATCATCATCATCATCATCATAATAATCATCATCATCATCATTATCATCAATATTAATAATATTATTGTTATTGTCATTATTATTGTTGTTGTTATTGTTGTTATTATTGTTGATAATAATAACAATAGCAATAGCAATAGCAATAAATTTCAATGTGTTGAACGACAGGAAGACTATGCCGAGGAATGATACACATGTGTATCACTTTTGTTTAAAAAAAGTTTTTTTAAAAAAAAAAAAAAAAATTTTTATTTGGTGCTACTGATACATGGACGCCACATTACGAGACTCTGTACATTACGTAGCTTCTGTGAACTAACATGGTTATTATTACTTTAATATAGTCTAAATTACGATGTTTCTTCAATAGTACGTGAGTATTAGTGTGTGTTTCAGAATATTAGGTTACAGAAAATCTTAGCAGTTTGACTGTATACAAGGAACAAATACCATTTTAGGATTACATATGGTACTGTTACTAATTTCTTGAGGTGTGTTACATTGTAAACACGGAAAATTTAATTAACATCTTTTTGTAGAGTTTTATTATTTACGAAACTAAATCTACTTATGTTGGTATCTTGGCGATTCAACATTTAATTCTCAGAGTAGTTTAAACAATTTTAGGTGAATTCGTGACACAGTTACCTATTACAGTCACTACGCAATTAGTAATAATTACAATAAAGTTATGCAGCTAACTTGTCACGGAAAATGCTAGAAAATATCCTTGTCTTCATCCTTAACAATTTTGGTACGTTTACTGGATATTTTCACATGTGAAATGTGTAATTTTTAACGTCCGCTTTTACTACATACGGCACCGCAGGCGTTGACACTTATGGCACATGAGATGAATATGGAGCACCGGTGGAATGAGATGGCGGGGGAAACCGGAGGTCCCGGAGAAAACCCGCCCCAGCGCCATGTTGTCCACCACAAATTTTTCACATGTGTTTAACATACTGCGCAATGATTACGTTTCAATAATACTAATAATAATACACTCGTAAATGGCCTTTCCTCGTTTAATGGAACCATTTCGATTTAACCTCCCTAATTCTGCGATTTTCTACAAACTTCATAGCAACTTTTTACTTAAAAATTCACATCATTCAGGAAAAATCTGCGATGACAAAATATACGATTCATTATAAGGGCACAAATGGAGGTATAGTATATGATACTTCGGGACTGTGCATTTTGTTATATTGTAAAATTTTATGGTTTATGAATCTATCACTGGGAGTGAAAGTAACATCGAAAAGTTATATACAAGTAATGGAAAGAATACAATCATACAGGTTCTTACCAAACACTACAGGCAAATATTATAACACATGTTGACTGTGGAAAGCCACGAAACAGTTTGTCTAAGTTTTTAAATATAAGAAAGAGTTACATGTTTGACATCTTGTTCTATAGAGCTCTTTGTACCCTTGTTTTTCAAATTCCTGAAATGTTTTAGTTGCCTTCCCTCTGGTGGTAGTGGAACTGGTTATCTTCTTTTGCCCCCAAATGACCTCGTTGTCGACGGGCCCTAAAACCCACCCACTCTTCTTTTGCTTTTCGGTTCTGAATCTGTTTTTTTCCCTGAATTTCTGTATCATTTACAGTTTCAATCAGGTTGGCCTTTGGGACAGTCTATAGCCTAGTATCGTTTTATATTGTTTCAGTTGCAGTATTTTTGGGGGTGTTCATGGTTTGTTCTTTTGATCACTTCTTTACTGGATACATGCAATGCTTATTGCATGACAAGTTCTTCTAACTATCCATTTCTTTGTCCTTATCGTCATTGCTTTCATTGTTTGATTCTGTGGCCAACAAAGCAGGAGAAAAATTAAAGCTAATAAACCTAAATTGTTAAAATGATTAAGGTTCATGTACAAACTGTCTGAACATATTAGGTATATCCTACCTGCAATTTCATTATCTCTATTATTAGCACTACCAAATTAGCCCCTTCATCCAAGTACTTGTTAGTTTGACTACCTACAATATTAGTATTTTGCAGATAAGTTGGGTTTCCACCACCGTAATCATACAAGTCAAGTAGCTCCGGATCAGATACTTACAGAGCATTAAAATATTCGAGTTTTACTCGTCATCTTTAAACATGTGTTACTTAAATTAGCAACATCCGCAGGATATGTACACTAATATTCGTTATTTACCAGACTACTCTAACACAAATTGCAATATGAGTAACTTGTCCACATTATTTGTAGAAGTTAACCTGACTTTCTTTTCTGAAAATATCATAGGTCGGGAAATTGGTTCTTAATTGATATTACCTAAAGTGGAACCGAAATTATAGTCAGTTAACTATAAATAAAGAAACACGAAAATAAAAATAGGTTTCAACTATATTTAATAATGATGTTGATGAAGATGACGATTATGATGATAACCTAAGGGAATGAGGTTTCAAGAGAAAACTTGAAGTATAGTATGATATACCTTATATTTTATTACATTATTTGGGATCAATGGAAGTGAAATAGTTTGATAGTGAAAGAAATAATTTGGTTAGTTAGATATATTAGTTGTGTAATGCAACAACTACCTAAAGTACAGCTTTAACCGTGTACATACTTCGTATACTCCTTTGGGTATGAAAACATGAGCTCTTGACTGCAATTTTGTTTACAATTAGTCTTGTTCAGCTGTTACCCTTTGTATTTGTTGGGTCTGGGCCCCTGGGCCTACAATGCCAAGATATGTAAATGAGTTATTTGTGTCAAATACAAAGTACATGATGCTGCTGCACCTAGCAGTAATTTTTCAACCAAATACCTACATGCATAGCGCGATCCATATTAACCTGAACTGAATCTGGTGGCATTGGAAATTTGTATCTGTTCATATATAAAATAGTTATATATACAGGCTTGGTAATGTCAATATTTTTTGTTCTCTGAAGGCTACCCTACATATATCCAATTTTTTAAGTTTGTCAGGTACTGTACTGCTTGTTTCTGTAGTATAAAAATTCTATCACAAACTTCTATGCCATAAGATATAAGAGAGTGTACTAGTGAGAAACAAATAATTTGAGAAGTTGCTGTAGGAACATATTTAATTTAGCATTTTAGTAAGAATATAATTTTACTAAGTTAAATTGATACTTTATCTATGTTTCCACACAGTTCAGTTTCAAGAACTCTAAAAGATTTGACTTACAGAAATGTAAGTAGATCATTTTTGGTCATTTAACCATGAAATAAATGCAGAAGTTAAATTATTAAAACAATTAAATGGTCCGATAGATTTAATGGTTTGGAAAAAGATATTTATTTTAAAAAACAAACATCATATAATGAATTTTGAAATACTGGCAGGCGATTCTGTTTTCAAATTTGTTTTATTTTCAGATTTTGGTCCCGAGTTTGAATCTCGGTTAGGGTGAGTTACCTGGATAAGGTTTTTGCGGGGTTTTTCCTTATCCTGGAAGACGAATGTCGGGTACCTCTAAGCTCCATGGACCCCGGACTCATTTGAGCATCATTTCTCCAGTTTGATTCATTGTCCGATATGACTTAACGTTGGAGGACGTAAATTACAAAAGAACAAGAACATATCAACATCTAGCGTTTGTAACGATGGCGGCAGCTTTGTTTCCAGCTGAAGATGTGTATAACTTTACATGAAATTGCAATCCGGGAGAATTTATAAGAATAATCATTTCTTATAAGATAAGCTTTAAGTTATAAATTATTATACTTGTATATATTTGTTTGCTTCACTGTTAATAGCTTCATATTTTATGTATTTATTACTTTATGTATTTATGTATTTATTACTTGTCATGGTGAATTGAAAGGTATAAAACGAGATCCAAACGCCAGCCTCAGTGACTCAGCAGAGTAACTGTGAGTCGGCAAAGAACACAGTGCAGTTCCATTACAAGTTCAGTTGATCAGTGAATATCAGAGTAGTTGCGTCAGAGTTGGCATGTTCAACAGTGTAAAAGGGAGTATTAGCAAAACATTCTGTGTGCGTTGACAAATTACAAACAGCATTAAGTGGCTGCATGACACAGAGATAAAGGTTTATTTAACTGACCTTCAGCATGTTTATTTGGAAAAAAGTGAAAGTAATTGCAAGTTAGCATTGATCTAATGATTCTAATTACAAATACAGTGAGTTTGGTGACACTTCATTTTGTCATTTTTGTCACAACATGCTGGAAGACACTGTTAGTTTATGTGGACGTAACAGTGCTTCATTCTTGCTTCTACAAATTGGTGCTTTGATAAACTCCTGTATCTTTATTCTTGTTAAAGCAAGAAGGGAAATTAACTTTCTGGATAAGTTTGTATTTTGAAGTACTCTTTCACTACTCAACGAAAGACTGCTAAGGGTTGTATAATAGATCAACTCAAATTTTAAATTAATAGAGAACTTATGTTTGCTGGGAACAGCAGCTAGAAAGCACAGGGTGGCTTGGGTTGCAATGGGAATCAGCATAGAGATCTATGAATGAGAATTGGTTTGTTTAGTAATAAAAGATGACATTTTACTAAGGAAAAAATGCAGTATAGAGAGAAGGAGAATACCTCATTATGGTGTGGTATTACTTGTCAGAGTGGAGATTAATCCAAGTCCTAAGGGGGACCAAAATATTGACAAATAAATCTTAAAAGTATAGAGAAAAGATTGGGGAATAGCTTTAATGAAGTGAGAAGAAAAATTCAAGTATAAATTAAAACTGAAATGCAAAAAGTGAAGTCAGAGAATCAACTTCTCAAAAAGAGTAGAAAGCCTGAAAGAAAGACATTGAATATTCAACTTATAATTATCAAGCACAAAAAAGGGAAAAGGTGTTTGGAAATTATGGGACGAAGAAATGGTATTATCCCTGGAGAAATGATGAAATACATATTTTCCACCATAAAGGTACAAATGGATGGAGGGAAGTTTGATTAATAAAGAAATGATTAACAAAGAAACAAGATTTTTGAAGAATATAACCAGTTATAAAATCATGGAAATTTCTATGAAAGATTGGTGAAATGGAGACAGTCAGCAGTCATTCAATGTGAAAAATGCAAAACTTAGAAATTATGCTTGTAACAATTATGTATGTTAAACTAACAAGCTTATGGCTAACTAAGGTTAAGGGACAAACCCAAGCAAGTATGAACTTAGCACTTAAATATTAAACACACCTGCATACAAGAAGTATTCTAGAATATCACAATCAGCATTTGCAATTACTTATTTTCACGTTGACGATAACTGTCCTCTCAGAGATCTGCATTTATGAATTTTAGTATATTTTGAAGTATATTTTTAGGCATGCATAAAGTTTGGAATTTTGTTGTATACACAACCAATCATTGTTTAAATGCATTTTATATTAATGTGACCATATTTCCTGAAGCTGAAAATGGGACATTCTCCACTGACCCTTTTTTTAAAATGAGCTTTCATCTTAGGTCTTAAGTTAATGCACTTTGAAAATATAAAGCTTATTTATTTATTATAAATAGACAAAACATAATAAAACAATTAGGGTGTACATGCTTAGGCTTTCACGACCGACGTTAATCCAATAAAATGTGTTATCTGGGCTTTCTGGCCGTGGTTGATATCGACCATGGCCAAAAAGCCTGGATAACGCATTTTATTGAATTATTAGGGTGCTTATGACAAAGACAATGTTATTAAAAGGCTTACCCTGGATGCATATTGTACCGTTATTTGCAGGGGAAAAAATTAAGAAAAACGTAAATCAAAAGGATTGCACTACTGACATTGTTGAGCCAAAATTGGGTCCTTTTATGTGGTAGTAAATCAACTTAAATTAAGCTGGCACTTATAAGCAACCTTAAAAACCATTAGTCTGGTTCAGTTTTGAACCCATTACCTTGGGATAAAGAGACCAGCACCTAACCAATTGACCCATATAGCCCAGGCTTTTATTAGCAGATCCAAATGCTTGAGGCATATTTTTTAATTATTGATTTAAAATTTGGCTGTTGATTCACACATGTGCACTGAGTAGCTGCATCTGTCGGCTAGCCACAAATGGCATTACAGAACTTCATCATGTTAATGTTAATAATTTAAAATTATTATATTTTATTGCCGTAATGTTAATGTTATAACTAGACCACAAACAAAATGCAGTTGGAGGCGTGGCTTACCAACACTGAAGTTCTCTAGCTTTCCCCCCTCTACCGTCATTTTAGATTACCTCTTCTCCATCGTGCGGGAAGCACTGGAAATCTGTTTCACTCGCTTTCGCATTCACTGTTACATTCAATCATTGCATTTTCTGCCAAATCACCACTTTGTTCCTCATGGTTTAAAGAAACTATGAAAACTATGAAAACTATGTTAACTATGAAAATTGAAACACACACGTTTCGTGAGGTTTGCGCTCAGTTGCATACAGGAAGGGAGGGGTGGCAGTCACGTAAGGCTTGGATGGCATGAAGGCTCTCCTCGCACATGCGCACACCGACTACATTTTGTTTGCGGTCCACCTGTAGTTTTATGTGTGTGTTAAAATCCCCGTCAACTCAAATACCACCATATGTGAAAAGATCTTGTCATTCATTCTCAATTCAAAAGATGTGAAAGTGGTTGAAATTCATTGGCAGATCAGTGAACTAGTAAACTGTATGAAGAAAACATGAGCAGGATTAGGAATTTTAGGTGCAAATTTCAGATGAAAAAAGGAAGGGAAAACGTGCTCAAGGTTAAAAAAGGGACTAGCCGTATATAGGCTAAGGTTTTTGACAGAGTAAACATGAAAAATTCAATGCCACGACCAGGATCTGAACCACGGATCTCCTGGTTTCGTTCCAGTCGCTCTAACCCATTGAGCTACCATGGCCAACCTGCTGCCATGACACTAAATTCTCCATTTGACTCGTATATTTCTCTGGTAGACCACTTGTATTCACTCGGAACGGCAATTCCAAAGATGTGGTGAAATCCTCAATGTCTGAATTCTTCTAAAAGGCTAAACTGAAGTTTGTCTTTAGGAAAGCCATCTAACTGCTCCATCATGGAAGTAAAAGTATCCCACTGCTTCTCCTTTTCAAAACCTAGTTCTTCTAATAGTTTAAAAGTTGAAGTCAGTTAAATGTAACATTGGACACAATATAGTTCTGTCTGTAAATTATGTATTTTCTCCAGTAACCGAAGTTGCTGTGCTTTGGGAATTGCACCTGCGTCGGCTGGATCCAAAGAACGCACAAAGCAGTACACTCAATCCAAGATCCCCAGCAAGTAATGGTTGGGAAATTTGGAGAGGGCAGGCAGCAACTGCTGCAGTCTATTTCCTTGTAGATTGCACAACAATTTGGAGGTTTCAGCACCATCTTCTTCAGGTCAGAGATGAACTGATTTGCAATGTTGTATTCGTTCCTTATGGATTCACAAACCCTGTGAAGGGCATGAACCAATCATATCACATGCTTCAACTTAGGAAATAAAGGCTTCAATTGGTTAAAAGCTGAAACAATGTAGGCGCCTGGTCCGTAACCGCAAGAATAAGTTTTTCAAACTTGATACCAGCAGGCCAGAGTTTTTTATTTCCAAAGTCTATAATTGATTTCATTATTGTACTGGCATTGGCTTTCTGCAGCTCATATATTTTAAACAACATAGGCTTAACTTTCTCTCCTGCTAAGGGAAAAACTAAAATGCTCAAAACATATTGTTCCATTGAAGCTACAGCTCCATCCATAATAATTTCCACATCACAATCAGACAATTTCTTCTTGATTCTTTGAATGGTTTCTTGGTAAACAGGCTCCATGCATTTTATTTAAATGATGGAAATTAATAATTTCTGCACACTAGTCGTATATACGCTAAGGTTTTTGATAGAGTCAACATGAAAAATTCAATGCCATGGCCGGGATTTGAACCACAGATCAAAATTCTCTAACACACTGTTCTATCCTTGTGACAAGAATGACACCAAATCCAGCTACCAGGTATCTAAGGTACCTGTTATAGAATTCAAATACTCTGGTTTTTGATCTGTGGTTCAAATCCTGGCCATGGCATTGAATATTTCAAGTTGACTCTATCAAAAACGGCACCATGTAGTTTTTTCTTCAAGTATTCTCATTTGGAATTGACATCTTTAATGTTTATGTCCTTAAAATTTTGGCTTTTTGAAGAACTCTGTTGAAGCCCATTTCGTAATAGAGGCTGCCGCGATTTGTTTGCCTGAAGAGGCTTGTTCATTTGCTTCTTAGAACTGAAAGTGTGCTGTCTGATGTGATTTCGCTGATGTTTTTCATCTAACAAAATTCCTGAATCGCAAATAGTACATCAGATAACAGTTCCATCTGCATCTATGAAATCTTATTTGAATTCCTGAGCCAGAAGAGTAAGTCAAGTACTGGATACTTTTAGCATGGTAAAATCTAGTAATACAACCGTTTAGTAATGTAACAAAGGACTAACACAAGTACACTTGCTGTCCCCACTCTTATGTAACACTGCGAAAACTACCAAAATCTTCTCATTCATGCTGGAACAGCAGTCGCAGCGATTTCTAGTAGCTTCGAGCAGAACCCAGAGTCTATTCTTGCAACTATGCGGGTACAGCTACTGCTGTCTCTGTGTGACCTTGAAATCCGTGTGAATAGACTCATATTCATGTATAGTAGGCTACTAATTCTGATGAAATTAAAACAATAGAAGGATATACAATGACTTGTCATTGTCAGTTACATAATTGCAGGCTCCTTTATAGCGGTAAAGCAAGAGAAAGTGGGTTTGTCATACACAATTATTTTTCATTGTAGGTGGCTTTCAATTTCCGTGCAGCGTTTACTAAAACAATTAGGCTTATATTTCACATGTTCACAGCAAGCTTAGGAGATGGTAATTAAAATAAATAGAGTCAACATGAAAAATCGAATGCCATGGTCGGGATTTGAACCACGGGTCTCCTAGTTTCCGTCTAGTCGCTGTAACCCATTGAGCTACCATGGCCAACGTGCTGTCCTGACATTTAATTCTCCATTTGACTCGTATATTTCTCTTGCAGAGAAAGGGGCTCTAGGGGCCCTTACATTCGAGATACACCGTTTCTGGCGACTTACTATCGTAAGTACTTGAGTACCAGGCCTCTTATTTTAACTCTTATTATTTTAGTTAATTGATGGAAATTAATCATTTTTCCACACTAGCCGTATATAGGCTAAGGTTGTTGATAGAGTCAATATCAAAGTTTCAATGCCATTGCCGAGACTGGAACCACGGATCTCCTGTTTTCCATCCAGTTGCTCTAACCTATTGAGCTACCATGGCATTGAAATTTTCATGTTGACTATCTATCAAACACCTTAGCCTATATACAGCTAGTGTGAACAAATGATTAATTTCCATCAATTAACTAAACTGGTAATTAAAAGTTCAATATTTTATATTGATTAAAATCATATAGAGTAAAATGGCACGAAACTTAAAAGAAAAAAGGAGGAAAGGGGATTATGGGTAAGGTTGGGGGGAAAAATAGATCAAGGCACCCAAAAAGAGAAAAACATGCATTATAAATGCCTCTTTTGGCAGTTAGAAGAAAAACTTCACACTGTGGTATCTTTCCAAAAGCTTAAATTTACTCTTAAGAAAAAAGGTGCGCACCCAAAAATTCTAACCCTGATTGTAAGGGAACTACAAAGAAAAATGGTTCGAGCATTGAAGGATGGCTGCAGAAATATGCACAATGAGCAATAAAACAAGCAACCTTCTATCATACCCAACACAACCAATGATTTATGTGCTTAATACCAACAGTCATTTCAATAGATTTACCAGCATAAAAAGGACTTCTCAATGGGAAAAATTAGAGTAACGTTAACAAATTACTTATTTTCTACAATTACTGAAGACTTAAGTGCAGAAAGTTGATGGAAAATTTGAAAGAACAGATGCTTTGTGATTTCATTTTTGAACTTGTGAGCTTATTATTGTATGTGTCATTCACACTGAGTACTGGCAATGTCTGGGATTTAAATTTTTAGCCACAGAATTTAAATATTTAGCCGCTCCATTTGCTTCCCTTGAACAATACAATGATTTCGTTGATGATTTCTTGAATTAAATTGTCGCAGGTAACATAACATGGTGGCTCATCATACACTAGAATCAAAACAATATATCAATAAGTGGCAACATTCACCACATAATCAAGCACATAATTTCAGCCAAAAAATCATGTATACTGGTTTTGGAATAAGAATATGTGTTAGATAAACCTAATAAATTCTGAGAACTATTTTAAGACCTATAATAAACTGTGCCATGCGATCCAAAACAAAAAGAATGACAACCATGACAAGGCTCATCCACAAGTGGTTAACACTGCACCATTTGACTGGCAACAACTTCATCACTCTCCTAGATTCGAATTACGAGGGCTGTTCAATAAAGGATTATCACAGTTTTTTTTTTTGACAACATACCTTTTCTCATCCTCAAAATTTTGATGGTTCTCAAAATAGTCTCCCTTGAATGTGATGCACTTTTCCAAGAATTTCTGCCAGTATTCAAAGACATGCTGGAAACCATTTTTAGAGATCCTTCAAAATCACCTCCGCAGCCTTCACTACTGCTACTGATGATGGATAATGCCTCCCACAAAGGCGCTTCTTCAAGTTACTGAATAGAAAAAAGTCACAAGGGGCTAAATCCAGACTATAGGGAGGGTAACGGATGCACTTCACGTTGATTTTTGCACGATATTCAGCAACAACATTGGCAATATGAAGCCGTGCATTATCGTGGTGCTGCATCCAGTCTGCTTCACGGAAATGGGGCCTTTTCCACCTGATATGGACTTGCAATGTTTTCAGGACATCCCTGTAGTATTGTCCAGGGCAGGTACTGGATGTGTGTGCAGGTATAACATGCCGATAAACCATTCCATGAATATCAAAGAATGAGATCACCATAACTTTCCCAGCAGACGCAACCACTTTTGCATTTTTGAGGGGTTGATGATGAAAGGGATTTCCACACTGAGCTTTGCTGTATGCTCTTAGGATCAAAATGATGTAGCTAAGTTTCATCAGCAGGGATTACGTTTGAAAGAAACTTAGGATCATCCTCTAACATCAACTTTAATTTCATGCAGACCCGCAAGCGAACGTGCTTCTTTTTAGACTGATTTATGAGTCACTATGTTTTTATTCAACTTCGCTTACTATGTTGTTGAGTCACTATGTTTTCATTCAACTTCGCTTACTATGTTGTATAATTGGAAACATTTTCAAGATCATTCAGTCTCATCCTCAGCTGTTTGGTGACTAAAGGAACATTCTTCCTCCTCCACTACTTCGGTGCTCTGATCCATCTGCCATCTGGTGTTAGGGGCACAAAGTTTTAATACTTCATTTAATGCTGGGATTTCAAAATTTATAACTTTATCACGGTTTATGGTTATGAATATCTTTTAACAGATTTATGTTATGGCGAATGTTGTGGTTTTCTGTCCAAAAATGGTGTGACAGTGCGAATTTTTCTGTTTGTCTCAACTATATGTTCCTCTGGTGCTCTTTTTGCCTGGTTAACAAGTTTCTCTTAGTTTTTCCTATGCAGCTTTTATCACAGGTTTCACAGTTTATTTGATAAATTCCCGATTTCAAAGTGTTGGGGATTGAATTTGTTAGTGGTTTATTTAGCAGATTCCTCAGACTGAATTTGTTTTGGGGTACTAGTTTTAAGCTAAGTCTTTTGAAGATTCGTTCAAATTTTCTAAAAGCCAATGGATGGTACGTAAATTTTCTATTATTACCAGTTTGTGTTTTTAAGCGGTGTGAGAGTGGTCTTTTTTGATATTATCTTGAAATTTTCCTTTCTTTTATGATGGCTGGGTTGAATCCATTTAATACCGCTATGTCTTTTATGTGTTGTTGTTCTTTCAAAAACTCCTCCTTACTCAGTGGGATATTGTATAGGCGGTGAATTTGTTGATGTGAATCTGGGTTGTATTCAATTTTCTTTATGTAATTATCTATGTGTGTTGGCTTCCTTTATATTCCAAAATCTACACCATGACAATTTCTAGTTATTTTGAGGTCCAAAAAGGGTAGGGTGTTGTTTCTTTCTACTTCCATTATTAACTACATATGATTATCTTGCAGGTTTAGCAATTTTAGAGAATCTTCTTTAAGTTTTTCCGGAATGATAGCAAAAGCATCGACATATCTCTGTCAAAATTTGTAAATCTGTGGGAAGGCCATTACTATGTGTGTTTCAAAATAGCTCATGTATAGGTCTGCTAAGATAGGCGAAAGTTGGCTTCCCATAGCTAATCCTTTTGATTGTCTGTAGAATTTTTGGGTAAACATGAAGTAATTATTCCTTGTACATAAATCTGTAAAATTGATATCATCTATTTCATATATATCATATATAATGTCATATAATTATGAATGCACTTTTGTTCGGGAATCAACAGTTTTGGAACCCATCGCACACAAACATGTCTCATGTGTAATGTTTCTGTCACCATGTGGGTGGCACCCACTGAAATTATCAGTATTTCAGAAAGTGATCTTAAGGTAATTTGTCGAATCTCTCTCACAATGGCAGCAGCAGTGTTGATGTTTTCTTTCGTAAGAGCAGTAACTGGAGTACTGGGTCCACCTTCCTTTAAAATTGATTCGTCTCCCCTCAACATTTTAAACCACCTTTGAGCTGTACTGTAGGGAAGAACAGACTCTCCATAGGCCTCCCGTAACATTGTATAGGCCTCAAATGAAGATTTGTTGAAATGAAAGCAGAATTTCAAAGTCGCATATTGTTCCTCACATGTTATCTCTATTTCAGCAGTAGGCGATACTGAAAGTGTCTGAATTTGTCTAGTTCTCAAATGCAGGAACCAGGAGTACCAACAATGAAACTACTACGGCGTGTTTGTTTCACATTAAGCTAACAGAATATAATAAGATTAAATTTTAGTGTGAAAAAGTATGGCAGTTGGTGTCAATAATATGATCACCTCAAAATGATTGTGAGGGTAGTTGGGATATCCTAAATATAAACAGGAAACTGTATTTTTCATAAACAGACTAGTAAAATATTTGTCCAATTCTAAACTAATGTACAGATCCTTCTTTAAAACTCATCCTTAATTAAAATCTCAAACGCAGTTTCACTTCTAAGTATAAAAATTTAAGGAAGCGTAGAGTCAGGGAAGCACAATTTAAAATAAAAGTGAATCGAGAAGATATTGACACAATGCTTCACTCTCACTGTTTTTCACAGGACATGTTTCAAGAACTTTTGTTCTTATCATCAGCTGGAACTCGACTAGAGCACAATGTAGTGGTTTCCTTTTCTCTGTGTCGTCGATAGATGGCATGATGTATTTATCAAATATGTGTCATGTATCGCTAGCTCTATATCGCTAGTTTTGGGTACGTGGTGTTGGTATTTTGTGCGAATGTATGTTTTCACTGTTGGCTACGCTCCAGCTACCGACGTCAGGCCCACTATTCTCGTGCACTAGAATCTTAAAGTATGAATCCAGTTTGAAATTACCCAAAGAGAAAAATAAGTACATCTATTCTCGTGGCCGCTGTTCTGCAGTTTAAACTTATTTTGTGTGTGTAATGAATTCTGTAATTTAGTATCTACATGACATTTTCACAAGTAAATGAATAAGTAATCTTAATACTTCTCAAGTGCATGTGTACTCACCTAATTTCAATGTACTTACCACTTTTTGTTTCCATAAGCACGACACAATGGCTCTGTTATTTATACATTATATTATACCTAGTAACGCATCTGGTCAAAAGGTAGCTTGAAAATAATTAATATTCTTAAATAGCAGTTTTATATGTTTTATTTTCACACTTGTGCTTTATCAAATAACAATCATCAAACTTTGTTAAGAACTTTGTAATGCTGAGTTTGGAAGTCAAATATGGCTAACAACAAAGATTATCTAAATATTAAAAATTTGGGTATTTTTGCTTAAAGTGTTTCCTAAATTGTTTAAGTTCTCCTTCAAGTCCACCTCACTGCCTTCCAGTTTTGCTGAAAATGATTCAATTAGTCTTCCTCAGCTTGATCATTTCTGGGAGCGATAGGTACGTAATAATCTATGACATTAAGATTGAAATTTCCTGCTCACATTCCTTTTTGTGGTCATTCACTATAACACGCAGCTTTTCACGCGACCGCTCACTGTGTTCATCCTGTCCCAAAGAAGGAGTCCCATCTTCTACAGTTGATATCATCCGCTCTGGTGAATTGGCTAGGATGCTGCTAACACTAAACATCATACTTTCAAGTTGTTGAAGCTCTATTGTGAGAAGTATTTTAGATAATTTTTCTTCCAATCTAATCTGCATTATTTTATTCCGCATTGACTTTTGTTCGTCCAATATACTTTTGAAATTATTTTCCATTTCAAGAATTAGCTGCCGAATTTGATCCTGAGTATTCTGACGGTTCAAGAATATTTCTCCCTGATAGAGTCTAAATGTAGCTTCCGAGTCTATTAAGTAGTTTTCAGCTTCTTTAATGAAGCTTTTGAAAGTGTTTCTAGAAGCATCATCTTCGTTCTTAGTCTCTATCATGTTGTCACGGCAGATTTCCGAAGGTTTACCAAAAAGTAAAAATTTTAGTGGACGTTTCAGATTTGGACTCCACAGGTTCAGAAGAAGAGCCAGAATAATAATGCATTTCACAACCACTGTGATGTATTCCACAATTGATTTGTCCAATATATCCACATTCCATGATGTTTGAGCTCGTAGAAAATCTGCTATATATTCACAATGCCATTGATAATTTCGTTGTGGTGTTTCCACAGTCAATATTATGTCACTATTATTATCAGAATAGTGAAAGTGACCATAAAGGTTTCCTAAGACGAAGAAACCAATAGTAATTAACAACGACGACTTAATATTCTGCATGATTTGCACAATTTTCCTTTCGTGTGAAGTAGCTTTCATTGAAAATTACGTTAAACAAAACACGTTCTTGTTTGAAGAAAAAAATTGACAAATAAAATGCGAAGTCCGGCAATAATTAACATTAATTAACGTGTAATATTTTCCTTTCAATTTGAAAATTATATTAAGCAATTCTTTAAGCTTTTAAAACTCAGTTCCTTATTTTAGATCATCGAAATTGCTCCACTTTATTTATATATTGATATGGGTTTTACAAATGACTTATTTGCCGCTAATTCACTATTAAAATCTTCGCGGCTTCATTTGTTTGAATCGTATAGAGATTTGTACAAAAAGCCTTCTGTAATAAAACCAACTTTAATTACTCTACGCTGATAATCGGGCAACCACTGAAGAATAAATCTTAATATATTCAGAAAGAGTTCTTAATTATTATTTACAAAGTATTTTGTCTTCCATCCGTTTTGTAAATGCGGTTGTTTCTGGCATACAGCCTACTTCGTTTGATTTGAATAAAAAATGGAATAAAAGTCAAGTGAGGTTTCCTTTACCTGAATATAATGTTAAGATGACATTTATTAGACGCTACTATAAAAAGCAGGTTGTTCATTCGACTTTTTTCATGATGAACAATCTTTACATGCCAAGCAACATTGGAAGAACGCATTCTGATTCACGCGATTAAGTTTGGCCACTGCAATGATTCCGATTTCATTTCTAGTATTTTGTTTTAGTTGCTTCAATGTACGAGGTTTTGTCTCATAATCTTTGTCTTTCAGGTTAGCCCACAACTAAAAGTGACGCACTCTTAGATCAGGGTAGCGAGAGGGTCATACACCAGCACTAAAGACTATCTTCAAACACTTCGCTAGTTTAATTAATGGACTCCTGCGCTTTATGGACAGTGGCAGAATCTTGTTGAAACCATCCATATGATTTCTCTTCTTCTCTCAGTTCATGATAAAATGGGATCAAGGTATCATTTCGGGACCTCTCTGCATTTATAGTCTGCTCGAAGAATATTGGACCGATTATGCATCTAGCACTAACAGCATACCAAACTCCAACTTCACGATCATAATGGGGGATTTCTTGAACTCGATGTGGGTTTTCAGAAGCCCAGTACCGACTGTTGAATGTTGACACAGCTACTAAGATACAACCACGTTTCATCGGAACAGAAGCTGTGGATCAATTAAACCGTCATTCAATGATGAAAGAGAAAGTAACAAGTAACAACTGTTTTAACAACTGTTAAAACCCCCTTTTCCCAAATATAAGTTTTTTTATTTGAAATCAGGTAACACGAATAAAATCAAATATCACACATCAGACATCGCCAAACTGCAGCATACAGGTTGTGATATTATAGTTTTTCATACTTGTCCTTTTATCTGTCGTAGAGAAAAATCCCTCACTGTCAGCGTTGACATCGGCAACCAAAGACATTGAAGGGAATTTCACAGAAACTGCGGTAAGAGTCAGCTTTTGTCTTCAATGCCAAGAGTGCTGATACTACATCTAATGTGTTATCGTTACCACCATGGCTTTGCTCTTCAACAATGTCACAAAGCTCTTTGTAACAAAGAGGTAAATCAGAATCGCAAGTAATACCACTGGTTTTATATGCATTTAGTTGCACTCGGGTATGGCTTCCACCCTTAAACATTCACTTGCTTTAATTCTATAATTTTAAAACTGTTGTATAAAACTGGATTTATGTTCTTGTTGTAACTGTTTAAATAATCTAAGTAAAAATTTTGAGGAATTTAAGTAATATAATTAGGTATTAATTATTAATTAATAAATCAGGTGATTGGAAAATGATCCGTGAAAATTAAATACAACCCAAGTGCTAAACAGGTCGTAACGTCGCAGTCATACTAACAATACCTAGCAATAATGTAGTTATGAAATTAACAAATTAAGTTCTAAAATCTATATATAAGGATACAACAATCAGCATACATATTGGAAATGGAATATGTAGTAAAAGGATACATACAAATCAAGGTGTAAGACAGGGTTGCAGATTGTCTCCTATCTGATCTGATCTGATCTGATTAGAGAGTGGATGTTTAAGATTAACGGAGGCATTCATCTTGCACCAAATTTTATTCTTAAGACGATGCTATTTGCGGATGACCAAATAATTATAAGTAAAACTGAAGACGAGCCTCAAAGATCAGTATATATGTTACAGAAGTTATGTAAGAATTATAATTTCAAAATTTCCACAAATAAAACAAAAACAATGGTGTTTCGAGGTAAAGACACTATTAGAACCAAAATAGTAATTGATGATATTATCTTAGAGCAAGTTACGGGTTTTAAATATTTGGGAACATATGTCAGTTATAAATATGAAAATTATTTTAAAAATAAATTACCAATGTTTCAAAAAATATGCGGCATAATAAATAGAAGCCTAAAAACTAAAACCAGAAAAGAAACACGGATGAAATTTTATAAAGTAATGGCTGTGTCTGCTTTTCTTTTTGGTTCTGAAACAGACAATGACAAAAGCAGACAAAAACAAGATACAGGCTGCCGAAATGAGATTTTTAAGAGCAGTAAAGGGATGTACTCTTTTAGATAAAATCCCAAATAAAAAATAAGATAAGATTTAGAAATAAGTTCTTTAGAAGAAGAAAAATAATAAATTATAGAAAAGAATGGAGAGAGCATATTGAGAGAATGCCGAGAGATAGGATCCCAAGAAGAGTTATAAACTATAAACCTAGAGGAAAGAGACATCCGGGAAGACCACGAAAACGATGGTCAGACATGTTTTTAGCCGGAACAGGCAGCATTGCCTAGCCCTTGGAGTGAAGGTGAAGAAGAAATTAACATCAGCAACAGCCTTACCTTCATAAACATTTGCGTTGTGTCCATGATGAACTCCACTTTATCACCTTTTACGTTTTTTGGGTTTGGAACGAATCACTGATACTGAGTTACCTTTTAGGTGCGTTACTTGTTTTAACTGCATCTTGCACTGGATTTAGATGAGCGTTGGTTTTTATATGCTTTTTACAGGAGTCACGCCTCTTCCATTCAGTTCTAGTGTTACAGAATTTGCACATCCCAACATCATTAGCACCTACATGAAATCCCAGTTCTCGATATTCTTCAACGCGGGAGTTCACACTAATTTCACTATACCTTCCCATTTTTGATATGCTCAGCCCGTATTGCACGCCCGCACCGATAATCACTGAGACTAATGTCCGATTTCACCAACAGATGCTGAGACTTAACACGAGTTTAGCAATAGTTATAACAAATATTGCATTTCACTAACAAGTGTTAGCTTAACACTCGTGTTAAATCTTTTATTAAACTAACAAGCCAAATTTCTGTTGTTAATTCCTTAACAATTGTAAATAGTCAAGATGGTGGGCGTGAAGGCAGCTTTTGATGTCGAATTGCTATATTTAAGACCGTATAAATGGCATTCGTAATACAGCATGGCCTATGAGGAGAAATTATTTTGAGGAGCTATCAGAAGAAAATTTTCTACAGAGGTATAGACTGTCAAAACAAGTTGCTATGAAGGTTACTGCGGAAGTACAAGAGAGGTTAGAACATGCATGGAAAGGAATATGCCGATCTCACCTTTGCTTCAAGTATTCATAACTTTTGCAATTTTATAATTCACTGAATTACCTATGTGGATAAATACACTGTCCACTGAAACGTTCAAGTCACTCGTCACTTGTCCTTCTTCGCACCTCGTTTTAAATTTACGTAACACTGACGAAGTTGTTTCGTGCTTCTACTACTGACACATGCATTTAAATTAAATTCGCTTCCAATTTTTTTCCACGTGACATATTTCTCTTTCACATTCACCACATCCGTCTTCTTATTTTCCACGATATCCTTATACTTCGTCATCAATTCAATTAACAATTTTTTCTGCATCAATGAGAAATTTGTATCACGACTTTTGTTTACGATTTTGTTTACCCACCATTTTTTCAGCTGTGTGCAGACGGAAATGAAAACAAAAGCGCATCGCAGTACGTTCAGCAAATAATACGACTCGTCCATAGCCTACTATAACTGAAATATTTACAAATTTCTCGGCGTTAACACGTGTTTTTTTTTAATATTTTCAGAAAACAGTTTGGTGAAATACAAGAAATTTAACAGTAGTGTTAGCGCTGTGACAATTGTTACATTTGTTAACGTCGATTTTAACATATGTTGATGAAATCGGGCATAAGGGCAATATTTTCATGTTAATGTAATGTCTGAGAGTAGCTTCTCATTACCTTTAGTCAGCATAATAGGAGGACTTACCTGTGCACGGTGTGCTATTCATTAAGTAACATTTCCAGGTAGCACACGACAAACAGTTACCAGAATTACGGACCTGCCTGCTGTTGTGGTGTCAGTTTATTGGTGCACCGCTTACCTGTTATTTCATTGCGCATGATGTCTTTGTTAAGTGTTAAATTTTATCTTGCTTTCGTTAAACTTGTACACATTTTTTCACGGCTTCTAGCTTTATGCTATAAAGACGTGAATGTTAAATTAAAGTTATATTTATGTAACTTGAAATAAATGTACATCTTTCTATGCAGACTAAAATAACAGAAATTGTATCATTCATCGCTAAAATAAGATATTCTCTCAAAAAACGGAATAGTTCGCGAAAATTCGCGAAAAAATAGCTAAAAACAAAAACTCTTGGCTCGGTTTATGCGGTTTCAGTTGTAATAATTTAGTTCTTCTATATGCAGAGGGCTCTGAAATTTGCACATATTGTGCTAGTTTTGAAATAGATTTGGTGGTGAACGTTCAAAACATGCGCCTATGTCATTTAACATTTCCTCTGTTAACACTTTACGCTTAAGCTTTCGTTTTTTGTTTGCCACTGAATCAATGGTTTCAAATTTCCTCACAACTTCGTGAATTGTAAATCTAGAAGGAGGAACTCCATCAGGGAGCGTTTGAATGTACTCTGTGCGAACACGGCTTGGCGATTCCCATTTATAATAAATGTTACACATGACAATGCGTTGCTCTAGAGTCAAGCGCCTGTTCATGCTGGTGGCCCATGCACTGCTTCCGTGTGGAGTGCACACCGCTGGTCCCGAGCACAATGGCAGCCAATAGTGGGAAATCCAGCAAGTCGCGGGAGAGGCGAATCGCCGTGTGCTCCGTTAGGTTTTAAATGAAGAACCCTTATTTGTATAGCACTGTCTTGGGAGCGGTTGGTTGCCAGTCTGGTCGTTCCAAGAGAAACCGTGTATAAAAAGCCAATTACGACAAATAATTATATCTGCAACAATTGCAGTAAATATATGGTCCATTCTAGTATAGAAACTTGACCAAAAGCTTTGTATGCTGTTTACTTAAAGTGTAGGATATCTGTGCAGGATCTATTAATAAAGCCTTTCCTGTGGAACATCCCAAATGCTCTAAGTTGTTGACGACGAAACTGGAGCACTTTTTTCTTTGAAGCCGAACGCGCATAACTACAAACAGTCTTAATAATAAGTATGGAAAGTATTAAGTATAACTACGGCCTCATAAGTGATTAGCTGTGTAACCTCATGTTGATTCACATAGATGAATGAGAATGTGTTTCCTAACCATGAATATACAATTGTCTTTCAATCTAGGAAAACTTGAATGTATGCGAAGGATTATTGAGACGCACGTTACATTATTTCATTTGAACACCTGTGTTCTTCGGTAATTTTTATTATTCATGTTGCAGAAAGATCCCAAATAAACCATGTTCCTAAAGAGATACAGCACACAGGTATGTATAATTAAGAAAGGGGGAGATGTATGAGGGCAACAATGAAAACTATTAGAAAATCAAACAAGAATTAGTTGTAAAAAATGCAAATGCTTTAATTTTTTTACAATATCCCTTTAGCTAATATCAATAAATTGTGTTAAATAAAACCAACACTTATGGTAATGACACTTCCTGAGGCACTACAGAGCTCAGGCTTTTATAATGTTCCAGTGGCGAGACGTAACTTTCGAGGAGCGAGGGAAACTCCAAGTAATAATTATTATTAAAATAAGAGAGAGAATAATGACTCAAAGAACTAAATCTACTCTTTAGTACTCTTACTATTGTATAGTTACACGTAGGCCCTTCTTGTTTATACGGACTACAAGTAGACATTCCTGCCTCCCATCTCCACTCATACGTTCCAATTTTTCCTACAGTTGGCTTACCCCACGTGAATTGTTAATCTAGCTTGGGGAAAGTATGTAATTCACACATTTTTGCTAATAGCTTATAACTTCACAAGAATTTCCACTATATACAAATTTACATAAATTACCATTGCTAATGCTTTTGAAATATACTTACAGATGTACTTAAAAGCGTTACATAGAACAAAAAAAAAAAAAATACCCTTTTCTTCTCACAATATAGTGGCTTCACGTGACAAAATCTGTCAGGGCTTCCTAACTACCGAAGAGTTGCGATTGATTCCGGAAACCTACGAAGCTTGGCGTTCAAGGTTACGAGTGCGTGAATACATAAATATTTAAATGAGGTCGCGGAACCGATCACTCGAGCTTAAACAGCTGTCGATTTGTCCTCAGCACTGCGGATGTTCGCGAATAAATTTTGAAAATGTGTCCAGAGCAAATATAATATTGTTTCGCGTGAATTTTTGTTTTTCTTCATTTTCTCCTGAAATTTTAGGGGAGGTGGCGCTTTCGGCTCTTCATTTCACGCTTCGCCACTGGTTGCACTGCTTCATCTGGTGACGAAGTGCTTTAATTTTTGGGAAAAGATCACAAGTTGCTTGGTCAGAGTTGTGAAGGATCCACGGTGTTGAGCTTTAGGGCATTCAGATACTTAGTTGCCCGCCTTGGTAGCGTGGTGGTAGAATGTCTGCCTCACGTTCAAGAGGTCCCGAGTTCGAATATCGGTCAGGGTGAGTTACCTGGATAGGGTTTTCTCCGGGTTTTTCCACAATCTTGAAATACGAATGTCAGGTAACTCTAAGCTCTATGGACCCTGGACTCATTTGATCATCATTTCACCCATTCCATTCATCGTCCGATATGACTTAAATTTGGAGGACGTAAAATTATAATGGTAATAAAAAAAAGATACTTAGTTGTTAGTCTTCCTGTATGCGATGATGTATTGTCATGTGTAAAATTATTTTCCCTTTTGGGCTTTTTCACGAACTTTGTCCAAACTTTGCGGTAAACAGACATTTGCATACCAATCAGCAGTAAAGGTACGTCTAATCTTTCAATGCTATAGTAGCACTATGGTATATTTTAGAGCGGGAAAAGACAAAAAAAGCTAACAACAATATAACAAGGTTTTCTCTAATTTAAGTGTTGACGCAAAATATTTTGGATTGCAGTATACCAGTGTCGAATGCTGCTCCAATAAATTCATAAGATATCCATCAATTTTCTTCAAGAAATGCTCCAACAGCAGCAAAATTTTCATTGGTAACAGCAGTTCTTGGACGTGCTTCACGAAATTCATCGACATGGAAGGAAAAGAAAGAAAGAAAAAAAATCTCTCTTGAATTCTCAGTACCAATTACAAACTATTATAGCTTCTTCACCAAATGCATCTCTAAGCTGATCTGCACATTGCTTAGGCGTAAATGATTTAAATATTAAAAAAAAGTCACAGACCACATTTGTTCTCTAGTAAAATTTATTTTTAGGTGAACATAAAGGATTTGGATTATGAAATTAGTAGAATACAACAACTATTAAACAATCAACTCGCAAAAGTTAGAAAGTAGCCTTCAACTAAAAGGTAATTTCATTTTCTTCTTCGGTGTCGACCTCGTATATAAAAAGTTTCCATACAAAAACACACAGAATCAAAAACACCTCACTATGGTTAATTTTATTGTAAAATAGTATTAGGAATATGAAAATTATATCAGGTACAACAAACAGCAAACAGAAATTTGCAAATACGATAAGAAACTAATGATCAAAATGTTTATCTAAGAATAATAATAAGAATTAGTCACAAAATGATACTCTGTGAACCATATTTGTGTAAATTGATTAGGTTGTTTGCTCTTTGGATCCTATGGTTATGGACCTTGTTATTTTAAATAAACTTTATTTGTGAGTATGTCTTCTGTTTAAGCATTTATGTACAAATACCACATAGCCTGCCTCGGTAGCGTAGATGGTAGCGTGTCTGCCTCACGTCCAAGAGGTCCCGAGTTCGAATCTCGGTCAGGGTAAGTTGCCCGGATAAGGTTTTTTTTTTCCGGGGACTTCCCTTATCCTGGAAGATGAATGTCGGGTAACTCTAAGCTACATGTACCCCGGCCTCATTTGAGTAGCATTTCGCCCATTTCATTCATCGTCCGATATGACTTGGACATAAAAAGCATAATTGTAATTTCAGAATAAACTGATAAGTACTTAATTTTAAATTTTAGTACAAGATGTTGGGAATGAAATAATCTTTTGTAAGGCCCGCCACTGTAGCGTAAAGGTTCAGAGTTCAAATCTCGTCCAGGGTGAGTTCTCTGGATAAGTTTTCTTTTCTTCCGGGGATTTTCCTTATCATGAAAGAGGAATGTTAGGTCTTTCTAAACTATGCGGAGTCCTAGCTCATTTTTCCCATTTTGTTGAACGTCCGATATGATAATGTTGGAACACGTTACTTTAAGGGGGAGAATCTTTTTAAAGCATGCTTTTGATGCACATTTTGATGCTATCCTGCCATATCAATGAGCGATACATTACTAAAAATAAGCATGTAAACTCTAATAACTCTAATTATCAAGGTACACAGTAATCTAAATGTTTTATTTTGAACAAGTTCGATTTGTAAATACCATTTTAAATGAGGTTCTAAATACGAAAATTTGTTTACACATTCAATCATATGGTTTTCTGTGGATCATGAATATGTAATTCTTTTTGTGTGAATGCTTTATTGGTTTTCCAAGTTGTTGGAATATCATATTTTGTATAGATGCTTTGTGTGGACAGCATGCATGGCGGGGTGGTAGAGCTTAGTGAAGTAGTCAGGTGGAGGTGGACAATAATTACCTCGTGGCAGAGAGGGAAGTACTGCTTCCTTTACTGGTTCTGTCCGCAGGTGCTGTTTGTAGAGCCACTTCCCTCCCTGTTTGCCTGACGTGGACAGGTGAAGAAGCTGGTTGTGAACGAACCGAACAGGTAGCATTCAAGCATCGGTGGCCAGCCAGCACAGAACTTCGAGGGAACACCACCGCTTTCTCAAACGTATGTACAGTCATGCACTCTAATCACTAGTGTTTCAGAATATGGCCATTTGAAGGCATTGAAATAACTACTTATAAGTTAACTTGTTTCCAGAATAATACAATGTGTAATATCTTTTTCAAATGCTTCTATCCATTTATTTCGTTTTTAAGGACAAAAATTTAGAAACAATGCATAAAAGTATTCAATTTTAAATTTGTTTTACATATTCTTTAGGTATTACAGGCATTATTAAATTAAATCAGTAGACAATTGACGATGCAAGCCTTGGACTCAAATGTAGAAATAGTTTGAATGGTAGCAATTCGCACTGTATTTGCGAAGTTATGGTAGTTTCCAAGCATCACGTTTCACTGCATATTATAGTATTCTATGACTTAATATTCATACGTTTTGCAATTTACAACATTTGAGGATGGTTTCGAAGTTGTAATGCTTTACTTATTCTTCGAGCGTCTGCCAAGCATTGGATGCTAATTATTTGTAAATTGTCCAGATGTGTTGATTGAGAGCAAGGCTAATTTCGTAGCTGAATTTCAAGATGTTCTAGAAATTGTTCTGTTTGTGCTTTAGGTTCGGCAACTTGAAATAGTGTTAATGTTCCAAAAATGAAATAATGTAAAGCAGAACACGTAGGCCATGCCGAATATGAGTTTTTTAGAGCTGCGACAGTTGCACTTACGTGACGGACATGCTCAGTGCTGTTATTTGGGATGCATTGCGTAATATATCATTGTTGGAACGCATGCAGACTTAAGAATTGGCGGACATTACACAAGTATTTATACAACTTTTTGCTTTCAAGTATCTAATTCAGTTTTGATTTTGGCTTATTTGACCATTCACGGCGTCGCTAATAACTGTTGATAAAGTTTAAACATTTGTTTTCATTATGTTGTTTACATGCTTGTGTACATGTTTGCTTCAAATAGCCGTCCATGGTGTACAGTGCAGATGGTAGCTATGAAAACAGGTCTAAGCGTTTTTATTATGCAAATATTATACAATAGCTTAAAAACAAACAAGGGAACACTTCGTAGCGCATATCTTGTAATAGAACAGGAGGTGGCGAAAGCTCTATCGTTCAGTATGTAATTTCCCTATATAGTATATATTTCCCTAACGCACGTACATACATTGAAGTAAAATGTATGAAAAGTATGCAAACTTCTTTTACTTATGCTGACATTAGATATCACGATACAAAGACGTAAGTGCTTGGTTTATTAACAACGCTGTTCGCCTACAGGATGATATCGCGACACCGGTATGCTAGATTTCGTACTGCGAGAGTACTTTTATAAGGGGCTGTTGCTTTTAAGCACACTTAAGAACCGGGTTTGAACTCGCATCCTTGGGTCAGTAGGCTAGCACCTAAACGATTGAGCCACCCGTACCGACTTAAGGACCAACTTAATATCGCAGTTTGAACTTGAAGTTTTTATTGCTCATTAGAAAACACGATTTGCAATATATTTGTAATATTTCATATTTCGGACAGCTAACACCGCCACTAAGGGCTACAGCTACGCAAAAGCTTAAAAAGAATACGTTTGGCTTGTTACCATTTCTATTCAAGTATTATTGAAGCGTAATTTATCACTGCTAATATGATCTACTTACCTTTACGTGTTTATTTACGTATCCATTGGGCAATAGAATTAATTACTCATTTAAACATCACTCCTTTGTGTAGAGATTAATGTCATGGCTATCATGCAGTAGGATACGGGTTCGACTCCTGCGTAGGGCTCTTTCTTTTTCAGTGGCCGCTAACTTCTGTGCAGGGTTTAAATGACGTCACTGCGGAAGAGAGTGGCAACACTGCAGTTCGCCCTGCATAGTACACCCTTGTGTGCCACCTACAGCCTAGCCTAAGGTGGTGAAATCTACCTTCGGGCAGAATGCTCATCATTGCTACAGTAAACTGTTTACAACCCACGACTCTTAGGTTGTAATTTGTCTCAGTTTTTGATAGCCGCTTAAGCAAACCTTTTTAAATAATGCTATTATAGCATTCGTTTCGTCGTTTTTAGTCCTTACTGCTGTGCCAATTATTATGTACTGTCTGTTTAAATACGCTTGAGAATTGTATCTCAAAGTCTTCCATGAGAAACTATTGATAATTAAAAGTAAATACTTAAATTAATTCACGTGTGTGAGACTTCTTGGAAAATCAGAAACCAGATTTATTATTTGCGTAAAATAGATTCACGGAGATAGGAGAACCTACAATCCACTTCCAAAAGCACAGCAGCTTTTTGCTTTTTATATTTATGGTCACCCCTCCTCCCTCAGACTAACCTTCACATGGGAAGTTTTCAGAACATTTTTATTTTCTCAAAAAAAAAAAAAAAAAAAAAAAAAAAAAATTAAATAAATAAATAAAATAAAATGGCTTTTAACGATTTGAAGTAAAAGTCCTCAATTTAACATATTTTCGTCAGAAATAAAATATGTATCTTGGATTTTCTGGAAATTACCTCTAAATTCCTCCTCGTTCTAGGTGGCTTTTAAATAACTTTCTAGTGCACCATTTCCGAGTTATTCCTTGTCATTTGTTTGAATTTTGCAGTACTTTACTTTTCTCAAATGGGGAGTCATTGTTCGTCCTATATGCTGGGCATGGAAAGAGTTTGGGTTGTCAAAGCTATTCTGCTCTTAAGAGTTGACTATCTCTTAAGCATACTGTATTCTCCTATTGCCCTTGTACCTAAAAGTAAATATGTAATAAGACCATTTCTTAAACTGTACATGAAGTAGACAGAATAAGCATTTTAAGAATATTTTGTACAAGAGATTAGCTTATGTGAGTGAACACATGTAGATTCTTTTTTCGTTTAATTCAGAATTAGAAAATTTTTAAAGGCTTCTTAATGGAAATGAAGTATAAATCCCGCCAAAACAATATAATTCTGTAATAAAAACAATGCTGAAGCCATAATTTTCAAATGCATTTTAATTCCAACATTATGTATATTTATTTAAAGTAAGTTTAAAAGCTGGAAGATTTGTAATTTCAGATTTATGAAAATGTTTTTGGGATGATTTTGAGAATACTGCCTTTATGTATGTTCATCCATTTTTTTCTGTAAATTGCCAAAGTAATTTAAACATGTGATATGATCAAATAAAATTGTTTTGTGAACAAAAATACAATGAAATTAGTTCAAAATTTGTTTTATTTTAAACTAAGGCCAGTAAAGAAGCATGGAAGCTCTGTGAGCTATAGCTAGATAAACAACAGGTATATAAAAAGTTCGTTTATTTAACCTTCATCAAATGGAAGAATAACATTTAGCTTTAAAATGCAATATCTCGTAAACTAAGGCAGATATCAAACCGAAATGTTAAATATTTGCATAAGACATATGTGTTTCAAGCTTGATTAAGCTCATTTCATTATTCAAATCTACCTAGGCATCCTAGAGTAGTTGAGTAATTTAACTGCATTTAATAATTGGGCCTGGATATAATGTGTTGTACTGCCATTAGACACAAATTTCAGCTTTATAAATAGGATGAGATTCTGCAATACATTTTAATTAGTATAGGGCATAAATTTTAACTAAGCTGCGGTTCCAATTCGTAGAATCCAAAAATTTGACACCATTTCAAATACGTTTTCCAGCTAAATTAGCTGAAAAGTTTAGAAAATCACATTGGTAGAGTACAATCCTTTGATATTTCGAAGCACGTGCTTGGGCATTTTCTTTCCGAATTAAGAAAATTTAAAAAGTTTAAAAACCTTGGAAAATTAAAGTTTTGTGAAAACGAACTCTACGGAGTGGTAGCACCATGTGTCAAACATTGTAAACAAAGAGGAGGGAAGATATACATACTGTAACTCTTCTACCATACGTTTACAACAGGTTTGTTCTAATTTGAGATAGCGTACAACAAACTAACAAAAAGCTTTTAATAGTAAAGGTGAAATCTATTAAAAGTAGCAAGTATCTTAATTCCACTGTTAAGTTAGAAAAGGGACTTGTGTTTTTAATTCACTTGACTTTCTGTACTCACTCGTCGTCTATTAGTCATACGAAAGCTTATGTGGTAAAAGATTATAATACTCATTTTGTATGTGCTAAAATGATCATTTCCCTTAACATAAAAAGTGAATTATAACTTTATTATTGTTTGAGGTACTCACCATTCAGTAGATGGATAGCACCTCCCAGCATGTTCCTTTAAAATGTGCATGGGAAACAAAAGACTTCTCAAATTGTCCATCAGAAATGCATACCGACTGTTTTAAATATCACTTTATATCGTGAAAGACCTTTCCACATCACAGAATGTCGGACATACATATTTATATAATGCAATGTCACACCCTGAATCTCCTTGAAAACAAAATTTTAAATGAGTGTATCCTTGCACTTTGATAAATTAATTTTCATTTCAGCAGCAACCTCCTCAGATGTTTCACTCAACAGTATAACTGCATACAAAAACTTTAGATTTGTGGGTATGAATACCAAATCATTTTTAATGGCCATCCTTCAAAAAGCCCTAAAGTATTTCAATAGATGACGCATCATTTTTGTTCAAGTCTATTGCAACAGATACAAAACTTCCAAAATGTGTTTCATAATAATTATGGTGAAAATTCTCTGATAAATGTGATGCATAAAAATTCGTAAAGTATATTGTATATATTTATAATTGTATAGGTATATTAAAATTATGGGTGATAAATAAGAGCAAAATTAAATATTAATTCAGATATATGTGCTTGTAGAAGATTTTATACACATATGTATTTACGTAGTATTTCCTCAAAATAGGCATTTGTATGAGGAATAAGGTTTCATGTATATTCTCACGACACTATTCAAATTTTTCCCCTTTTGTAGCATTTATTTGATTGCAGAAAAAATATTTATTTACCTAAGAATCCGCTCCCTTCTAAATACACATTGTCTTCTAGTAAAACGAAATGTAAGAGTGATTCATTATTTGACATAAGAATAAATATGTATTTAAACATTCAAACCAATTTCAAAGAATGTCTCGGAAACGCTTAATGACTCAAAACATTTTATTTCATATAAACTGTGATTTAACTAAATCTGTTTTATATAGTAAGATTTGCTCTCCTTAAAGTCTACAAGACATTCAGAATAAAGGACTTTACAGCCTATTTAGGAAAAAAACTTTATCATGCAGATATGTTAAATTTAAGGTATTTTAATCAAGATGGTTTGCCATTTTTTAAAAAATAAGAAATAAATAACTAGCTTTTTTTCCTTCATTTGTAGCGTAGTTGGTGTGTAGGGAATTTATTAAAATCTGCTTGTAGTATCCTTGGAAGGTGACTAACTTAAACGTTTTTCAGTTTACGTGTCAAAAAATTAAAAAGTGTATTTCCAGTAAAATCTCAAAATCTAATAGCTATTTTGTTTAGAAACAAGGTAACGTGCAATGAGGAGCCCTGAAGTCCTGGTTGTAAAGGACTAAGTCCTATTTATAATTGATAAAATTACATGTAATGTTAAAGTATTTGAAGGTATTGGCATTTTTATACGTCTAGCGTCTTGAAAACGAATACCAGAGCCCGTTCCATTTCTAATTCACTTGGAGAGCATTATTTACTAATATTGCCATACCCATATCTTATAATACATAAATGTAGGGCAAGTGAATTTGGACACCTCATTAAAAAAGCATTAAATTCTTCTATTCCTTTCAGGAAATATATTGTGTGACCAGTAAACTTAATGTGTTAAGCATGCTCTGTCTGTTCTTCAGCAACTTAAGACACTGTCCATTTATCAGTTAAAATTTGAGCGGTTAATTTTATTTAATGCTTCGAAATTCCTTGATAAAGTAATTCAATAAGTTTTTATTTATAAGTTATTGTAATTTGGTGCACAAACCAAAGCAGCTCGCGGGCCGGCTTCATCCTCGTCCACTGAGTCGTATTTCGGCAACCGTGGTATAGATGGAAGTGTTCCTAATCTGGCATGACTTATTTCAACTTCCAATGTTGAACAACACAGGTCCATTGAGCAGATATGATTTGTGTTGCCTATCAGAAGCCATCAAATGCTTTTGACATATCTTTATGTGCAATGTAAACTGTCGATAGGACAGTCAGACCGACAAAGCGACGCTAATCCTTGCTTCTCAGTAGAGAACGCACCTAAAAGGGAAGCTGTAAAAAAATGATTATCAAAAGAGACGGGATGCTTGACTCCTATGACACTTTGGTATTTTCCAGTAGACAGATTCAAATGGATGTACTGAATGCAACCATAATATGACTGTGAAAATACTTCCAAGAAGGTGAGATCTGAATTCCTAATTTGTTTGAGCGTGTAGTTGGCAACTGTCCCAGTCTAGACGTTCATGTCAAGGGGACGTACCATAACACATGCGTAGTGTTTCCAGGATTCCAGGTTTCGATCTTTTTTAGATCAGGGCATTGAAATTTAGCAACCACAGTTTGAAAAATCTCTACGTGCTACTGTTGGACGTACAATAATGGTAATGTCTGTTGATATTAATATTCCCTATTTTGTTTCTTTTCAATATAAATTGTGTGATTTCTCAGGATATACATTTTTATATAGTTTTACGGTTTACCAGTATTGCAAAGGCCATCAAGAATGAAGAGATTTTAGAGGCTATTTTCAAAAAATGCAATATTTAGATATCGTACTTCATGAAAATAACATAAACATTTGATTTTTGATCAAAATCATTGAGAAAATCAAAAGTTTCGAAATTTTTCGCAGTAAAGGGGAGTTGCTGTGGTTGTTTTTTCTTTGTATTCATGGGACTCATAACGTATTTAGAATGAACTTTCTATACAAGTTTTTGAGGGCTGGAGTGTAATACCTTCTTCTAGGTAGGTATTTGCTAAATAATATCTTGCGTGTATGCAATGCAGTCCATAATCCTGTTTATAAATCTGTGGAATTGCTCATTCTGAACAGAAACACCACAAATTTAACCTTAAAATCCTACTAAATTCAATTGAAAATTTTATATATTTGCAGTAATTATCTTCCAGAGAACTGAACAGTCTTGAAAATGTGAGCTAATCGAAAGTGTCCCTCAATGGTGCCTTCCTTCTGGGGCCTAATATTCATTTATTTGCATAAAAAGGTTGTCTTATTTTTTATATTTCTATGGTCTTTGTAAACTAATGGTTTTAAAATTTCCATCATTTTGTTCTCATTAAGAAAGATATTTGTGGCCCATAATAAATAATCTACTTCCTTTTGGCATTTTCAAGATTCGTATAAGTGTAAATATGATAGCATGATCACGATAGTTTTATTTTTAAACATATTCCCATTTCTAGTTATATCTTGCTCAGTGAACATCAAAGGGACGTTTGTGTCTTTCCACGTGTTTACTAACCTTATATCCTCCACCTTAAGGACCA
Source organism: Mantis religiosa (assembly GCA_030765055.1). Classification (NCBI taxonomy): domain Eukaryota; kingdom Metazoa; phylum Arthropoda; class Insecta; order Mantodea; family Mantidae; genus Mantis; species Mantis religiosa. The sequence continues at coordinate 71,344,448 of CM060950.1, read as the reverse complement.
AGTTTGTGGTTCATAGATCTGTCAACAACGAAGGAATTTTTTCCCCTATAAAGGCACTCCCAAGCTAGGTAGTGGCGCTCCAGATGCTAGGACGATGTGGGAAACTGGAAATTAGCGTGGAATTCGAACTCCCAGGGGGCTGGTATGCTACTAATACTCAGGTAGAGATGGAAACGTCAGTGCAAAACTTTGGTCTGGAAGCCACTTCAGCTTTGTCTATCTTAAGTAAAACTTCGAGGAAGAAGGCGTTGAATTCTGCGCCGAATTACTTGAGCTGTTTTGTTAACTTTAATACAATATGCTTCCATCCAATTCATCTATTAGTGAAATATAAAAATTTACCCTGCATTTTGAAAGTTTCCCAAGATTGCTATTAGTTGCCTAGAACTGGCCCATTTAGACTGCTTTTGGCTTCTAAAATGGATGGTAAACAAGGATTCAATGCCCCATAAATCCGTCTTCAGACATGAATTGTATCTAGGCAGTTCATAGTTTAATAAAATTTATATGGAATATAAGAAACAGACATGCTAAAAATGTATAGAATTGTCCTCTTGTGTAGAAAATTATGTACATATCGAATATGGATCCACAAACACTTTTTGCACTGCTAGGAATGGATTCGTGGCTATCGCGAAGACCTTATGGGTCCAGGTCTATCCACTCAGCGGCCGACCTCACGCCCACTTGTGCATGTCAGAAGTGGACTAACATTTAGCCTTATCTACAGGTAGAAGCTGTGGTTAGCCAAGCTTTATCCAGCCAGAATGTTGGTCTCCTCATCCTCAAACGAACCGCGTGCATAGTTGGATGGCTCGAACTCACAGGCATTGCATTACATTGTTGTAATGGGAACACCACGCACGGAACCACAAATTTACCTCTTCTAGAATGCAATTATTACAAATAGAGACTTTGTGATAACTCCTATTTTCTGTACTCATTATCTTTGTTTTGGTTCCTATAGTCTCTAATGTTTGGCACGTAATTATTGGATTTGCTATTGTAGAAATATAGAATATTCTCCAGGACTGTATCAGTGCGTTTGATCGACAAAATCTGAGTCGTGTATCCATATTAACGAGCGGCATTTTGAAATCCTTTTAAGAGATTCTCATTGCTATTTCATTGTTACTTTGTGTACTACACATAGTAAGTAGGGGACGTAATGCTTACAACCCGAAATTACATATTGAATAACACGTTTTGGGACCTCCTGAATGTAAAAACATTTTTGGAAGAAAAGTCCAAAGCAAAGTATCATGAAGAATATTAATTGCAAACTCAAGTAGAATTGGATGAAATGATGCTCAAATGAGTCTAGGATCCATGGAGCTTAGTTACCCGACATTCGTCTTGAAGGATAAGGGAAAAACCCGGAAAAAATCTGATCCAGGTAACTCACCCTGACCGAGATTCGAACTCGGGACCTCTTGAACGTGAGGCAGACACGCTACCATCTACACTACCAAGGCGGGCATGCTGGACTATGAACTATTTTTAGCCATATACTTCTTTTCTCAAGTTAACTAAACATTTTAATTTTTGGGGTGTGTGTGTGTCTGTGTTTATGTAATCAACAAAACTAAAACAAAAAAGCGAAACTAAAAAAAAAGTCACCATCTTCTAAGGATATGTGACGAAGATTTTAAGTAATCCCACCCATCCAAAACTACCCTTTATATGGGGAACGTTTGCAAAACTTTGTTTGCTAAATTATGCTTTGAGATTTAAGTTATTTTGATTCTACGGCGGGAGAAACGCGAGCCATTAGCCAAGTCCCACCCTCTGCTACTGCTCCCCCACTCATGTAGCCCACTGTCAGCCAAGGTGGGGGTTGCGTTGTTGCAGTGTTAGGTCTTGGCTCTACATGAATTGCTGTCACTGAGTTCAATTATTTTCAGTTATTTCCGGAGAATAGTATTTAAAGTTTATTCTGGATGGCGTTTGCATAACTGTTAAATCGTAGAAGATAGACAAAACCTCACTACATAGAATATTTCGATCTTGTTAAAGCAATACACATTTTATGCCAAATATTTGTGTGCGTGCGTGCGTGGTACCCTTTGCCATTAGTTGCAATTTTCAGACACTTACTAGGAAGTCGTTATTCGATTTATTTTTGCATTCTCACCATTTCAGACAGAATGGGATGTCAAAGCCAACACAGTGACTAGCTCTTAAATGTTTTGACCATCGCTTAAGCTTACTGTATTGCCTTATTCAAAGTTTACCCTCAATGAAATACGGAATAGAACATTTTCTAAAAGTGCTTACCTGGATTAACATGAAGTGGATAGAAGAATGTGCATATTTAAGAAGCTTGTAGAAGCTTGAGAAGAGAAAGTCGTGTGAATGCATGCAAGATTTTTTTATGCATTCGCATAGCTGCGAAAAAATAGGAACTGTCACAAGGGCAAGTCCTTCATCCTTTATTTAAGAGAAACTTATTGTTTTTTTCTGGTTTTTATTGCTTTTCCCGTATAGAAATGTCTTATTACAAACTGTCTACTTTGTATAATGATGTACCGTGATGCGGCAATTTTCTAGAAGTGCAAACTTTTTTCCTCCAAAGCATAAAAGCCTATCAAAAAGGATAGAAACACACGTTGAGTACCTTTATATTAGACCAGAACGTCAAAACTGGAAATCTTTACGGAGGGGATTCGGCACGGGGACCCAAATGCGGTCTATTGTACCTATACCTCCATTGCGGCACCCCCGGGAGGAAGAATGAGGCGTCAGGAGATAGAGGGTGGCCGGCTCAAGGAGTCACGACAGTGAAGAGGGCATGGTCTCTACCTTTTACTTGATGGAAGTTCCGCCGGCAGGCCAGAACAACGGACATCCCATCCTTCTGTGATTCGGAAACAGCCCAAACACGAGACCGGGTTCGGAGACCGGCAACCATCTTACCAAAGGAGAAAGTTTTTACTCAGGATATCATCTTGCCATGCACCGCCAAGACACCCACCTACACTTCTACCCTGAAAGAGACCAACAGATGAGAGATAAGTAAAATGATATTGGATGGAGAGGAAATTTGGAGGATGTAATTAACCAACCCAGCATTCGTCTGGCGACCCGGGAAAACCCCCGAAAAAACCATGGGCCAAGTAGTTCGGCCACGGGAATCAAACCCGGTCCTCCCGACGAAACCGCCTAAGCCATCCCACTTGGTCAGAACGTCAAGAATAACCTGTGGTAATATTTACGCCATAGAATAACTTGAGAAACGTAACCAGCAACTGGCAGGAACCTTCTTTTATCATTTTTCTGTTCGCTTGACATTTTCTGTTTCTTTGTACGTTTATTGAAAAGCAGCACAAATGAAATGAGTAGTGGCGCTGAAAGTTAGCAGTTGCCCGTGCATTTGCTACCGGTATACAACCTTGACACCACTATGATTAGACCAGCATTTACACTTCCGCTTGTTAAGACGTACGGAGTCATGAACTCCTAATATTCTATTCTTATACCTACTGGTATTGCCAATCAAGTAAATGGGTTAAATATAAATCAGTTTTAATTGCACATCTTGCCCTCAACATTTGTTTATTTTTTGTTACGGTTACATAAAGTTTGATTGTCAGCTCACAGCCGGAAATGGTAATCGTATTTTCTAGATTGGAAATAGACATCGATAAGCAGTGGCAATTCTTGAAGGCTGATCATTTATACGGAGCAGATAATGCTGCGAGTCTAATTTGAAAGTGGCTGAGTTCCATCATGGGTAACACCGAGCACCTCGACCCGCGAATTGGACCTTGCGTGTGCACACTCAGGAGGGACGGATGAGATGAGGGAACCGCAGGAGACTATGGACTGCAGGAATGGATTACACATACGACAGAAACACGCATTCATAACGGTTAACGAGTTTCAGCTGACCACCCAACTGGCCAGCCATTCGATAGCAATCTGTCCAAGCTGCTGGAGGGTGGCTCAGAAGCTCGCTTCCAGCAGGAACCGCGGAAAGCTCGACTCAACTTTGAAGGCAGGAACTGCGGAGCCGAGAATTTCTAAATCGCAAGACGCTGCGACATCTGCCTGCTGTCGACTGAGACACAACCCTGAAGTCGCCCTGTAACGTGAGAGGAAGAAGAAATGTGAGATACGAAAACCGTGGTAGAAGATATACTCCAGCATTCGCCCAGCCGACCAGGGAAAATCACGGAAAATCCCACAATCAGAGCGCCACCAGGATTTGAACCCAGGTCATCTGAAAATAACCTCGTGTTACAACGGAGCCATCTCGCTCAGTCTGTGGTGCAGGATTCATTCTCAGCCATAGCACTTATCAACCCAAAGTATTCACAATACATACATCATATAGTGTGGAGTATACAGACGCCATGCTGAAACCCTGAAACGAACAGTAGAACATGTGCATAGCTTTGTTAAAGTAACGATTTAGTTGTAGATGTATCTGAAGAAAAGCAATTTGTTTAATAAATGCAACTATTCCTAGTGACCTTGTTTTAAAACTTCTCTACAGTAAGCCACGATGTGTGTGGAGATTTTATGAAGTGGATTGGAGGACATGCTAAACAGGAAAAGATGAACTGCACCTTCCAGCCAATGATGCGCTCTTTTGTCAGGTGGTTACAGCTCCTTTGCAGTTAAAGTGAAAATGCTGTAAGTTAACATAATTAGAAGCGCTATGTTAGCTCCGGAAGCACAGGTTCACCAACGACGAAAGGAACCCATTTGTTTATATCGTGTTCACCTATCTCTCCACATTTGACTCTGATAAAACCAAATGGCATATTCACAGACTTAAGTGGTTTTTCTCCACACTAATTTAAACTTTACTGTATTATGTGCAACTGACAGTCAACTTTGAATCGTTGATACGCGGTGAGAAATGTGGCGGCTGCGCTTGCGCAGTCACGCAGTTCTACTGTTTTATTTTTACAGTGCAAGCGACGTGCTATAGATGGTGCTAGCGGTAACCAGACAGCAGAGAGTAGAGGTCCTGCGCTCCGTCGAAAAGTTAATCCTGAAATGCCTATTACAATAGGAGGAAAACTAGAAGTTGGTCCGTGAAAGAAAAGCACAAGTAAACGGAGGACAAATGAATGACTAGTAATGTAGGCTGGTTAAGAGAATAAACACCCTAAATGCTTATTTTGTATTTCATATATGTATATAAATAAAAGCATCCACCCAAAACCTAAGTTTCCGCACAGATTTTATGGAATACTTTTAGTTTCCGCACAGATTTTATAAAATACTTTAGTTTCGTTACTAAGTAGCTCATTGGTTTCATACCCGAGCAAATATTAATGACTAGGGCCCGGATTTTGATGAAAAGTCGTCTTTTTTATGAGTAGTCATAGGCGATGTTTATTGGAAATTAAGTGCATTCTGGAACAAATATATATATATATAATTTTTATAGGTCATCAAAATGCATTTTTTCTACATTTGTATAATAGTCATTTTTTAACATTTAGATGCATTTCCCGGTCATTTTCTTTCTTTTTTTACAAATTTATTGGGCATTTTCAGCTGTAGCCCACATTCAGGAGGCCCGGGTTTGATTCCCGTAGCCGACCTGACCCTGACCCATGGGCTTTTGGGGGCATTTTAAAATAATCTGTGATTGGAAGTTCATTTATATCATAATCTTTTATGAAATAGTAACTTTGTAAGTGTTGTAAACACGTAATTGACACAGGTCAGCGTTCTAACAGTGCTGGTGAATTTGACGCATTAATTCGAGGAATCGCCGATTGCATAGGTCAGGACTGCAGGAGCTAGAAGTGTAGCAGTGAGAGAGTAGTTTGTGAGGTGTGTAATGTTGTGGAATTGAAATGCCGAAACAAAAACAGTCAACTGCGTCCTGTTTGAAACAGTATGTTTCAGATTTTGGCGTAAACATATTCTCTACTGATGGAACTGTATTGTTCTGCAAATTGTGCGAAATTAAAGTCGCTGCAGACAAACGGTTCACCGTACAACATGTGCGAGAAAAACATTTGCGAGCTCTTCAAAATGTGAAAAAAAAGACAAGCGTCTCAGTTGCTGTTAAAAGAAACGGCTTCTACGTCAAATAACAAGTCATCTTTCTTCTATGAAGAATTATTTGAAGTGTATGTTAATGCCAATATTCCGATAGGAAAAAAAAGTAATTCCAAATTACAAGGTTTCTTGAATGTCACACTGGTCATACAATTCCAGATGAATAAAATTTGCATAAAAGTTCCCTTCAAAAATGGTGGTGAACTGCAACGCTAAGTAAGGTATGTTTTGCCTAATGGGTACAGTAACTTATTTTTTCATATTTTATAAAATTGAAAGTGACCTGATGAGTTTTAAATTTATTTATTATTTAGTAGCAATAATTGCATTGTTTACTTAAAAAGTTAATTTTAAAATGTGGTTATTCGAACCATATATTCATTATTTTTCTGTGACACTTATTAATTTATTAGGAAAGAAATTGTTAAATTTTGTTAGGTCACTTTTTACATTTTATGTGCCATTTTTATATTTTAAGGGAATTTTATAGCTCATTTTTAGAGAATTTTTAAGTCAACAACTTCCGGGCCCTATTAATGACTGATGTGTCAGCAATGCATTATGATTATCACAATAGAATAGTATCGGCGGCCGTTCTCCTTTGGAACATACCGAAGGTGTTAACTCGTATTCATTGGGTGTTAATCATTAAATCACGCACGATTCGCAATCGTTCATACTTCCAGACTCTGGGGAAGATGGGGAATCATCTTGGTTGGGCAAAACTCCTCAACCCCAGCCGGGAATCGAGTCCGGGACCCCTCGCACAGCAGGCAGGTGCTCTACCAACTGAGCTACGGGACCAGCCGTTTAGTGTTTGTTTTCTGTATTTTTACGCATATACGCTATACACTTAAACACCCATGCGCAAGGTGGGACTCGAATCTGCGACCCTCTACGCAGCGGACGCTAGAGATTAGCTTTCGTATGACAGCAGTTTAACGTTTGACTATGTCAATAATAATGATAATAATAATGATGATGATGATAATAATAATAATAAATTATTAAAATTATGAACATTAAATATCATTACGATTATTAAAATTATCATAAGATATATTATTACTATTATATTATTTATTAATAATCTTACTTTGCGATGTCCTGGGATCGAACCCGAGCCACCTTGGTGAGAGCCAGGTGGTCAACACTAATCACGATCAATGAAAACCCTTAGTCCGCCGTTTTAACCGGAAGCTCAATTTTTTTAAATCGAGCTTAACACAGGGAATTAAAATTGTTCTGTACACTCAAACCACATAACGCCCAGTACTTTTGGAACCCAAACATCAAAGCGGTTAATATCTCAGGCAAGTGTGTGACCCGGTGAAGTTACGGCACCACATAGCGTCGTTATTCACCTGATGTTGGGTGGTCTTGTGAGATATCTGCAGGTAATAAGAGTTCCCTGAATAGGAGTCCGGCTAACTGCCCTTAAACACGAGAACTCTGTTAACACTTAGAAACTGGCCGTGCGTGATCGAAGTTTCCAACTTGACCTCTTGATGCAGAGTAACTCGCATTTGCCATCGCGATAATACTCGACTGGTCTTTTCACAAAAGCGTCCCACATGTTCGAGAAGATTCACGACACTTCTAAAAGTTCCCCGTGGTCAGACAACCCTTCGTTATTGTAATTTTTCTCGACATCTACTCGCGGAGGTTAGGTGGATGGTTCTAAATCAGACGCGCAACGGCAAGTTCGAGGTTTCTGAGCACGTGCTTCCGGTGGGTAGCAAGATATGACTGTTAAACTTGCGACATTAAAATATATGTCTTAATAAAACAGTTTATTTGCACTCCTAAAAGGCGTGCTGCTTAGCAGTGTCGTGCAAGAACATACTGAAAAAGCGTCGACCTCATTTTCCACACCGTATTTCACTCTATACAAGAAATTAAACACTAGATTTTTAACAAAGGGGAAAAATAGTTAAGTCACTGCAGCTGTAATGTAATGAACGGTCATAAGAACTCATAAGTAGTTGGTTTCAAATTATCTGCACTCAACCATTATTTCAATGCATAAAACATAAACAGCGGCCATGAGTTACTGATGGGCAGAATAACACGATCTGTGAGTGTTTTCCGAAATGTGTGAAATGTGTAGTTTTTAACGCCCGCTTTTACTACATACGGCACTGCAGGCGGTGACACTGATGGTACATGAGATGAAGATGGAGCACCGGTGGAATGATATGGCGGGGGAAACCGGAGGTCCCGGAGAAAACCCGCCCCAGCGCCGTGTTGTCCATCACAAATCTCACTTTGCGGTCGCCTGGGATCGAACAGCGGTGCTTTGGCTATCTTTATTGAACAAGTTATGAAGTAAACTAGAGGTTGGTATGGTCCAAATTTTTTAGGACCCTCTCCGATCAAATCTGAATAGAGCCTGAGTTGGCTCTAGCTCGACATTAGGATATACTAGTTTACTACCCAGGCCTTACCATTTGTCTAGAAAAGGTAGCATGAATACATCAACTTATTCCGAGCTGATTCAATACTTGAAATGTGCTCCAAATTTTCTTGGATTTCAATGCAGGAGATGGTTTTGAAACGGAGGTAGACACCTGAAAAACTCTCACGAAATGCATAAATCTTGAAAAAATCTAGATAACACACGGTGCCACTATGATTTAGTTCTTATGCATGTAAGATACTTTTAAAGTTAATTATAACTCAAAATTAAACAAAATAATTGTATAAACTAATTTTGTTTCCCAGAACGACAGGCATTTGGAAGATCGACTTCTTCACAATCGCTGAAGGATTGATTCAGCCACACCGACATGGTTTGTTCTATACCAGCGGTTTCCAACTTCTCTTATGTTCTAATAACGTCAACTTGTCTTTCCTTTACTCACCCAGGTAAACAAACATTAGAGAGGTTTAGCTTTTAGTCCCATGAATGCGTCAAGCTTAGGCGAACGGTAGGTGGAGGCAAATCCGCTGTCCCCTCTTTTGCATTAAATTGGACATCACTGCTCTGTGCTGAATGCCTTATATTGTTTAACTCTTTGAAGTTTTTTTGTTAGGTAGGTAGCGTTGGTGTATCTTAACATGATCCCTAATCAGTTTGTCGCTCCCCTGCAAAACAAATACAATGTGCACCATGCATCATAGGCCTGATAGCCTTACTTGTTATTATGTAGATCCATTTGGTAAAAGACAAATAAATGTACACCGATTAAAATATATATAAACTCTTCAGGTTTAACCTTGTCTAACAAAGACATCACGATTAAATTTCAGCCCTTCCTCAGTTGAATATAACTTAACAGACTGTTGTCAACAGCTATCAAATTATATTTTTGGCCTTATAATGAAATGTGTAGTGTTTAACGCCCGCTTTTACTACACACGGCACCGCAGGCGGTGAAACTGATGGCACAGGAGAGGAAGATGGAGCACTGGTGGAATGAGATGGCGGAAAAAACCGGAGGTCTCGGATAAAACCCGCCCCAGCGCCGTGTTGTCCACCACAAATCTCACTTTGCGGTCACCTGGGATCGAACCCGGGCCGCCTTGGTGAGAGCGAAGCGGTCTAACCACTGAGCCACGGCGCGGCCCATTTGGCCTTATAGATAATATATAGCATGTGCTTACTTTCACCCATTTTAAACGAGTCACTAAACATTACAGCTGCCTCCATAGTTCAGTCGGTAGAGCATCTGCCTGCTTGCGAGGGGTCTCGGAATCAAATTCTGCTTGCTGGGTCTGAATTTTTCACTACCAATTTTTTCCTATCCTCCAAGAGTCTGGAATAACGAATGTGCGAGAGAGAGAGAGAGGGGGGGGGGAGAGGAGAGGGAGATCTAATGGAGAAAGAAAATCAACGAGAACTGTACACGAGTAAGTACCATTGCCGATGAGAAAATATGTTCTAAAAGAAAGTCCGCCGATCCCCTGTGGCATTTCTTGCATTTAACCGTAAAACAGTGTGAGAGTTTCGTCTCCACCACCTCAGTATGTAAAAGCGGACTGGAGCTTCCTTTGTACGGCATTAAGTGTCAGTATTTAATTTTAAGATTCAGGTTTTATCCGTATTAAATTCACGCTGGCTAATATTGAATGCCAAAAGGAGGATAGGATTATAGTGAAGTATTTTGCTGAACATACTCTAATATAATTTGGGAAATTAATGATGGTTCAGATGAGTCCAAAAGCAGAAAGTTGGTCATGGTTATCATAAAGTCGAGATTTCGACACGAGTGCATATTCGCTTGTTGCCCTTCTGGAAACCTCCAAGAGGAGGGAGTCAAGCTCAGGACTCAAGGCGATCAGATCCGTGTCGGCAAGCCCGGACACATGAGGGGTCCCTAATGCCTCCAGATATTAAATCCTGACTCTGAGAGGAACCCCCACTGGATGTCTCTTTCAGGATCCATGCAATATGTTTACGCAAAAGAAACCGACGTCCTATAGTTTGATACTTCCACACGGAAACATGATTAGAATATAAAGTATGTTTAAAACAAGTTGAGTAGGAAGATTTCGAGTTTAAGGAAAACCTTAAGAGTACACCATATTCGTCATCTCACTCAACTGGGATTCCATCTTAATCCTCGGATTACTAAACAGTACTACACAGTGTTAGTGTTTTGTTACACCATCCGCAAGGTAAAGGACAAGGATATAAATGACGGACGCACACTTGTTACCAACGCATAGCGTGTAGTCCAGAAGATCCTTTGTGCTGCTTCCGCAACCGTAGGTTGAAAGGTTGGGGTGACAACTGAAGGATGACCACATACAGATGACGGACACAAGCGATGGGATCCCTAACGTTTCCAGTACGAACATATCTGACGCCTTCCGGCCGCACCCTTTCAAGTTCCTCATGCCTAGGTTCTCCACCAAGAGCCCACAGAGTAGGGGGGATCCTAATAGAACTGATGCCAGAGAAAAAACCTTTACAGAGCCACCGTGCAGTAACAAGCCACGAACACCGTCGACTGGTCCTGCAATCCTGAAGTGGGTGAGAAGGAATGATGGGGAAGGAAATGGTCAAGAAGTCGTGGTATGAAGATGACCACTCCAGCATCTGCCTAAGTAAGAATGTGCACCGAAGATAATTGTACCCACAAGTCTCATGCGCTACCGCTTGCATCATCGGTACAATTTCAGGTACTAAAATAACTCCAGGGAGAATATAAACATCAAAATTATTATACAGTTATGTGGTCGTCGCACACACTTTACTTGTTATCTCTCGTTGAATCTCTTCATGTTGCATGCCAATTGACTCTTAATCGCCCACTTCCAAGCGCAATTAGCTTTTATCCGAATACTGTTAGACAGTTAGATTACCTGAGATAACTATGTTAGAATAATTTACTTGCCAACTTAAACACACATCTGATACACAAAAGGAGAGTTAATCATTTTTTGTTCCTTTATTATGATGAAATGCTGCAGAACTTAGCAAACCTAACAAAACAGTAGTTATTATGTACAAAATGACACCAATTGCCTATTTGAAGAGATTCATGTTTTAAAATGTCGAAGAAACGAGTGAGTCGTGTTTCTCCTAAACATTTAAATAACACTTGACCGAGCGAGATGGCTCCGCGGTAACACAAGTGGTTCGCATTCGGAAAGTCATGGGTTAGATCCCTAGTGGACACTAAATTTCACTATGGGTTCTTTCGTGGTTTTTCCTTGGTCAGCTAGGCGAATGCTGGAATCGTGTCTTCAACCCCGGCTCTTCTCCCTGCCATTTGCTTTCATTTCATCTTCCTCTTTAATGTTACAGGACGTCTCCGAGGCTGCGAGTCGGTCGACGGCGGGTAGATGGCACAGAGGCTTGCGACTTGAAAGTTCTCGGCTCTGTCAGAGTGGCTAAAGGAGCCTCAGTTGCCGAGTAGAGCTTTCCACAGTTTTTCTAAGTCTCCTTCCCATGGTTTGGATGGGTCACCGCCGAGCCCGTCCAGCTGGTTAGTGAAGGCATAACTGTTAGTGAAGCCTGTGTGTCTCTGCCGCTTACGCCAGCCGTTTTTGCAGCCCTTACGTCTGTATCGGTTTCTTTGTCCTACATTTCTTCCGGGGGTACACAAAAAGGATCCAATTGTGGGTCGCAAGACTAAGTGCCCTGTCTGTCAGTCTACCTCTGAGTAGCATTTGGACTCAATATCAATTAAAAGACAATAGTTAAAACGCCTAAATTCCATAAAGAATTTTTGCATTTCAAAGAATCAACATCTGCAGCAGGAACGATAATGACTGTTTCACAATAAATCAATCGACTGAAAACGGCGCTGGGGCAGGTTTTCTTTGAGATGTCCGGTTTCCCCTGCCATCTCATTCCACCGGTGCTCCATCTTCATCTCAAGTATCATCAGTGCTGCCGCCTGCGATGCCACTTGCAGTAAATGCGGGCGTTAAACACTACACATTTCTTCAATTAAGCAGCTTTGGGCTTGGTCTGCACTGGGATGAGTGACAGTCCATCTCTATGAAAGCTCTGTGGGGCATATCCTAAACCACGGTAGTTCGGATTCCACATGAAGCTGTACATCTTCAATGTAGCAAGAGTCTCGATATTTCGATAAGTGTGGGAAGTGGATTATAGCAATTAGGATGCCACATTTTTCGAGTTCTTGAAATTTGTCAACATAATTCAGATTAACCAGCTGGGAAATTCGAAGTAATATCCTTTTCCAAAAGCGGTCACTATTTGTGATTCTTGCGAAAGTGCTTTCTTCATACTTTGTACATTATAGTCTCTTTTCCTGTGTTGGTCCTTGTTCCAGTTTTCTTTTTCAGGCTTATGATTACAGATCGCTCTACCTGTATCTTAATGTGCCTCCATGGACACATTTTACAAAGAAAATACTATTCAGAATGTGAATACAGTACACCGTTACTTGGAACGAGAACTGAAATTTTAAAGCTTGACCACGGTTTCTTAACTTCCCGTTAATTTTGAACGTTCACCTAGCAGAGCTTGTTTTATTATCGTTTCAATTGTTCATGTTCCAGATTCACTGACGGTTTAAAAGATACTTGGCAAAAGACTACATATGCTAATTTGAAATTTATTTTATACTTTATGAAAAGCATATAAAGCTCACCTAAGCAGCGGTATATAGATTTATTTTTCCCACAGAGGGCGACGCATGGGCATGGGCTATTAATTTGTGAGCCACACACTGAAGCCACACACTGCAAGTAATGTCAGAAATGGGAGCGCCTACATACAAAGTTGCGGGTGCTTTTTTGATCTGGGAAGTGAACTATTTTCTTTTTCAGTATTACCAGAAATGCTATCCAGTTTTCATTCAAATACTGACCAGCTAGGGACAATGATATAAATAAAACTTCAGATCTCTAATAATTGACTGCTTTCTCCTTTTTATTTTTTAATTAATGTATTAATTTTATTTTCTAATGCTTAGTTAATTTTCATTGCTTCCTTGTTATATAAGCAATTATGGCACACCCAGGAAACAAAACAGCATATTCATCGGAGAAGGTACGTCACTCCTGTCAGTTTTATGTATCCGTGTAGTAACTAAGACCTAAGTTTAACTTCAAGATAGCAAAGATTTGGGTTTTAATTATTTCATTACGTATGCATTCCAGAAAAGTCATAAATTGTGAGACCATTATGCCGCAAAATGTATATTTTTTGTTATACACGAACTTTGCTTCTTTGAAAGTTATTTAAGAAAGTGGTGTGTCTGAGAAACTTGCAGAACTTTTTCATCGCTGAGAGTTGCTTAAAATATTGAACATATTTTCTAGCCAAACTCGAGAGAAATGTCGGTTCTGAAATTCTTTTAAATGCGAATGACGCATCTATACGAATTGTTTTGTAATATTCTGTTTTTGGTTTTGAATTCTGAGAATTACAGGGATGTTTCTTTGCTTCAGAGTTAAATTTTTCTTCATGGAAGATAATTTCCTATTATTAAAAAAAAAAAAAAAAAAAAAAAAAAACCCTGCCACAATTGTTCTCCATGCAAATTTAACATTTAATGATCTCAAAGTTCTGAATGGAGTGCAGTAGTTCTAAAATGATTAGTTCCATTTTCATTTTACTCTCCTATGCAGAATGTGTACTTCCCAGGACTTAAACATGGGGACAGTGGAGCCTGTATACAAGAAATATCTAGGATGAGGAATTAGCCTGATACCTGCTGAAAGGCTGAAGTAGTGAATGATGCTAAATCTCGGTGCAGTGGTTGAAAGAAAATTTGATAACGGAGCAGGCAGTGGGATGAATGGTGGGGGAAGTTGGAAAACCTGGTGAAAATCCGCCCAGATGCCACTTCGGCAACGGCGCCGTCATATGTAATTGAAGGTTTAAATTTGCAGTAATAGATTTTTAATAACTCAAATTAGAATTCAAGCCTGGAGTTAGAAACTTGAATCAAATTGCGTCTCACGTAGAACTTGAAATTTTTCAAATAGAAAGTCCAAGTATAAGATTTTTCCACTTCAACAAATGTATTAAGTGAATTAACAACATAATTTCGTTTTTAATCTGTAGAAAGAATAAGATCTGCTCGTCTCTGTAGCGTAGATGGTAGCATATTTTCAAGAGGTTCCGAATCCTGGTCACGGAGAGTTATCTGAATAAGGTTTTCTCAGGAGTTTTCCCTTATCCTGAAAAATGAATGCCGGGTAAATCTGAGCTCTATGGAATCTGGGCTCATTTGAACATCATTTCACCCATTTCATTAATCGTTCGGATTGAGTTAATCGTTCGGATTGAGCTAACGTTGAAGGATGTTAATCTGATAAAATTACTATTTTAGTGATTTAAATTAAGAGAAAAATAAATGTTTGAAGTGACTTTTGGGAAATTTTTATAAAACATGTACAATTCTTGACTCCTTTCCTTCTCGTGAGATAAAATGCATTTCGACGACAATTTCAGCTCTGGTTTTGCAAGTAGCTTCCTTAATATCAAGCACCTAAAATCACTTTAATTCAACTTTTCAACGTGTGGAATGCTGGCATAAGGGGTAGAGGACCATAAATGAGCAGGACTGTGTGCTATGCCAAGAGAAGAAGTACAATGCGTGTAAAGTAAACCTTGAGCCTTAAAACTACGACGTTGGCCAACCAAGTACTTACCTGGAAAAAACAATTTGAGGGCTGCTACTAAATAATTAACGACGTTGGCTTGAGATTGTTATATAACACGAAACTTATCTTCTGCAGACAGTTTCTTTATTGATTTGAGTCACTACTAACCACCAAAAGAAAACAAAAGGTGAAATGCTACACAGGGTGAAGGGCACGAGGGGGCTGCCTGCGGTGAAGGGCAATGCGGTGCTTGGTGGAGCGTGCTCCGTTCACACAAAAATGGCGGAAGCATGACAGAATTGTTCCAGGAAATTATCCCAGATATACAGGGGCAGTAGTATGCGATGCAAATGTGAATTTTTGAAAATCCACAGTATGCAAATCTTTTGTTAAAATGTAGGTCGATTATTGAACATAATGGTTATGCTTTTGCCATTTTTTAAACTTCTAGCTTACATGTTTATGTAAATTATTATTTACCTATAAACTCTCTGTTCTAATAACAATCCTCAACATAAAATTATTCATATAAAAATTAGATTTTACAATAAATTGAGAAAATGAGGGAATATAATCTGCCTACATTTGACATTTATAGATCTGGAGAAAGCTTTTGACAGAGTGGGGAGACAAAAGCTATGGGAGATAAAGAAGAATCAGGGATATAAATTGTTCAAACAGTTTAGTATATCAAGGCAGGGACTTCAGACTTAGCATGTCGTACAATAAGGGAGAGTATATACCAGCTACCCAAGGCGTAAGACAAGGGTGTGTATTATCACCCACACTTTTTAATATTTACATAGACGACATAATAGAGATTGAAACAATATATACCAAGTGGAATAAAGGTAATGAACATTAATTTGTAGGTGTTAGCCTATGCAGATGATTTAGTTATTATTCAAAATGCAAGATAATCTCCAGAGAACAACTTACGTGTTATATCAGCTCTGTAAGAAATATTATTTTAAAATTTATCTACCTAAATCGAAAGCAATGGTATTCCAAGATGGATATCGGTAAGATTGAAAACAATTCTAGATAATGACATTTTAGAACAAGTTTGTTATTTCAATTATCTAGGATGTGAAATTTCTTGATTGTGACAGAGATACACAAAATAAAAAAGAAAAAGATCATCTAATGCACGGCACTTTAAGTAGAGTATTAAAAAATAGGCCGATATAAAATTAAAGTTTTACATTATAATGACAGTAACAGTTCTATTGTACGGTACTTAATCCTTGATAATGCGACAAAAATATGTTAGTCATATTCAGGTTAGAGAAATGAACTTTTTAAAAGCAATATTGGGACATACAAGAAAAGACAATATAAGAAATCAGGACATACCTAAGGCAAACATGTTTAGCATAAATGATACATTTAAAGAACATAGAGAGAACTGGGAAGAGCACCTACAAAGGATGGACTGCACTGGATATGAAGTAAGGTTTTAAGTTATAAACCCACAGGACGAAGAGATTTGGGAAGATCCAGGCAAAGGTGGATTGAGATCGGAACAGGCCGAATGGCCTGATAATATGTTAGTATAAATAAGTTTAGAAATACATTTAACACAGCAGGCTTATTTACATTAACCCCTGATTATTGCTGAAAAGCTATTCATTTTCATAGCCTCAATTTGTTAATTTCTCAAAATTGGAACTTTATTTAAAAAGAAAAGTTAATGGAAATTTTCTGTAATATAGTTTTGAGAGGCAGTGCAGACGTTTTGAAACAAATGTAAAACATTGCAACATTTGGAGTATGCGGGGTATGGAAAAAAATGCCGAAAAAGGGTTTCCCAGAAAACAAATTTGAAGTTAAGCGTGCCTTGAGCTCCCTCTCCTAACCTGATTGGCATTTCAAGGGTGAAGGTTGAAAAAAAAATCTATTTTTAATGAAACTTTATAATTCATATTATCTTGTTATGAAGAAAATATATTGTTTTTAACTATTTTTAAAAAAACTTCTGGATAAAATGTTTATTAGCTCAAAAGTACTATGTGTGATCTAAAAAAAGAATGTATGTCTGTTGCTAAGGCCATGGAAAAGTTACTGTAGCTTACAAACCTCTCAATTACATAAGAGCAAAATTCCGTCCTAACACCTGCGCTAACAGTATATTATATAATTAACGTGCTCCAACGTAAGTGATATCGGACGATGAATGAGAGGAGGTGAAATGGTGCTCGAATTAATTCAGGGTCCCTAGAGCTGAGTTACCAGACATTCATCTTTCAGGAAAAAGGAAACCCTGGAAAAAACTTGATCCACAGCTTCTGTTCCGATGAAACGTGGTTGTATCTTAGTAGCTGTGTCAACATTCAACAGTCGGTACTGGGCTTCTGAAAACCCACATCGAGTTCAAGAAATCCCCCATTATGATCGTGAAGTTGGAGTTTGGTATGCTGTTAGTGCTAGATGCATAATCGGTCCAATATTCTTCGAGCAGACTATAAATGCAGAGAGGTCCCGAAATGATACCTTGATCCCATTTTATCATGAACTGAGAGAAGAAGAGAAATCATATGGAAGGTTTCAACAAGATTCTGCCACTGTCCATAAAGCGCAGGAGTCCATTAATTAAACTAGCGAAGTGTTTGAAGATAGTCTTTAGTGCTGGTGTATGACCCTCTCGCTACCCTGATCTAAGAGTGCGTCACTTTTAGTTGTGGGCTAACCTGAAAGACAAAGATTATGAGACAAAACCTCGTACATTGAAGCAACTAAAACAAAATACTAGAAATGAAATCGGAATCATTGCAGTGGCCAAACTTAATCGCGTGAATCAGAATGCGTTCTTCCAATGTTGCTTGGCATGTAAAGATTGTTCATCATGAAAAAAGTGGAATGAACAACCTGCTTTTTATAGTAGCGTCTAATAAATGTCATCTTAACATTATATTCAGGTAAAGGAAACCTCACTTGACTTTTATTCCATTTTTTATTCAAATCAAACGAAGTAGGCTGTATGCCAGAAACAACCGCATTTACAAAACGGATGGAAGACAAAATACTTTGTAAATAATAATTAAGAACTCTTTCTGAATATATTAAGATTTATTCTTCAGTGGTTGCCCGATTATCAGCGTAGAGTAATTAAAGTTGGTTTTATTACAGAAGGCTTTTTGTACAAATCTCTATACGATTCAAACAAATGAAGCCGCGAAGATTTTAATAGTGAATTAGCGGCAAATAAGTCATTTGTAAAACCCATATCAATATATAAACAAAGTGGAGCAATTTCGATGATCTAAAATAAGGAACTGAGTTTTAAAAGCTTAAAGAATTGCTTAATATAATTTTAAAATTGAAAGGAAAATATTACACGTTAATTAATGTTAATTATTGCCGGACTTCGAATTTTATTTGTCAATTTTTTTCTTCAAACAAGAACGTGTTTTGTTTAACGTAATTTTCAATGAAAGCTACTTCACACGAAAGGAAAATTGTGCAAATCATGCAGAATATTAAGTCGTCGTTGTTAATTACTATTGGTTTCTTCGTCTTAGGAAACCTTTATGGTCACTTTCACTATTCTGATAATAATAGTGACATAATATTGACTGTGGAAACACCACAACGAAATTATCAATGGCATTGTGAATATATAGCAGATTTTCTACGAGCTCAAACATCATGGAATGTGGATATATTGGACAAATCAATTGTGGAATACATCACAGTGGTTGTGAAATGCATTATTATTCTGGCTCTTCTTCTGAACCTGTGGAGTCCAAATCTGAAACGTCCACTAAAATTTTTACTTTTTGGTAAACCTTCGGAAATCTGCCGTGACAACATGATAGAGACTAAGAACGAAGATGATGCTTCTAGAAACACTTTCAAAAGCTTCATTAAAGAAGCTGAAAACTACTTAATAGACTCGGAAGCTACATTTAGACTCTATCAGGGAGAAATATTCTTGAACCGTCAGAATACTCAGGATCAAATTCGGCAGCTAATTCTTGAAATGGAAAATAATTTCAAAAGTATATTGGACGAACAAAAGTCAATGCGGAATAAAATAATGCAGATTAGATTGGAAGAAAAATTATCTAAAATACTTCTCACAATAGAGCTTCAACAACTTGAAAGTATGATGTTTAGTGTTAGCAGCATCCTAGCCAATTCACCAGAGCGGATGATATCAACTGTAGAAGATGGGACTCCTTCTTTGGGACAGGATGAACACAGTGAGCGGTCGCGTGAAAAGCTGCGTGTTATAGTGAATGACCACAAAAAGGAATGTGAGCAGGAAATTTCAATCTTAATGTCATAGATTATTACGTACCTATCGCTCCCAGAAATGATCAAGCTGAGGAAGACTAATTGAATCATTTTCAGCAAAACTGGAAGGCAGTGAGGTGGACTTGAAGGAGAACTTAAACAATTTAGGAAACAATTTAAGCAAAAATACCCAAATTTTTAATATTTAGATAATCTTTGTTGTTAGCCATATTTGACTTCCAAACTCAGCATTACAAAGTTCTTAACAAAGTTTGATGATTGTTATTTGATAAAGCACAAGTGTGAAAATAAAACATATAAAACTGCTATTTAAGAATATTAATTATTTTCAAGCTACCTTTTGACCAGATGCGTTACTAGGTATAATATAATGTATAAATAACAGAGCCATTGTGTCGTGCTTATGGAAACAAAAAGTGGTAAGTACATTGAAATTAGGTGAGTACACATGCACTTGAAAAGTATTAAGATTACTTATTCATTTACTTGTGAAAATGTCATGTAGATACTGAATTACAGAATTCATTACACACACAAAATAAGGACAGAAATGATGGCTTTGAAACTTCGTTCTCTTCATGACAAGAGATAACTCTCATTTGAGTAATGTATAAGTATTGAACAATTCAGACCAATATCAATGGAAATGGTTCACCTTCCCCCCCCCCAAAAAAAAAAATGATTTAAGTTAATGTGTTTTGATGAAATTTTTGTTTTTGTGTATTACGGTGTTTTATATCTCTTACGGTCACGCCCACCTTGGTAGCGTAGATGGTAGCATGTCTACACTATGGCTATATGCAATTTTAGTGAAATCTTTGAATTTTTTTTTTTTTTTTTTGAGAAAATAAAGTTCCAATATTTGTCTATCTAAAGGAGAGTTTCTTGAAGTTCTTCGGCTGATTTAAAATCCCCACGAAGGGTCTAATAGTGCCAAATTGAAGCTTTCCGGTGACATCCAGTACAACAGACCTCATTTAGGTGGCCACATCCCTCTGAGAGGTTCGGAAGCCGAGACCGCACCGTTGGGATTCAGAGGTTCACAAAGAGTATTTTTCTCCCTGCCATGCAGAGCCCGGAACACCTGAAGGAACCCAACGGATGATGAATAAAGTGAGGTGAATTGGAGCGGAAAGAAATTTCAGGAAATGTAATGAACCTTCCTACAATTTGCCTAAGGTCTCGGGAAATCCCCGAAAGAAGCCACGTGCCAGGAAGTTTGGCCTTGGAAATCGAAACCATGGTCTTCCGAATATTGGTGACAGACGTTACCACCTGAACCATTCGTTTCGTTCTGGTAGGGTGAAGTCTAATACTCAAAAATGTACCAGAAAAGCAATAAAAGTTTATCCAATTGTGAACATGGAAAATCAATTGTAAATTTCCTACAGTTCGAGAACGGTAATTCCCGTTCATGGTTGTACTTCCATTGTGCTGCCTTCACTAGAAAAATTTGGAGATGACCGTGACAGCACTTAGCGTTCTCTATGGTAACATGCTTGGAAAAACAAATCATGAATAGTAACTTCCCGTACTCACTATGGGTTACTGTTTGATTTCTTTTCTGCAGTCGACATCTGCGTTTAGTCCTAAGAATTAGAAACAGTAATAGGTGCCACGCTATGACAAGTGCCCCAATATTCACGGAAATTATGTAGAAAAGTAGATTAAGGTACAGGCTTTCATGTAAAAATAACATTATTGCGATATCTATGCACGTCTTTTTTTAATTCCAAAACGGTACTGACTTAAAAAACATGCCTCGTATATCTGCCCTCACATTCAGTTTAATTTCAAACACTAAAGAGATTCTTATATTCGGAGCTTCCTGTCAAATACTTAAAAAGAAAGTAATCCGCGAGGACGAGGAGAAAGAATGAGGGAGAGGGAGAAACAGAGGGTGTGCACGTACACAAACTTAGGTGATTATTTTAGTGATGCAGGTCGTTTATCCAATGCCGGATATTAGATATAAATAGGATAATGTGTCGGCGACGGAAGTAGCTGTGCCCAATATTTTTCTTCACCTGGACGTTCATGAGCGGTAATCAAGTATTACGTATTGGCGGCAGTAGCGTGGACGACAATACATTTCAAGATATATAGTTCATCTTCTGTAGGAATTTCGTTCCTGGGTTTGTCCTGTGCTACTATAAAAGCCACCACAGGACATTTAATGGCATGTTACACGCCTGTGGTACCTTTAGTTGTATGAATAAGCAGTAAACATGTTTTTCTTTGGATATCCTTGCCCTGTCTGCTCCTTTAACCCTAGTTTCTGTAAATATCACATTCTATACGCCAATCCGTTCTCACAGCACACGACTCTCATGTGACCTGAATGTTTTAAAGCGTAGTTTCTTGCACGTGCATATCGTTCTTCACAGTATTCTAACGATTTCATTGTGTTGAGGAAATAGTAAAACCCAAAGACAAGTTTCCTTCAAGGTTGCCTTCACCATTCTGAGATGAGGAACTTCATAGCTTGTTAGTTTATTCAGCGAGTTTAATAATTATGATATACGTCAATATGATAAATACTTGCCGACTATATACATATTTGAAGTGTTCAAAATCGCTTAAATTTTGATACTATGATATGAACCGATGATGCAGTTAGTTTCTAAGGACTAAAATGTTAATAAAATACTGAATTGTAAATAACTTTGGACTAATTATTAAATCCAGATAGTTGAACAAAACCATAAACGACACTATGGTTGATGATTCCTAGTTTTTGAAATTTACAATATTAAGTTTTCTTTAACACCTGCTATAATGATGTAGACCGAGGTTCTAAAAAAAGTTTTATAGCGGGAATTGATGCCTAAGTTTCGGGTACTTTCCTGGCATTAGCCAGTTATTAGGACTGTTATTCTGTTCAGACAAAGATCATTTAAAAGAAATAGTTTATTCATCGCGCTTCAAAACATATTTCCGGTATTCTTTATCGATTTTGAGTACTCTAAAAAAAAAATTAACATTCCATTAGTCGTATACCTTCTCACACGAAACAATCCATTCAGTTTGCACCTACCTTGTATCCAGCGTGCAGTATAAAATACCACTGACATGGAATATGCATTTCATGGCAACGTGCTTTCGATTCACACGTGGGCCTTCTAAGGTAACACAACACGGAAAAATAAACCGAATGGGCTGCTCGAGGCGGTATACGAACCCGCTGTCTTGCGGCTACCAGTCCTCACCTCATCAAGCATGAACACGAAGGTCTGTGTTAAATATCCTTGTTCCTTTAAACATATCAAATTAAAGGTGGTGCAGTTCTAGAGGCATGGCATTGCTTGTTTTTTAAACATGGGCTACAGATTTGGCAGATACTCATTGAAAATGTTACGTTCAGTGAAACATAGGCCTAATATTCATTTATAAGCTTTTATGCTTTTATTATTAAAACACAGATGAATATCAAAATAAATATGCAGGACGTGGCAAAGAAATGTGTACAGAATAATAGTCTAGAAAGTAGGCATCAAACTAAGCATTTTGTAACATGGGAGTAGCAAATGCAGTATAAAAACAGGAGCGTGCATGAACATATTTGTAATCTATCTTTATTAAGCAGTTTCATTTTTCACTTAAAATTAATTGTAGATAACTCGCACGAAAATGCATGCTGTGGGCTGTTTCAACTAATGAGTACCGGTACACAATGGGAAACTAACCATTACATGCGTTTACTGTTGTGTTGTAAAAGAGGAGCGTTCGGTATTACCGTACCATCCAATAGGCTTCACACTGAATATCACACACATCTAGAGAAAGTGACTAGTGCTATGCTATATTCTTTGTACTGAACACGACGAGTATTCGGTATTTTTACCATTCAGTACTTTTCACCTTGGACATCAGACACACCTAGTGACGGTGACTATTATGTGTTTCAAATGGGAGGAGTTCTCACCTGTAGCGAATCAAATGCGTTAGAGCCGTCAGCGGTGCCACCTCGTTATCCCCAATCTCTTAGTGTTTCCCTCTCTCTCGCACACTTGCGAGGTTCTTGGTGCTAACGCAAACTGGATTTTCCAAAGATTTGTAATAATGTAGTTGTTGAAATCACAATTGCAACATGAATATTCGAAATGTTTCAAATATTTAGGTCAAAGTTAATTATAGTATATGAATTACTTACTTTTCTAATCCAACGAAAATAGGTGCATCCGTATTGCTGTGAATGTTGCTTACGTTAAGAGATAATTCGTCATTGTCATTGTCTTCGTCTGAGTGCTGTAAATTTATGGTAGGTTCCAAAATCTCGTCATGTGCTGTTTCTTTCCAAAAGTCGGTCTTTTTGTATTAATAGCTTATCTGATGTCTCACGCAGTTTTCCCAGTCTTGTGTTCCTTGTCAATTTCTTCCTAAATAAGTCGTTCAATGTCAGTTTAAAAATATTATATCTGTTTGCAACATAATTTGAGCCCACATTAACTCTATTGGATTGTTCCAGCAGTAATAAGAGGGGAAAGGTGGATCGTGTCTGATTGATAGAGCTGATACACTTTCATGGAAGAGTAACTGAATAATACTGCTCTGAACTGTAGAGTAAATAGAGATTACGAATCATTCATAAACAAAGATATACTGTGACCAGACACGTTCTGCCAGACCAGCAAGAAGTGTATCGTTTCCTCTCACCGAATCTAAGAAACACCTTGGCTTATTCAACGTACATATTTCTTTTACCACGTCATGTCAAATGTTTACGTTTAAGTTCTGAGTAATCCTAAATATACTTTCACACATGCATGCTAGCCAGTAATGATATTCATTACATTGCTTACGTCGCAATGCGCTGTTATAATATAATGGTATCTACTTTATTTATTTGTATTAGGAAAACTTTTTGAGCTAAAAATATGGGATTTTTACGGTTATGTGAAGTACATACATTACTCTCTCCTTCCTTATGGATCAGTTTTTGAAGTTTAGTTTGCCGCTCGTCACACACCACTTAGGGGGAATCAGTACGACAACACCGCAGGACTCCGATTGGTTGTTCACCTAGTAGCGTTCAAGGACAAACACCTTCCCATTTGAAGCACATAATGGTACTGTACTACATCTACTGAACAAGATGAACGTTCAGTATTACCGTACCATCCAGTAGGCTTCACGCTGAACATCGGACACATCTAGGCACAGTGACCAAGTACTGTACAAGAGTTAATTTTGTTTACATCTGACACGCCACAAACAGGTTTCATAGTTGCAAAAGCTAACATGACGGATTTTAATGTTGAGGGATGTACCATAACTCATAAAGATTTTACTTGTTGCTATTCTCAAAATGCTTTTTCTGCTACGTCTGCTTGCTCCAAAATTGTGTGCACTTTTAAACTTCCTCCACAGTACATAAAAAATGAGGCTCCATATTGTTATTCAAAGTGTGCTAAACCTGGACACGGTTGGTCTACAACGCAACAGCTGCAGTTTAGAAACCTTGCCATTAGTTAGGACAAAAGTTGTTGATTACTAACCAGTGCCTTCTGGGCATAATTTAAACCTCTTCCCTCCTCACCTGTCTTTGCCATCGCTTCCTTTCCAAAGTTGCACGAACGACATGCCTGGTAAAATAGCGCTTTGCGGTCAAGTTTTCTTTCCTTATGCAATATCTAAAAGTAGCACTTTCTGGTTACGCTTCTTATAGCCTCTGTGTTGTTCAAATGGCTATAAAACTTATCTGACAGTAGCTTTATAAGGATACGTTCTCCGGATAATATATCAAAGTCTTGTGATGTGCTACTGGGTGCTCACACCAAGAAGACATTTTTAAACATACACCTACTAATATTATAAAGAGAGAAAATGAGTCTATGTAGCGTAATGTCAAAAACAACTTAACCGATTTTGGTAAAGGTTTCATCATTAAAAAGCCTACTTGCTTCGTACAAACATGGAGGTACATAATTTTCTAAATTCAATTTATAAGTTACTAAAATGTTTAAAACACTTGCTAAAGCATTCTACGGAATTCAGAGTAGAAAATAGTTCTGTATTAAGCAGAGCATAAAAACATTTAATGTACATGCACATTTAATTCCTGGCATTGTATATAGATGGCCATAATCTAACACTTAAACAAACAGAAGAGAGCTTAAAAGCGCCATTCCATCCTGTTTATAATGGTGGGAACGCATGTATCCTGCAGTTTATCAAATTTTGTATATGAGTTGTTCGCCGGACTCTCTGTATGATCTTTATTTTATTTCTGCATATTCTTGCTCTAAATACCAGCCTATGGTAAGCAGAGGAGGATTATATTCCACAAAAAAGCGCCGAAATTTCACTAGCAACAACTGTTTTGAGATTTACAGAATAATAAACTGTTGTGTCTGTCGGTGAACAACATAATTGGAAAAAGTAAGGTCAGTTAAATACCAGACATTGGTGTTTTTTATATCCAACGTCTTCAAGGATACGACATGAAGATTTTCAAGAAAATAACTCCCCATCGCAAATTATCGTTTATATAGAATCATTTTCGTTATTTTGATTTGATCAGTAAATCAATAAGAAATTGACATGAAATAGAAAATATTTTAAGATTCGAGGGCTTTTCAATAAAGAATGATCACAATTTTTTTTTGACAACGTACCTTTACTCATCCTCATTTTGATTGATTAGTGGTGTTTTAGGGCCCGTCGATTTTGATGGTCCTCCTCAAAATAGTCTCCCCTGAAAGCGATGCATTTATCCCAGTGTTTCTACCAGTCTTCAAAGGCATACTGGAAACCATTTTTTGAGAGAACCTACAAAATCGCCTCCGCAGCCTTCACCACTACTTCTGATGATGGATAGTGCCTCCCACGAAGGCGTTTCTTCAAGTTAAGGAATAGAAAAAAGTCACATGAGGCTAAATCCGGACTATAGGGAGGGTGAGGGATGCACTTCACGTTCATTTCTGCAAGATATTCAGCAACAACATTGGCAATATGCGGCCAACTTGGAACCCATCGCGCACAAACAAGTCTCATGTGTAATTTTTCTGTCACCAATGTGTGGGTGGCACCCAATGAAATGTTTAGTATTTCAGAAAGTGATCTTAAGGTAATTCGTCGATCCTCTCTCAATGGCAGCAGCAGTGGTGATGTTTTCTTCCGTGAGAGCAGTAACTGGAGCACCGGGTTCACCTTCCTTTGAAATTGATTGTCTCCCCTCTTTAAGCATTTTAAACCACTATTGAGCTGTGCTGTACGCAAGAACAGACTCTCCACAGGCCTTCTGTAACATTGTTTAGGCCTCAACTGAAGATTTGTTGAGACGAAAGGAGAATTTCAAAGCCGCATATTGTTCCTCGCATGTTACCTCCATTGCAGCGGTAGGCGATACTGAACATATCTGAACTTGCCTGGTTCTCACCGGTGGGAACCAGGAGTACCAACAATGAAACTACTACGGCGTGTTTGTTTCACATTAAGCTAACAGAATATAATATGATTGAATTATAGTGGGAAAAATTATGACCGTAAAAAAATTATGATCATTCTTTATTGAACAGCCCTTGTATTAGCATGACCTGTATCTTGACGTTTCTGCGAATTGCCTGTTCATTCTAAATGACTCGCATATACACCCTTTGATAAAAAAAAGGGGGGCGCAAAAGCTCTGGAAGCGTATATTTTTCTAAGTCCACATAGTTTCCAAGGGTAGTTTACAGAATCCTTTAATAAATGAGTCTGAGTTACTAAACATGCACTGATAGCCGAGCGGTTATAAACAAGTATGCAGGAGCTAGACCTACAAAAGTTCGAATCACGAACATAATATTCATTTTTTTAAATTGTAGAAATGCAAAATGTGTTACGCGCATTGTAATATAACTTCCAATTTACTTGATTTACTTGATTTTATGGCATTTATTCTCACACATAAAAACTGAAACACTCTATTTTTAAACTAAATGGAAATAAATAGTTTATTCCTATATGTAAAATCGATTAAATGTGGAAATTAACTTACTGTCGGGCGTGTAAACGCTCTGCTTCTATTACTTCCCTCATTCTGCGGGGCATCGATGAAAACAAATGCAGAGTGACATTTTCACAAGAGGGTAATTATGTATATGCCAGCACCATTAATAATAGATGAATGAGCCCGAGTGCTGACAGCCAATATTAAGGCAATTTTCTAAAGACATTGTATTTATTTTGAAAACAACAAGAATTTTATTTTCGTTCTTATAATTGAATTTGTTCAAAATATTTTTATTTATCTTCTGCATGAAAAACATAAAGCATTGCTATTAAAGTAACAATAATAAAAAGAAACATGCACATCAAGGATTCGAACTCATATTGGTCCATATACAGAGGACGTAAATTACACAAAAAAAAAAAAAAAGAAAAAAAAAGAACAGCGTTTTACCGCTCGTCTACCATGCACGCGATCAAGCTACAAAGTATCTCCCTATCCATCGTACAGATTTTTCTTTGTCAGTTTTATTTCTCGTTAGTTTTAACATTACTGTGTATTTTATTCTCATTGTGATTTTAATGTGTGGATATATTGTAGACCTCTTTTACCCGGTTTTTTATTGTTAATAGTTTTTAAAAGGGTCCTGATGACCACGCCGTTGAGCGTCCTTATACCCACATCATCATCATCATCATCATCATCATCATCATCATCATCATCATCATCTATATGTATCGTATAGCTTTGAAATGAAGCCAGGGTGGTATTGAAGGGCATATCGTGAACGCAGCGTCATCAAATGCTTCCGATGTTTTCCGAATCGAACTCTTGTTTCTGGTAACTGTTTTTTTTTTCCTTCCCTAAGGGGCTGTATATATCTAGTAAACTGTAAAACATAGCTAAAATGTTACTATGTAAAACGATGCATATCTCGTTAAATCATATCATTTATACATTTCTCTGGCGTTAAGCATTTCCGAAATGTTATTTATGTATTTATAATTTTCAAGAAGTAGCTTTTGTAGTGATCCGCTTCTTAAGAATCTGATAACATTCACTTTAGTTTACTATATCCTTAAGTACCACGAAATATGTAATGACATTTATATATGTATATGTAATCAACGATCTACACCACCTCATGCACACACATGCAAGCCAGAGGTTAAACAAATGAACGGCGTGTCAACTGCCAAGATCAAATCGCGCCGTCGGTGTGCCGAAATTTCGTCCCGCAGGAGTTTGTAAATTCCTTTATCTCTGGTGATAGTTTCTCGGGCTAACAGCCAGGTCAGATTAGGGTAACTACCCAAGCTTTCAGCGACTAACTCTGCCGCCATCCTCAGGGGAACTGAATCTAGGCTATTGATGTTGCGATATTTACAACGTTGATGTTCTTTGATGCGATCTTCCTACAGAACTTAGGTACAATACCTGCGTCACGACATCTTAACAAGAATGCAATCTGCTGTTAGCCGGAGAAACTATCATCAATAATCAACGCCGGGAAAGCTTCAAGGCATTAATCCTTTTAATCTATTAACACGGGACTTTAGCTTTTAAGCATACTTATGACATAATTCTTGGCCGGGTTTAAACTCGCGACCTTGTAATCACTAACTAGCCACATTCACCGACAATATAGCCGATATGGAGAGATGTGTGAAGCACTATGCTTCTCGCAGTCGAAACCTTTGAGTTTCGTTATTTACACACGTTATCTATCGTAGCTCCTTATATGCTTTGTGGGCATCTGTCCTATACATGAACTGGAAAAGCCACAGCCACATTATTAGGCTAGAACCCACTTGCATTCCTTTGCAGAAATGGGATCCCTGACGTCATTTTCATATGTATTGTATTTTAATCAAAACATTTTAGAACTATTTTTGAAAAAAAAAAAATCAAACCTTTACGTCTCGTATTTTGGCAGGAACTACATTGTTTAGTATTTATCAAGCCTTATGCTCTTTTCAGCCTGTGTCTCACATACACATACACCAATATTTTTCTAAAAAAAAAAATGCCATTTTGCCATTCAGAGGCTCTCAAATCAAGCATTTCCGGTAAAATCTCTACATCGAGTTTTTTGTGTGGAATGTAGTAGTCTTACCCACAAGTTACGTGATAAAGCAATAAATAAAAACACGACTCGAAGTGTTTCTCCTAAAAAGTCATTAAAGAGCAACCGACTAATGGTTGATACCACAAACTCCTGCTGTTAGTGTGACATAAATGGATACTTAAGTTTATTTACATCACTCGCAAGGCTTAAAATTCCTTCAGGTTATCTAGTAAAGCAGTTTGTCTTAGCATAGCGTGTTCAATTCAGTTAGTAACTACATTAAATTAACACGAGGTTTTCACACCTGCTCTGTTACGATAAATGAAAGGTGTATAAGATATGCATTTGTGCAGGTAATGCCATGAAAATACAAAAAACTGTATTTATGAAGCGTAAAAGATGGGGCAGAAATATGTGATAGTCCAGGAAATTGTATTTTTTGCTTAAATACGCGTTTATAGTGGTAACAGGAAGAAAGAATCACTACTACCAAGTCGTCTTGTATTTCTAGAGAACGGAGTTCCCATATATTTTACATGTAATTTTTTTCCCCCTAGTGTACGTCCTCCAACGTTAAGTCATATCGGACGGTGAATGAAATGGGTGAAATGATGCTCAAATGAGCCCAGGGTCCATAGAGTTACCCGATATTCTTCTTTGAGGATAGGGGAAAACCCTGGAAAAAACTTATCCAGGTAACTCACCCTGACCAAGATTCGAACTCGGGACCTCTTGAACGTGAGGCAGACATGTTACCACCTACGCTACCGAGGCGGACATTTTACATGTAGTACTGCATGCGAACCCAGAAAGGACCCAAAAGTTATGCAGTCCCTTTCTTCTCAATAGAAGAAAGATCGCAATTTTGTTTAGAATTATTTAACTCAAAACCAACTTTTATTGCGATTTTATTCATTTAAGCCAGAACAGCATTTATTCGTTCATAGTGAATGCGAATTCATCAAGATTTTATTCTAAAAGACGTTCAAATAACTGCGAAAATATGAGAAAAAATAATGCATTGAATCAAATGCACTTTACATTTACCATTACATTTTAAATAAGAATTAAGCTCTAGTGAGGATCAGCACTTTGCAGCAGAACTGATTAATAAGGTGCCTGAATATTGCTTTAAAAGGCGCATTTATTTAAAAGCACTTACATAAGTTCTATTAAAATGTAAGTTAACTTTGCATCCAAAGGATAAGCTGCTGATTACATATATTGCATTTCAAAATTTAGAAACGATGATGCAGTGTATTTTACTCCGTATTAAAATAATACCGATGAATTATATTAAGAATGCACGAAAATGTTGCAAATAACAATTTACGTTTGCGTTTACATATTGCATATTGAAATATAACACAAATTTTTTTGTCTGAAATTAACAATTGACATTACTGATAGCGATGTTAATATAAGAATTTTTTAAAAATAGGTTTTCGAATGACTGAAATTTAAAAAAAATGACATTTACAGCATATCTTGTTACATTCACATGAGTATAAAAACTATTCTTATAAAAATATTATTCAAGATAAACCTTTGCAGAGACAGCTACATTACACATTTCGTTATGGATAAAAAGGCAATAGTGACAGTTAAATGTCTGTCTGGACGCTATATCTTGGCCTTCAAATTTTCTACTTTATTAGTTAATACAGTCGAGAAATTCAACTCCAACTATTGAAAATAGATATCTGTAAAAAGGCGCATTGCTGAAAACGTTATTGGAAATAAAGTTTGTATCTCAGTTGTATCGTGTAGGATTAAACAGAATTACTTCCTAATGAGGACGACTTCACATGCTTTTCCCGTAAATTTCAATATAAAATGTTAATTGTTTTGCAAATATCTTTAATATATTGTATTTTAATCAAAAGCCTTAGTTATTTTTGTCTAAAAAATGTATTTGAAAAAAAGGTCCAGGTAAATTATAGTTTGGAGCGGAATTTTTTGATTGAAAGTCTTCCTCTCATATATTTGGCAAATATGAACTTAAAGTTCACACATACACACCTTTTTCTATAAATAAATTTACTCAGTGAGCCTCAGGATATGTAGTTTTCATTAAATCTCAATATCCAATTTTTTCAGTACCTCCTCTACATATTGGGTTCTGGTGAAGAAAGTAAAAATTGCCGAAAACTGAGGTAGTTTGTACTCATTTAATTAGTGTACTGAAAGGTGTTAGTTTGTATAAGTGTATAGCTGTTGTACAAGTATAAACAGAAGAGGCATATTATGAGCTAATTTAGAAAATTAAGTCATATTTGTTGTGTTCAAGAAAACTCCTTAAAGCAGATCTTATTGAAAACTGTAGCATTAACGCTCTCTATATATCTCAGATTATACAAAAATAATTACGAATGAAGGGAAGTTCAGAGCATAATAGCAACCTGCCGTACTCATTAACGCGAAAAAGAGAATACTGACGTGTCTCATTCTTAGTTCGTCATGAATTTATAGCCACCCTTCAATTCCTAAGTAGGCCTCTCTCGGCTAACGATTAAATAGGAATGTGATCTTTTTTCCAAGTCAAAGTGGCCCTTCTCTAAGTGTAATAGCGACAGTTTATTAGCCTTAGTAAAGAATAAGTAATATAAAACTCTTTATATACTGAAGATGATGCTGTTACCTAGTTGTTGGAGTGCTCGTCTCTCACTAAGGCTACTTGGGTTCAATCCAAGCGGACCGCATGTAGGGTTTCCGTTGGATGAAGCGTCGTCCAGGTTTCTCAGGTTTACCGCGCCATTCACTCTAATTGCTCCACCATCACCTTTCCTTTCATCCATTTCGCTTCATTTCTTATCTTCTTCCTCATCGTCATATCAGGCTAGAGGCCGATCACTGATCCAAGGTCCTCTGTTCATCCAGAGGCTTCTGACTCCAGGTGTTCTTACATACGAAGGGATAAGCGTCTAAGCAAGTAATTGTATACTGAATGTAAATAAAAATGACCAGATACTTGCGGCCAAGAAAATAAAAACTAATGAAGCAAAAGCAAGAAGGATATAATATATATCAATAAGTATGTATTTTCGTAATCTGAAACACATAAGGATTTATCTTTGAAGGTAAAGTCGAGGATGATCTAAAAAGCAATTCCCACGGGATGGATACACAGAAATTCTCCGATAACATTCTTTGTTGTCGGTTTTGATAGAAAGGTGTAGGTATCCATGCGCGGGCAGTTCCGGAAGAGGTAAAAAACGATCAGGAAGTCTCAGCTGGTACTGATATAATTATAATGCTGCCTGTAGGGAGAAGAAGCGGTGTCTGTAGACCTTCCTGCATTACCAGTCGGATGGCAGATGGTAGCACGTCAGTTGTAGCGAACACATGCTATCTCTCCCCACCTTTGTATCACATTTTAGACAAAGCTGCAGTAATAGTGCGATTCCTCAAACAGGCCGTTTATTGCTTTCTCCAGCCTTTGATGACGTAGCAGTATGGAACCTCTGAAAAAACGTAGTCGCAACCAATCGATATACTCGGGGCAAAAGGAGATGTAGCCACTGAAAGGCCAGTTTATTTGGTATCAGAATTAAATTTATAACACTTACTGTACACGAAATCATTATAGGCAGAAACCTGTGAAAATTGTTGGCTCAGAATTTTGCACATTCATATTTTTATTAATATTTCAAAGATATCTTCAGAGCGTTTCCGTTTAAATCCTTGTCATGTATGCATTTCAATGGCAGTTCTAAACCTAAAAGGCCATATACATTAATACATTAAAATTCTTATTTCTCAGCATGTTTTTTTCAGGGTATGTGAACTCTTAAATGCTCCTTACGGAGCAAATTTCAGTTAGATTTTTGTAATGGTAATTCCTGACATAAGTAGAAGCTATGAGTGGACATTTTATATAAATGAAATTGTGTATATAAACAAAATATGTACCTCTAAAATAAAAGTATATGAATAACTAGTAATTTTTACTGCAATTTAAAAATAGTCCGGTGCATTTTCAAAAGTGATATGCTCTGGACGTAATTTGAAGTTTTATTTGAAAATTTTGAAAACTTCTCACCAAGGAACCATTCGAAAATAATTTATTTTTTCCTAAAAAAAAGTATACAATGTATTTGTATAACATTTTGCAATTAGTTCCATATAGCAGTAGTAGTATTTAAAGGAGGTATCATTTGCTTCATGTCACAGAATTGGACATCTTTTTCAGTTTGTCTCCAGAAGTTCCAGCATGTTTTACTTGCATGCTTATATAAATATTATTTTTATTGCATAAATGCATTGACGTGATTGAAATGCTTTGCATTATACATTTTTTGACACTATTTTGACAACATACGTACATAGGGGAGAGTCATGCAGTATCGGCCGTTATGCAGTACCAGCCACTGCCGTTATTTCCCTTTTCGCCTCCATGTGGTAGAAGTTTCCAATAAGCAGTAGCAAGCTTGTGCATCCAAGTGCGCTATAGTCGGATATCATCTTTCTCTCTTCAGTTCTTTGCTCCGAGTGCTTGATGATTAGTGTAGCTCTTAGCGCATGGATATAGCAGCGCTATATTTGCGATCTCTATAAACCAGGGAGCTAAATATTTGTGAACTGAGCCGAAATAGTGACAATAAGTTCCCATGCTTTCGTATTATACTATTGTTCTATATGTGGCACTGCAATGCGACCACTAATCACAATCTATATTTTAACATAAAAGACAGTGGCCGATACTGCAAGACACTTTCTACAAGCCTATAATTCTAGCTTTTTTACTTTCGATGTAATATAGTACTAGATATAAATAAAAATAAGAATTACCACATTATACTATCTATAGAACATGTCTTGAGGTAAGAGAATAATATAGTAAGATTCCGATTAACCATCACAGCTACTGAGTAAAGTTAAAAAAAAAAAAAAAAAAAAACTTAACCCGGCCGATACTGCACGACCTTTCCCTACATGTATACAATGTACATTACTATACATAAAAACAACTAAACACATTTTCAAACACTTTTTTTCTAAACATATGACCGTTTACTTTTTATTGAAACAGTAATTTTCTTGTTGTATTTTTCGGAGGTTGTACAAAATAACACAAGACATCGTATCCTGTGGTAGATTTTCAGTATGAAAAAGTGCAGAAGAGAGAAAATAAAGGGCTATAGATAAGTTTTAAGCAGCCAGTTTAGAACTTTTCATTATTGGAATTAATGACCCCATAAGAAAACTATGTAATTTCCTAAATGCTTAAGCACTGTTTTGTTATGAAAAATTTAATTTTATGAGTTTTCTTAAATTTTTATTCTGTATCATATATGTATTATCTTAAGGATTGCATAACCTCGTTTAAAACCATTTCCAACCCATGAAAGACATCTTTTGGATCATTGAACATGATTTTATACATTCATTTATATTTTCCAGACATTTTGGAAGGTACGGGATACTTGCTTGCCCGGCTGAAAATTGAATCGTGTAGTTTTGTACTTAGAAGCCAGTAACTGACCCCTAGATGGAAAATAGAAGAGAAGGGATCGACGATTTCATTCCAGCAATTAAAAACCCTGGTAATATATATTATGGAAATAGAGAAGTCTCAAAGTGATGAACTCTGTAGTACTGTTAACGTTCACTCCCAGCCTTAGCAGATGTGGGTGTGCAAACGCCCTGAGATCACTATCCAAGGAGGTGCACAGCTCGTTTTCTTCGAGAGAAACGTGGGATCACGATTAATGGACTTGCACGTATATTATACATCTCCAAAGGCAATACGCTTAATTCTGAAAGTATGAGAATGCATCACGACCAGGTTGAATGCCTTTGAAAGAAAGTGATTCTCGAGACAGTATGTCGAATCTGTGTTGACTATCATATCGCTCAATAATTCCAACTTTTCGAGTTTTGAGTAATTGTCAAGTGAAGGAACAGGAATAATTTACTCTAGATTTGTACTCCTATTGGAATGGGTTTACAGATTATTTTTTCTCTACATTTAAAAGCTGCACTTACTCTGTGCAAATTTTCACTTGCTAAACATTAGTTTTATCTGTTAGACATTTGAATTATATTTCTTTACCAATATGCTGGCTTTTTGATATATTTAACTATAAAAAAAGACTGTCAAGTTACCACTTAAAGCAGGATAGTATAGAGTAGAGAAGTTTAAATTTGTCAGAAATTTATAAGACCATTTACATCATATATTTGGTTTTAAAAATTAACAGTGTGATAGGAAGTATGCTGCATTGCAGTTAAAGTATTAACGAACGATGCTGCTACCGGTGGAGAAAATAAACACTTCACCGAAAATATTTTGTCACTTTTCTAGTGTCTCATTTTGCTCCACAAGTAATGTTTTTTGGTAAATGATGGATAAATTCAGAAGTGCAATTTGTTCTTCGAAAGACCAGAGTTCACTGCTCAGTTACACCCATTATGCTTTTTATGTCTTAAAATATCTCCAGCAGTGTAATACAGCTAATTTATTTCCCTCGTGGTAATTAGTTGTCATCCTTAAGGCAGCTTTGATTACATAAAATCATGTAGTGAGTGAAAATTCACCCAGATATTAAATAACCAATAATAATGGAAACAATGAACTCTATTCCTGCATATAAAGTGAAGGTGGGTACTACATAGAAGACAAAAAATTCAGACAGGAACAACAGCACACAAGATAGTGAAAAAACGAAAATATTTCTATAAGGATAGACTAGCAGAGTTGAATTCTAAACTTCTCAAGAACTTTGCAACCCTAAAACGATTTTGAAATCGCCTGTCTTTATGACTTAGCCTTAGCAATGTTCACTGCTTATCAATAAAGATAGGCCCTGAACTTCTAAACGTTTACCATGAATTGAACGAATTGTTCCTAAAATAGGCCGAGCAGTGGCCAAGCGGTTAGACCGCTTGACTCTCACCAAGGTCGCCTGGGTTTGATCCCAGACACGCTTGTGCGATTTTTGGTGGACAGCATGGCGCTGGGGCAGGTTTTCTTCGGTACCTCTGGTTTCTCCCGCCATCTCATTCCACTGCTGCTCCATCTTCGTTTCATGTACCATCAATGTCACGTTCTGTGATGCTGCATGTAGTAAAAGCGGCGTTAAACACTTCATTCATTCGTTTCTAAAAGACCTAATAAAGTAAAGCAGATATAAAATTCTGAACTGGATTATCACTAATAAAAATAACCGAATTGTAGTTTAATTATCTAAAAATTAGGGAATATACAGTGGTATCCTCTTTGAAGAGCTGGAGTATATTTGTTAAGTCGATTTAGTAAAGCGTTTCCTCGTTGTCTATTACATTTTTATTGGTAATTTCTGTTTTAACTATATTTTTTATCAGGATTACGTGCTAATTTTGAATATGATTTTTTAAAAAAAAATCATTGCTTTATGAATGTAACATCACATAGGGATGAATGGAAGGAAGTAAGATAAAATTATACGTTACGCAATTCTTAACCAACAATGCTTACACCTATTTGTAGCACTCTCCAACTTCACTTCATATTTTCAATGGTATGTTTTATGTGTGAAACCTTTATCTTCTATATCTCCATACGGCTGATACTTTATTGATGCAGTTTGGTACTTTGAGATAATCTTTCCAAACTTTAAAATTTATAAGTTTTGCGTTATTGAAAATTGTTGCGATTAACCTTATATTAATTAAGGAATGAAAGGAGTCGAGACCATTGTCAGCAAAGCGTTTCTGGGCTATGGTTTCTGATATACTTTGACTGCGTTTTCTGTGAGTGAATGGATGCATTCTCCCATAGATTCATGTCTCTAAATGAAAACATGCAAAGAAATGGTAGGAGTAAAGAGTATGCAAATATTCAGAACAACCACAGTACAATAAAATTAAAGAATGTTACATTCATATGGAGAGTGAAGTTTACTATTAAGAAAGCAAAGTGAATTGACATAGAATGTTTTCAATAATGCCACGACAAAAAGAAAATTGGATACATGCCTTTATATAAAGAAAAGGACTAATAAGGGCAACATTCACTGAAAAATCTAACATCTTTACAGCTTTTTATAAAGTGAGTATCGAGCTCCGCGGCTAAAAATCGGTATTGAGTCGAGAAATAGTGAATATTAGCAATAGAAAAAGTTTATAACTCGTCAAAAGCGAAATGTAAATGCTATTTAGCTCTCAATATAACGTTAACTATTTCTTACTGGCTAATCGCATTAAACCGAATTTGGGCTTTCGTAGTCTTGGAACTGATTTAGCAAGTGTGGGGGATTAGAAAAGCTGTAGCGTAATATGCGATTGTAGAGGCTTTATGGAATAACGATATAAATCCTTCGTGAAAATATTTAAAGCAGTACCTTTTGTTATTTCTTTAATTAGTTAAACGTTTTTTCACCAACACTGACTAATGCAGTTCTCAACGACCTCCAAACATTAGTCACATGTACGTGACAGTTGAACACAGAAGCTTGGTTACACTTTGGGTTCGAGAATTGAGAGACTAAGCCTCAGGTTACATAATACAGAGATAAACTCCTAACGATGACAAAGATGCAACGTTATAATCCCCTACAAAAGCAAAATACTCTGAATCAGAACAAAGTATAAATATTACTCCTAAAAGCCAAACTCTCTTATATCACAGCTTTCTTAATTCCTTGGCAGCTCTTGTGAATTTCTCTGCCCTAGACACTATAATATAAGCATCAAACCAGTACTTGCAGTGAGGTAGACGATTATGCCCGCAGGCTAAGACCCTCGGGCGCGATCACGGAATTGGATGAACTTGGAAACACCTTTACCCCAATTCAAAACGGCAATGTTTTCTACCCTGGAAATCTTCATCTTAGGTGTATCTATGAAAGTAAAATGTATTTTTCAAATGACAAAATCCTTTAGTCAAACCTAATAAGGAGTAACACTACAATCCACTCCTTGCCAGGGAAGCAATTTTGTGTGGATGTTAGCATTCTGTGTTCGTGAAAATTGACCTCCAAATTATTGCAACACACATTTTTAATACACAGTATGCTTAGCAGTATCTCTAGTATATATATTTTCTGTAGAATTGTGTTAAAATTACATAAACCTTTTTTTTTATTCCCCCGTTTGTACTTTCCGGTGAGAATGAAGTGTAAAATAATTATAAAATTTGAAATCCATTAACAATAGAAAAATTCGTAACCTTGGGAACTCTTATATGAAATTCTACAGTAAAATCAGATGCCAACATGTATATAAATTGCTCACTATTGCTGTAGTAATAGAATTAGTAAATATATTTTCGTAATTAGTGCCACAAGCAAGACCTTACTAAATTAGTGTTGGTGTACCCAAGGAAGTCCCTAAACTAAATCCTTTCATATTATAAGCTTACAAAATTTTGACTTATCTTAGTAGTCTCAATCTTATTAGATTGCACATTATATCTAAAGAAACAACACTACGGCTCGATGGTATGACTTGTCCCCCTTCGCAACACGAAAACAGATATGTGTGCAGTATATGCAAACAAAAGTATTTACATATTTGCAGAGAAAAACGTGAAATACTTGCCCATTACATAAAGTTGTTTAAAATGGGGCAAAAGGAGTAAAGGAAAAGAACTGTTTAGTTATAAAGATTGCAGTTAAACATGAATAAAGCTAACAACAAGAACCCTAAGTATAGCAAATCGTTCTATTACAGCTGAAAACTTGCAGCTTAATATTTGAGGCGCTTAGAACCATAAGGGCCTGAAGCAAACATCGTAGATTTTGAGATTTTAGCATGTATGCATGCTCCTGGCATTTTCCAAGCTTGTGGTTAACCAGCTGCAGTTGTACTTTAGGCCCTCTTTGATTTAATAAAGCATTAATAAGAAGCTGTCACACCAGTTTTTCTGATATTCAGTTACATAAGGACCATAAGCACAAAGTAACATTTTGTTGCTCTGCGCTGTTCAATTTATACTTAGTGTTGCGAACATAATTTACTGTCTTACATCACGTTCGCAAATACTACTTCATAATGGAAATTTTGATTATAACAATGTCAACGCTTATTTTCTATGCTTTGGGCCCTTATGGTTCTCAGCGCCTCATTTGCAGTATATTCAATAGCAATATACATCTCTTGTTTTTATTTCTAAATTTAATTATGCTTAGGCTCGGTTTGCATTGTGTATCGGTTCTAACAGTTTGTCTAGTAAAGCCCCCCAAACATTTTGGGTCAAACAACGTTAGCATTGACTTTAATAACCTTATAAATAAAATTAGAAAGCCATGCTTAATTGAAAATGTGTTTATAATTTAATGACATAAGGTTTAACAGTCAATTTTATAACTAGACGACATAACAAGTAAAGTGTTCACAGAAGTAAAGTGTAACCAGCTCCTACCACATGATTTACTTCACATGGGAAAGATGTTCTAATGTTTCTGATTGGCTAAAGTTATGTATTGATTCCTAATGAATGGAAGCGAAGTCGCGGTTGTATCCTCTTTGACTGGAGGAGAACTCGTTGTTTCCTCCGCTTTCATCGGGAAGAATCATTCATATGTAACTTCAGACAGTCAGAGCCGACAGAATATCTTCCACACAGGAGCAAATTACTGATAGGAGCTGGTTGCGCTTTAATTCTCTGAAAACTCTAGTTTCTATGTCAGTCATATTATACGTCACTATACAGGAGAACAGCTTCCAATACCGAAAAGCAACATGTCATGAAGAAGTAAGACTTAGTCGGGAAATGAAGTTATGACCGTTGCGTGACAGTTATCGTGATAACACAAACACATCAATGACTACACTTTGAGTCATGGTTTTTACAGCAGTTTTCCATTTATGTTAAAGCTGCTGATATAAAATAACCGTTAAACTATGGTAATAGGGGCGGAAGTGAGCCATATCTCCCCTAACTAGGTCGCGGCCCTTATTGTACAATCTCTGCCAAAAAGTGTAAAATAATTAGTTTACTGCAGGCAATGTGCATTTTACTTTAAATACATTAGTTGATCATTTAACAATTTGAGAATGAATCATTAGTTTATCGCGAAAACAAGCGTCAGTTTTGTTTTTCCCTTTCTTTCGTTTCTGAAATGATGGAAAGTTTCTGAATAATTTTCGTGTTTCTTTAGTGAGAAGCACCACTTTGTTTTGTAACATTCTTATAAACTAATAAAAGGTGGATAGTCAGACTGAAAATTTCATGCCGTAGCTGCGATTTGAACTACGGAAATCCCGGTTCCCGTCATTTTGTTCTTAACCATTGAACTACCATAACAACGTGTCTGAACGCCATTAAATTCTCCAATTGAATCGTATTTTTCCATGCGAATCACTAGGAGATCTCGTATACAATGAGATGCGTACCTTTTGTGGCGACTTTCTATGTCATAAGTACTTAAGTCCCAGGCTTCATAGTTTAACAGCTGTTAGGTCAACTGATTGAAATAAATTGTTCTTTCACATTTGCCGTTTGTAGTACAACGTTTGGATAGTTGCCTTATTGCCATGGTGGCGCAATGGCTAACTTTCATTTTTCTGATACTTGAGTTTCTAAGGTGAAAAAATTAAGAAACAAGTACCCAATACAAGGTTGGTTCATCTGAATAATATCTGGTCCATTTAATTTGTTAATCACTTATCTCCAAGCTTAATCTCTTCTTATAAATATAGAAGCCTCTTAAAGTTTCAATAACGATCCGTAATTTATAGCTATGCAATAAGAGCTCGAATAAAATAATTGTAAACGATTATAGTGAAAAATTGAGAGTGAACTTTATAATCAGTTGCTTAGCTTGATTTAAATGAGATCCTTTGTATATAAATGTACATAAATCACTGAAGTGAAACATGTTGAAACGCGAATGCGACACGCTTGTTGCCTAAGTAT
Source organism: Mantis religiosa (assembly GCA_030765055.1). Taxonomy (NCBI): domain Eukaryota; kingdom Metazoa; phylum Arthropoda; class Insecta; order Mantodea; family Mantidae; genus Mantis; species Mantis religiosa. Next base: position 71,303,282 of record CM060950.1, on the reverse strand, counting down.
TTGGGCGCAGCTAGAATAGGATCAGTGTATTAACATAACTGATACCTAACTATATGAAACATTTTCTTTTGCCAATCAAAATAAAGCGTAATTCGTATGCTAAGAGTGTACTGAACTAATACGTACTGGTGCACAATGAAAACCTAACCACCGCATGCGTGAGCTGTACTAAACTCTTTGTACTGAACAAAAGAAGCGTTCAAGCGTTCGGTATTAGTGTACCATCCAATAAGCTTCAGTACTACACAAATGCCGCAATGATCAGACACCTAGTGGCGGTGACTGATCCTGTAAAAGAATGCGTTTTGTTTATCTGACACCATTAAAAGTATCATAGTCGGAGACTCTTAACATGAAGAATTTAATGTTGGCTCATGAAGCGCGGTAAAAAAAAATACGTCAAGTTTATGTACGGAAACCAGCTGTTGGTGTTTTAGAGAATGGGTGTATTCCGCCTCCATCACACACCCGACAGACCGTTGCATTACGTTTAACATTCAGTGCAGGAAATGAATGAAGCAACATTACCATTCAACGCCTTAGCGAGGAAGTAACAACACATTGTCTCTAAACGTGATGTCAGAATCAGCCTGCCGACCCTACTTCAGTGTTCTTCAGAGGACGTAAATATTTATTCTAACAATTTATACGTTACAGAAACATAATAATCAGCTCCATGTTATAGTATTACTATTACAAGAAAAATAAACACACCAGTTACTGCAAGTAACAATTCATGTGTAGGAGCTATATGAAGATGCTCCGAAGATTTCACAAATGTCTTCAGTTTTCACAGTACATAAGGCAATGACGTGTATATCCTTCTTAAAACAGTTGTCGAAGACCTCAATCTCTTAGCTGCTGTTTAGTCAATACACCCTGCGTGTAGCCCACTGTGACTTAAAATTGCACGAAAGCAATTGACTTTGTCGAATGTCGAATTAAAGCATTGAACGTTTTGGTTTTGGACATGTGGAGTCAAACTGAAAAATTCAATGCCATAGCCAGGACTTGAGCATGGATCTCCCGGTCTCCCGTCAGATTGTTGTAACCATTAAGCTGCCATGGCCAACGTGCCAGTATGACAATTATCCAACTGACTCACATGATCCCGGTAAACCACTTAGGAATTCTCTTACACACATGACACAACTCCTTAATGGCGACTTACAACACGTAAATATCTCAAGTCCCGGCTTTATATTATTAGATGTAATAATGGAAATAAGGTACTTATGTGTTGTAAGTCGCCATTGGAATATGTCCCAGGGGAGAATAATGTTTTTTTTATAATTTTTTATTGATCGATCAGCAGTACAATGCTTTACAGATCAGAGTGAAAAGAAGGTAACAGTACAATAAGAACAATAACACTCAGGGGTAGGCTAACAGGCCGCCCCCTAACTACATTAAGTTAGAACTCATATAACACTCTCTGAGAAATTATGTCAATATTGAAGATGTAATACAGACATCAAGCACTAGAATCACTCGAGTCAGAGGTATCACTTAGAAGCAGGTCCTGTGGTAGTCTCCTCTTCAAGCGTGAGGGCTGGCGCGTGCGGACGCCGATGTTATAATGCACAGCTCCTGGAACTTCTTGCAGCGTGGAAAAGAAACGGCGAGCGATCCTGCGAATGTAGTTGTGAAGAGGTAGCAGTCCCAGTTCGTGATGGAGCTGCTGATTACGGATGAACCATTGAGCGTTGGTAGCGATGCGTATGAAGCGATTCTGTATGACCTGAAGACGACGCAGATGACACGTGTGTGCGGCCCCCCACACTTGGCAGGCATATGTAATGAGCGGACGAACGAGTGATTTGTAGAGTAATAATTAGGACTGTAGGCCGAGGCGGGAGAGTAATGTGAAACAAACACCATTTTTGTTGAGCATCAAATCCGAAAACTCGTGAGGACAAAATATTTGAAAAAGCCGTTACAAACGATGGAATTAGCTGCTTGGCTATGATTTACAAGGGTTGTGCGTGATCCTCTTGAAAACACAAAGGGGGAAAACTGTAAAACTTTTATCTCAAGTTTGTTGAAATGCTACAAAGATATGAGTTATAGAATATTTTTGAAAATTCATTACCTCTTGTACCATTACCTGAAAATTCATTTGGACTTTTCTCCTGAAAATCTGAGTGTCAGTGATGAACAAGGGAAACAGTTTAATCAGGACATTTGCATCATGGATGAAGAAGTACTAAGGTCGTAAGGACACATTAATGATGGGGATTACTTTATGTTTCCTTTATACCCCGCCTTTAACTGCAGTAGTCATATCGGCGGCTGTTATCCTTTGGAACATATCAAGGGTTTTAACTCGCATACGTTGGGTTGCTTGTACTTTGTATTTTAATCATTAGATCACGCACTCATTCACCCTCTCATTCATACTTCCAGACTCTGGGGAGTTGAGGAATCTTGGTTGGAGAAAAATCCCCACCCTTAGCCGGGAATTGAACCCGGGACCCCTTGCGCAGCAGGCAGGTGCTCTACCGACTAAGATACGGGGTCAGCCATGGGGATTATTGTTGGCTACTTGTGAAGGAAAGCAGATAGGAGAACAAGAGGCAATTACGTGCTGCTAATCATTTCTAGGCACAGTTACAGATACGTCCCTCAAATATATAGTGCAAATATTAATGGATGCATGTAAAACATTTTGAATTAGCCTTGATTCACTATGATATACAGTACTATATCATATATCATTATAACAGAATAATAAAGGTAACATAATATATTATCTGAAATCTCGTAGGTGAGAACCTAAGCCTCTTCATATATTTTTAACCTGATGCGATAGGAGATTTCAGTAGTCGATTTTCAAAATCAGCACATCCTTTTTCCTTAAGAATCACCTACTTTTATCGCGGAGGTATGAAAAAAGTCTTCTTTTGTTGGGCTCTGGAATTAATCTGCGGATGTCTTCGCTTATTCCGCCAATCTGCATTAGCGATTTCCTGCTCCTTTCGTTTGCTACGGCCGGCTAGATTTTTAGTTGTTAAGTTTCAAAAATAAAAGTTTACACTAAACATTTCGCTGTTCAGTTCAGTATCCCCACAGGGTGGGAGATTAATCTTCAATTGGTGTGGTGTGAGTGTCGTGGGCTGCTAACACCGTTGAACATCTGATGTTACTAGAAGTACGTGTGAGCCCCTCCCATAAGGGAGTTGCTCGGATTGGGTTAGTCTCAGCGGGGCAGTTATTACGGAACGCATGGTGATTAGATAGTGTCATTGGTGATGCCCGGGCGGGGTTGTAAGACAACTTAGTGTCCTCCGGTAATGGCCTGGTGAACTGGAGACAGCGTGCTATGTCGCTGTCGGTTCCACCGAGGTGTTCTTTAGTTTTCCCGGATGTGTTGACGTGCGTCATCACATAATGTGACGAGAATTTCACGAACTCATCTCCATAAAAGAGCAACCTCTGCTGTGTTTTTGCTGTTTGTGCCTAGAACTTTGTTTCATATGACAGCACACTTGTGTTACGACGAAGAATATTCTACAAACATTGGATAATTATGTCATTAATTACATTCTTAGCTTAAATATATTTTATACATTTTTACTGTTATTAAAATAAGCAACATAACAGGTACAGATTTGTAACATCAATTATACGAGCAGAGCTAATCTCAAATCTTCACGAATCAAATTTTGAAGTAATAGAAGGAAATACTTTAAATTACATTTTTGGATATATATATATATATATATATATATATATATATATATATATATATATTCACATTGAGAATTCAATTAATTTGATATATCTTCCTTCACGTATTTGTCTTTGTAGCCCGTTCCAAACCAAAAGTCATTTCCGCCATTCTCTGAGCTATGTTATCAAAAGGCGGCCATGAGGTTGAGACAGTTTCGATAACATGCTTATCGAAAGCGGGTTATTCCGGTAATTGTAGAAACTCTTCTGTCCCCTCCCCTCCGCATCCCTCACTTCCTTTCCAATTCATTTTCTCCCTCTTCATATCCGCATCCCTCTGTGCAACCTACTGTTATTTCATATTTTAAACCTTCATTTCTTTTTCTGGATATTTAAGGTTCCGGTTGTTGACAGTTGGAAAAAAAATACATTATTATATCCGATTCTAAACATTGGCTGTGTGTAAATATTTTTATCGCAATGAAAATGAGACAGTTAGACGCCGATTTAAATAACCCTGAGCCGAGGCGTGGTTGCTTGTTTGAAGGTTTTTCTTATATTTCTCACTTTATTGTTAACTTTCCATAGGTCTGTTTGCAAAATTAGCTGCTCATGTTATGCGTTAAGTAAAAAATGTATACAATTTAATAAAAATCTTAATCAGAATTTCTCCTTCTTCACTCCATCGTTTGGGCACATCGCCCGTTCCGGCTTCATAGATCTCTGCAGCCTTTCCTGGGTCGTCCTCTGTCTCTTCTTTCTTTTGGATTATAGTTTAGTACTGCATTTGGATATCTTCAATCCTCCATTCTTAATATATGTTCACGACATTGTTGACTTCGTTTTGATATTTTGTCATGAATTGGTTCGATTTCTAATTCCTTTCTAATATCCTCATTTCTTATTTTGTCCAATATTGTACAACTTTTACCACTTCTTAAAAATTTCATTTTTGCAGTCTGTATTTTATTTACTTATAAATCCTTTTGTGTTTGCACCCAGGTTTCGCTTCCATATAGTAAAGTTGGAATAGCCATTACCTTATACATTTCGATTTTTATATCCCTTCTCACTCTGTCCGAGGCTACAGGGTAACAATACGAGCTCCTGCTCATCCAACCACAGAAGATTGTACCACATTAATGTAATCAGAATTTCTGATCAGTTATAAGGAGTAAATTTTCCGGTGAGCTTACAGATTTTATTTATAGTTTAACATTTTCAGTATTTAAAATCCAATGTACTTAAGATGCAGTTATTAAGCTATCAAAATTGAACTTTGGAAACGGTTTCCCCACTATATGCTAACTAAAACTTTCTATGCAGTTAGAAACCTCTAGCAAGTATGTTGCACCACTAAACCCATCCACGTTTGACAAGTTAAAAGCCAACACTTACAATTAAACAAAAATTATGTTATTAAAATAATTTAATTTAAAAGTTTATTTATTTTATAGTTCAATAAAGAGAATACAATCTTAAATGTTATATGAATCTATGAAAAATGAGAAGGATGTTCTTTTTGTGCAAAATAGACAAAAATATTTTAAAATTCGGAATGACATATGCACCAATTGCAACCGCACCTCTTTATACAGATATAAAATGTAAGTCAGAATACTTTGAGCTTGAGTCAGGCCACGGAGTAAGGCCCTTAATATTTAAATCTATGTAAAACCTCCAAATGTATGTTACTTACTCATATGTGCTAAAAATTTGCTATCTCCAGTAATAAACAGACAACTCTATAAAAGCATTGGTAATATATAATGAAAAGTAACTCCTTAATACAGAGTAATAATATTGTGCGAATAATCCTTGGCGGGACCGGTTTTGCTGCGTGGGACCGGCCGACGAGACTGGTTGATATGTCGGCGGTGCGGGTACAGGAAGTCCGCAGTAAATTTAACGCAGTTTGTCACGTAAATCATTTCTCACACATAATATAGACATTTAAAAAGAAGAGTAAATCACTCAGGTATCGCAAGCAAGGAGACGTTTGAACTGCTTCCCTTCGTTTTTCGAGCATTATATGCATCTGCTTACGAAATTACTCATTACACTGAAGAACTACGCGACAAATTGTATTCTGCTGACTACGTAATTCCTTTTGTGGATACAAGAACCACCCTCGCCGGCCGACCGGCCGCACGCCACGAAATTGTCCCCTAAGAATTGCTTATCCGATAAAATATATGTTAATATAGAAAAAGTCAGTATATAGTGTAAATAAAAATCTATATTTAATAAGGAAAATATAAGCCAGTCCGGGTAATGGCCGAGAATTAAAACGAAGCGAACAGACATAAGAGATGTATCAGAGCTGCTTATGTAGATGGTTAGGTAATACCTACGTATTCATTCCACTGAAATGTTAAGTTTGTCACAATGTGCTGGTGATAAAATTACTAACAATAACTATGAATTACTAACAATAGCTATAATCAATAGCTTGATGGAAAATTGGCGTTACGAGTACGGGCCGTTAAATAGGTACAAAGGTCTTTTTATTGTAGTTCATTTTTATTTTTATTACTCGATGTGAAGTGTAGAAAGTAGTTTGTCTTCCTTCTTTAAATTTATTAGGGGAAATTGGTTTATTTAATATAATAGTAGGTTGAATGTGTGACTAATTGCAATTATGTACCATTCAGCCAAGATGATATTGCTCTGTTCGCATGTGTTTACAATTTTACTCTTCCAAAATCGTCTAAGGGAAGCAAGCTCCATTTCTTTGTCATAGCACCATGGTCATTGTAGCATATTAAGTCAGTAAAGGTGTTAACCTGAAACGCCCATAATTCAGAGTTATTTTGAAGGTCTTTCTCATGTTTCAAATTACATTTAGTTTCAGCCTCGTTGAATGTTAGTTCTGTTACCCTAGAAAGCTAAAATTCGATTTCTGCTACGTATAACTTAAAATTTAACTTTAAATGTATGTTCGTATAACAGTTATCTGTTATAAAGAGAAAGGGGCTACATTAACGAAAGCGCAGCACGGTACATATACCATATTGAGCCCGATGTATTTAGAACGTGATGCCTAGAATGAAGGAGCACCTGGAAGATGATTAGATACGAACGACGATATGTGCTGGCATGGATAAGGTTATTAACGATTCCAACAAGCCACCAATCCTGACACCGACTAGACCTGCCCGAGGCACCCGCAAACTGGGGGTTCCGGATGTAGAGGAGACAACTGCCAGGATGGAAGGGGGCCCAGCAGTTCTAAAAAAAGCGCGAATTCCACATTCTGCTGCAAAACATCACACTCCTGCCTGGTCACACAACCCTGAAACAGATAAGAGGTGATGGACAGAACATTCCTGATAGAAGGGGAAACACACTGGCATTCTGGTGTTCATTCTGGAAAACCACGCAAAAAAATGGTTAGAATGGCTGACCCGATTGGAATCGAACCTGGAAGCTCCCGAATGTGACCTTACATTTAACCGCGGAGCCATCTGGCTCGGTTCTACCATAGAGAACTTGTATAACAAGTCGGAAAGAACTCAAGCGACAAAAATGACTTGCGTTACAACACTGGTGTTTTAGGTAATTAAATGCAACCGTATAAGTTTGCTTCTGCAAGTTTTTCTCAAGCCTAAAATGTCCATACAACAGATTTGTGCTGATGGTGTCAAGCATTTAAATGTATAGCAATAATTTGAGACCATGCCTGTATAAAATGACTGTATGACATATATAAATATATTTAAATATAAATTATACAAATATATAAATATACTTGTAATTTACGTCCTCCAACGTTGTCATACCGTACGATGAATGGATTATATGAAATGAAGCTCAAATGAACCCGAGGTCCATGGAGCTTACAGTTACCCGACATTCGTCTTTTAGGATAAGGGAAAACCCCAGGAAAAACCTTAGGTAACTCGCCATGACCGAGATTCGAACTCGGGACCTCTTGAACGTGAGGCAGACATGCTACCATCTACGCTACCGAGGCGGGTGGATGACAATTTGATGCCTACAGTTTTTGTAAATGAATTTCTAGAAAACAAAATAAGTTGGTGAAAATATAATTATTTTATTTATCGAAGCTATTTAACTGATGTTTCGGTATCCCATCTATATTGGGCATGAAATACTACTTAATTCTGTTCGGAGGCCTGTTTATCACGTTTGAGGCTTTATATATGCCGTAAATCTAAGACAGGGGACCACCACTTTACTTCCCTTACGAAGGAAGCCTTGTTAAGCAATGCAACGCCCGAAAAAATTCCACCAAAAAAATTCCACCACCCTCTGACCTTGAGGGTCGCGGTTGAAATTGAGAAATGGTGGGAAACCACCTATCTCCAGGGGATCACACAGGTGTTGTCGCTGTTAAGTAGTTCAGCTGATAGGCGCTGGGAACGCGCCTTGGCTCAGTGGTTAGGCCGCTTGGCTCTCACAAAGGCGGCCCGGGTTCAATCCCAGGCGACCGCCAAGTGAGATTTGTGGTGGACAACACGGCGCTGGGGCAGTTTTTCTCCGGGATCTCCGGTTTCCCCCGCCATCTCATTCCACCGGTGCTCCATCTTCATCTCATGTATCATCAGTGTCATCGCCTGCGGTGCCGTATGTAGTAAAAGCGGGCGTTTAACACTATACATTTCATTTACATGTTGATAGGCGCTGGCCTACTGATCCCAACATCGTAGTTCAAACCTCATGTGATCCTGTTTAATGAATGCATCGTAAAGGTGCATCTGTTAGTGCAGTTGAAATCCTTCTGCTCTTCCTTTCCCAAACAACACCTATAGAGTAGTAATGATATATACAATTGTAATTGTTCATATGTGCCAAAAGGGTTTCAGTGAAGCAAGAACGTTTGTACCCGAAGATTGCAACCGTAAATGCAAATGACCAACTTGAAGGTTTACGCGTAAATTGGACGGAACGACTAGTATTTTTAAGGTTCTCTGGGCAGATTCAAAGTGTTACAAATTTTCACTAAGGTCAGGACAAAATGTTAATTTCTATTGAATTAAGTTGTCTATCTGACTACTGACCAAATTCACCACCATAATTAGTATGCGGTGTTATGGTGAGCTAGAGCTTTTCTGTGTGTTTATCTTTAAACACGATCATGATCTCCTTTCAAAGTACTACAAAAATAAATGCGCGCGAACTAATAATGCACAATGTGAAATATAAGGTCAACGCCTCACCTAAAATGTTATCTTATTCGCATTCTGTGAGATATATGTAAATATCCCAGTTCAGTTTATAGGTAATGTTACGAGCTTAAAATGTGTTTAACCTCAGAGGGTGCTAATCTTTTGTTTAATACTGCTTATCCGTATTTCCCAATAGAATTTCAGTATGTGCGACAGAAAGAAGCAGTACTGAAGATTTTCATGGATTCTTATGAAACGGAATTCTCATCTATTTAATTGATGTTTTGTAAATTTATTACACTAAACATTTAACGCGTTCTGGACTTCATGTCAGCGCAGTTTTATGGTTTTGCAGACGAGGAAATGTTTTGCTGGTTTCAATTTCAGTAAGGTACGCAGTGGAATGAATAAATGCCTCATCATTTAACGGCGCGCTTTCAGTTTCTTTATTTCCATGTAGTCCAGTATTTCCGATTTTAGATTTCTTTAGACCTACCTAATGCCGAGGCTTTCTAGCAAGAAGCGACTCATTTGTACGAAATAACACTTAGAATAAAACCATACTCAGATGGCTTTGAATTAATGCTCCTATTTTAACAAATAATTTCCCATCAAAATGATTTTGCTATTAGTGCCCTTTAGCAACTATTCCGCCACGTAATAAAGGCCTTGTTTTCAAGACGATCGCAGAATGGACTTTTTTCGGTTGATTACAAAGAAGTACCCGTGGTTTTAGTTTCACCAGAGTCAAAATGCGAAATGTGTATGCATCATGTCGTACAGGTGCATTAATGCTTATCACGCACCAACCGACAAACACTAAATGACGGAAATATGTTGTAAAACAGACGCCTAATAGAATATACCTTTCTGCCAAATCTCATTAATGGTTGACAACATTATCATCATCAGTCAAGCATCACGCCGAAACCTGTTGCGGTTATTTATGATTCAGCTACACACATCTACGTAGATCACCGCAATTTGGCTGTTATCTTCTGGATGAAGAAGACAGAGGAACAACAAGTCGTGCTGAAGGAGCGTTATGCTAAATTACTTAGTGGTAAAAATAAAATTACATTACATCGCATCAAATCGGAATGAGACAATGAGACTGCATACTGTCCCAACACATTCCGAAGGTCTTAGCTCACTTCTCGGGAGTGATCGCTGACTTGTAGGCTTTAGGCTTATATTCATAAACGGCACTGTCAAAAACGATAGTCAAGACTGCTTTATTAGCTAAATTTAATTAAAAAATCGTATTCAAGATCACAGTTTTATATCATAACTTCAGCATGTCATGACCAAATTCCAATGTTGACTAGCCCAATTTCCAAAACTGATAAACGTGCCTTTTGAACTCTTGACATCGTTTATCACGTGTTTGTACGGAAAACTTGACAGTGAAGAATAGGTTACACTTTACTGTTGTGTTCTCCGCGGTCGTTGTTGATTCTTGTTATATAAACACACAAATTAGGTAAATTTTAAGACCCCTGGAAGAAGGAAGCGTTTCTATCTCGTTTCTCATAAAATCAAAATTAAAAATCTACATTCCTTGTCAGAGGCAGAGCTACAGGGATTGATATCTCGCTCTTTGGGTTTTATAACTCAGCACGATTTTTAATTTGGCCGCGCCGTGGCTCAGTGATTATACCGCTTGGCTCTCACCAAGGCGGCCCGGGTTCGATCCCAGGTGACCGCAAAGTGAGATTTGTCGTGGACAACACGGCGCTGGGGCGGGTTTTCTCCGGGATCTCCGGTTTCCCCCGCCATCTCATTCCACAGGTGCTCCATCTTCATCTCGTGTATCATCAGTGTCATCGCCTGCGGTGCCGTATGTAGTAAAATCGGGCGTTAAACACTACACACATTACATTTCATTTAAGATTTTTAATTAAATTCTTCTGTTGATCAAATAACTTAATTCCAAACATTCTCTTGAAAAATTTGGTTCACAATTTGTTACCTTCTACGAATGAATTGCCATATTTTTGCTACAACAACCGTATCAAATATTAAGATTTCAAACTGCAAATATTACATCGATACTTTCCTTTATTTTTTACAAACATCCCACTTGTTTTGGATTACATGCACAGAATGCATTCAGAATGTGAAACCAGAAGTATTTTGTAAACAATGTCTCTACTAATGAGTATGCCTATACCTACGTGAGAAAGCAGCAATAGCTTACGACAAGATTGAGATAACTATCAATACGAAATTCCTTAGTTTTAAGGCAAACCTTCTTTTGTTTTAACAGAAACTTTGCGTAAGTTTCGGATTAAGCCTTTCACCCTTTGTAGTAACGATCTTGGACAATCTGTGGTGAATAATTGTGGGACACAAGTGTCCCATATTACGAATAAATGCACTAAACCACTTTTAACAAATGTGAGACAACCTACCATTTGTTATAAACTAATAGAAAGAAAAATGTTGAAGGGTGTGATGGCGGAACAGATATTAACCTTGCTGTTTCTTTCATCATTGGTATAATCTGTGTGGTCTGTTTACCACATGTTTATAGATCAAAATTCGTGTTCCTATTTGAATATACTGGGTTTGTGTATACCTACCAATGCGCCGATGAATAGCAGTCTTGTCAATAAACTTCTGGATTTGTTGCACATTTTCAGTGAACTTACTCTGCAAACATGTCAATTTTCACTTGTTTTGTTCGGAAAGTGAGAATGAAAGTCTGGCGACTTGGAGGTAAAGTTCTGATCAAGGCTGTCTTTTCGGAAAGTATCATTCATCAATAGCAAATTCACAACTTAATACTTTCGGATCTCAACCTTCATCCAAAGTCTCACTCGTGAATATTTGAAATGAATATCGCAGAGAGAATTCCTTCTGCTGTAAATTTATACTTGTTAATTCAGAAGATAAACTTCAACTGGAAACTATGCGGTGGGGAAAAAATGATTTTTCATTGGAAATGAAATTGAAGCTGTGAGAACCGTGAATACTGTCCCTTAATAAGACTACGCTCTTTCGATAGGTAATTTTTCGTGATAAGGAGAAAAAAGTCAATTATTGCTTTGCTATATCAAAATTTAGAAACGAAGCTTATGGTTTCTAAATAGGCAGGAAATTAAAAACACAAATTTGGGCCAAAGATGCCTACTCAGTTTGTTGTTCAGCTGTCGTATCATGAGCACTTACCTGTTGGGAACTACCAAATGGTGGTGTTTGAAACTGAACGAGCAGATTGTGTTTTTAGTGTAAATTTCCCTACCTTGAGTCAACACAACAAATGCAGTTCTCACGGCGATGGCATCCGTTGCCCTGTTGTGTGGTTTTCAAGGTTGTGGGAGCAATTGCAGACCACATATGGTGAAAAGTGTTGTACAGCCTCTGGATGTCCTGATGACAGGAAATGAGTGCGCCGTTGAATGTCAAGGTTAAAGCATTACCGAGTTTTATGATATCCGTAAGATACATAATGAAATATTATTGTTCTGAAATTGGTGTAGCATGAAATAGATTGGATGCACTTTATATTCACAAACTTGCCAATTTACTGCGCGTTCTAATATTCATTCCTGAGTGAAAAGGATGGGGAAAGAAACCCTAAATGCAATACCTGTGAATATAACTTCTAAATGAAATCAGCTTAGTGGTTGTTCGTCTCCATTCAGTAGATTTTGAAAATTGCAGACTGAGTAATGTGCAAGATATACCTAGATTATGTTGCTGACCATTTGTCATATTAAAATACTTATTAACTTATTGTCAATTCACAATTAGCTTATTGGGTAACTTCATTGCCTCTTTTTAAAGTAGGGCATTTATCTCTATGAATCATGTTTAAAAGCCTTACATTAACATTCACATGACTTTCCCTACCCACTGTCCCTTATCTTTCTATAGGCTCTAAAATATTCTTACAAAATTTTACTTTTCTACTCAATGTAAATCCAAACGAACCTTTAAAGAAATATTTCCATTACACATTTCGTTCTTGGTACAAAAGCGATACAGGGGGAATCCCAATTGTAAGTCAGATGATTAAAAGTGTGTTGATATACTCTCTCCTTGGAATTCGATATGTTTTCAAAAAATTATCTTATAAACTTTTGTGTGTAAGAGAGGAAGCTACTGTATACAAAGAAAAGGCCTCTAAAGCTCTAAGACATGAACAGAATTATTAAGGGCCAGCAGCGGACAAACATACCCTGTCCACGAAGATAGTCTTCAGCGTGGCCATCTCTGAATCATCAGGTAATTACGAAGCTTACCGAAAATATTCTGCAACAAGCCACACTTGTCGTTTTTTATTTTTTGTTCTCGTGGAACATGCATTGTTGAATGACTCATCACTGGGCCGGTCCTCAGCGGTCCACTAGAAGACCGACTACCTTGAAACTACGCTTGCTTGTGATGGGTGCAGTAATAGTTCAAATTTCCTTAAACAAAAATTTGCCATTCAGTTTTAATTTCTCCGCGGAGGGTTTGGTTCGAGTAGAACTTTCTCCAGAGAAGATGTAATGTACTTTGATGGCGGAGGTGACTGATGCTTTATTGAATGTTTCCTGAGCGACTGTCGCATTAAGGAAGGCACCATTTGTTTGCATTTTTTGATCAGTCAATTTGGCTGAAAAGTTGATCTGAGATTTGTCTTAAGTAAGCTTTGCATGTTTTTAAATGCTGGTTCGGTATTTAATACCTGTACTGAGTATGTTCATAGAGCAAAATTGGCGTATATTTTTATAAGTTTTCTTTTTATTAAAGAAATCAGTTAATCTAAAGCTTACATGACAGTTTAAGATTCTTTAAATCTCCGGAATTTGTATAAAACTTTACATACATATTGAATGAAATGTAGTGCACTTTAGACAATGAGAAAAACTTCCCTTACTTGGTATCTTAAAATTAAAAAAAATAATTTCTGTTTGTTACGTAGTTGAGAATGAAAAAATATCTACGATATAAAAATTGGAGATTATTTTTAAGTTAAATATTTTGAGTATTTTGGGCGCAAAGCATTGAAGTTGATTTTCTCTAGGTTTTCACGAACTTTCTTTGAAACATTGTTTTAAAGGCCTCAATAAACATAGTTGATAAATGTCGCAGATGAAACGAGTCAATGTGGTTATTAGTTTGTTGTACCTATAACAATTATAATTGTACTATTGTTACATAACTATTATTTAACATGTACATATATAACTATCTTCCACTGGCGGTACAGATGAGCGCTAGAAAGCTTCCAAATTTCTCATGAATATTGGTAAATTGTTACAGATGACGGGTAGAAACATAAAGGTGTAAAATATTTAAATAAACCTGCTTACGAAAATCTTGAATTTATATTCCATAAAAGGCAGAAATTATAGCATCATTTTAAGTTCTACGCTGTTTGTCATTATATTATATATATATACCTTGGATTACGATATCGTCTTGTAATTTTTGGCAAAATCCTCCATCAGTTCTTTGAACTAGTGGAAGAGATATAATCATTTATGTAGAAAAAAAGGCACGCCTATTCTAGAAAAGCACGAGATGCAAAATGGATTAGTATCTCAACATTCTTGGCAAAGCTAAGTATCTTGTATCAGAACTTGTATGGGAGTGGCAAATAAGTGACAAGACTACTAAAACAATTTATGTCCCACTGTCTGAGGCAAAGAATTCTCCTAAGATTAAGGGTGGTATACGTAGACCTTCTTAGTTTGGTCTAACTAGCGCCTTCCGGTTTACTAGCAGCGTATTAAGACTTTACGTAATCCTTAATAACAACTTATTGCTATATATTCTTTTAAAAGTTCAGTTGCTAATTTAAAGTTATTTCTCCTTGAGATAATAGCTTTAAGCTTTCAATGGGACTACCATATGTCCAGAAACATGTCACTGAAAATAAGATATGACGATGTAGACGTCAGAGCCTTATAAAAAGAGACACAAGTAATCTGATATGTTACATTCACATGCCTTTCTCTATCCACAGTAAATTTTTCTGTAGCATCTACACATTTTAATGAAAACATACATTACAGAAATCTAAACGATTAGAGATGGGCAGTAGAACATGAAAGTCTCCTTAGGACACACAATTTGTTTTAGAAAAATAGTAGATAGGAAAATAGACTTTCGTCTGTTTGTAGAAGCTATATAAAATGAACCGCAGAGTGTGGAGAACGTCTTTGGAAATATAACAAATCATATGAAAATGGAGAACATACTTATGCATTTTGTTATTGCTGTTTTCGGGATTTAGAACAGCAGCCTCCACTGTTTCCCTTCACCGAATTATAACTAGCGCCCTAGTGACAATCTTGTCTAGAGAGCACAGAACATTTCTGTGCTATGTTCTGTGGTCCAGTTAGCAATCAACATACTTCCAGTGCCATCCACTGCTACCCCAAACGAGTAGAAATTTTTGTCTGCATGTGCTCATTAGTAATGATCTAACGTTTCACAAATGACTGAAGCTCTTAACTTGATTTGATTCCACATTTCTAAATAAAATGGGCTTGAATGCAGCCCTAGAAATCCATTACACATAAAGTATATGTTAGTGAGCGTACATGAACATCGTTTTGAGTGGAAATGAACCGCTGAATGATGATGATGAGGAGGAGGAGGAGGAGGAGGAGGAGGAGGAGGAGGAGGAGGAGGAGGAGGAGGAGGAGGAGGAGGAGGAGGAGGAGGAGGAGGAGGAGGAGGAGGAGGAGGAGGAGGAGGAGGAGGAGGAGGAGGAGGAGGAGGAGGAGGAGGAGGAGGAGGAGGAGGAGGAGGAGGAGGAGGAGGAGGAGGAGGAGGAGGAGGAGGAGGAGGAGGAGGAGGAGGAGGAGGAGGAGGAGGAGGAGGAGGAGGAGGAGGAGGAGGAGGAGGAGGAGGAGGAGGAGGAGGAGGAGGAGGAGGAGGAGGAGGAGGAGGAGGAGGAGGAGGAGGAGGAGGAGGAGGAGGAGGAGGAGGAGGAGGAGGAGGAGGAGGAGGAGGAGGAGGAGGAGGAGGAGGAGGAGGAGGAGGAGGAGGAGGAGGAGGAGGAGGAGGAGGAGGAGGAGACATCGGGTCCTATACACCTTAGCAATCAATGTATGCGTACAGGTACTATACAATGTCAGGCGCGACATCAACAAACGTCTGTGTCAACAAGTATACCGAAGCACTGTGTGTGTGTACAGTCCGGTACGGATACAAAGTGTAAGCTACGTTACAACACATCCTCCTCAGTGCTTTTGACGCGGGAATTACAGTGAACAACCATGTTCATTCGTAAATTGCTGAATTTGAATTTTCTGCGCCTCTTGCTGAAGCAATATAAAAATATTGGGAGAATATTCGTTCAATATAACATGACGTTTATGTTGCATATGAGTGGTACAAATAATTTTCATATGTTTGTTCGAGACTTAGTTTATTTCTTATATGACGCAACACTGAAAATCCAGTACTTTTGTATTGAATACTGGACATTTTATTTTTTATTCGTTTGGTATATGGTGCATTCTCTATATTGTTAATTTTTGCAGACACGTCTTCGACTGCTTCTAGACTGCTCGAAAGTACATTCTTAAAGCTGTTTAATAGTTGTTGATACTACCCAAAACTTTTGATTTATAAAATGGAGACTGTCCAATAATTGTTATGAAAGTAATACTATTAACACAATATGTCAAACACCTTGCACTCCCTGAAAGGCAGACCTACCTGCGTGGTGAGCAGTAGTTGTAATGAAACTAAAGCTACGCTTTACGAACCGGACTATCCCTGCGTGTTGTCTCCGGGACTGACGTCAGCAGTTATATACTGTAAGACTCGTAAACTCCGTATCCCTTTAAAGGTGTACGGGCCCCGATGTCTGATGATGATAGCGCAGATATGTCATTAGAGATATTTTAATTTTGAGATTGACTCAAAGTGGTGTAGAATGGTAAGTAGTTTATCTAATAACAAATGTATAAAATGTCTGTCCTTCTGATTGCTATTTTCACACTTGTAGGAGTTTCTGCGATAACTTTGTGTTAGCTGAAAGAAGTGCAAACATAATCAGCATTAACTCGGGTGGATTTGATGAAGCAACGTCTCTATAATTTCCTCTTGCTTCATTTCTTTCTTCTGTTTCAAATTTTGACGGTTGTGTTCTTAGATAAACACAATGATTTTGAACGATTAATACGTTCACAAGCACGACATTTTGTAACTGCTTTCTACCTTCCATCCAGCGTCGAAGCAGAAGACATAAGTTGGCTTGCGGTTAGCATAGTATCCCAGGCGTACTTATATATAGACTAAAGCAATATATTATGAAACATGGCAGGACAGGATAAAACCCAAATATAACATTGTATTGCATTCAGGTTGAAATAGAGATTGTGAATGTTTACCTATACTACCTTCTTTCCACAATGAATGACATTTTTAAATTTTCCAGCAACAACTTTCCCACAATACTTATCAACAAGCTCTTTAACTGATAATTTATCATAGTTTGGTGTATAAAACCGGAATACAAATGAGTACGTAAAGTGGATAAGCTCTAAGCCTTTAGAAGGACTTTATTTTGTATTTATTCTTAGTTTTACATATCAATTAGAGAAGGTTATATGAATGTAGCAGACTAAACTTTAAATCAGGGCTGAGTTTTCCTGAACTAGCAAGTTTTGTGTTTATCTTTGCTATGTGGTGACTGTTATCCACCATGATTCATAATGTTTGTTCACTCAAGTCTATCCAGTTCGTGACTACGGTTTCAGCTCAGTTCTGCCATTTATTTGTTGTATGGCTGATGTTTGATTATAAACTTTGCAAGTGCTTTTAGGATGTTAACCACTAAAAATTGAAAAGTATTTTAGATAGTGACAGTATAAATATATTTTTCAGAGTAGAATCGTTGAACTACGTTTATTTACTTTACGTGGTAATAACTTAAGACTTAATACTTTCTCTTGTATCCCAATAGAAAAAAATATTTGCAGATAATCAATTCAATAAATAGTGAAATTGTGATAAGAGGATGCTAAGTTAAAAGTGAATGATAAACACAGTAGTCATAGAAACTGATCCAAAATTCTGCTTATTTGTTATTAATAGGGTACGATTATTTAATCTAGAAACTCGCTAACATAGGTGTTAGCTTTACAGAAACACTTTTAGAACTGTTTAAAAATGTGAAATACAAGAAAAAGACTCAAATTCGCAACCACTTCCTCCGTTCAGGTTATTTCCATTGTCACATAATTCATATTTACTGCAATAATAAGAATATATACACCGTTATTTTCCTAGAGAATGAATGTTTTAATACACCAAAAGGTATAACTATTTTTATTTTACTTTCTTTGCTTCGATTGGAAAGCAAGGGAAATAGTGTATTCCACCCAAAAATTTTATGTCAAGATTTCATTGAATATATGTTTTACGGTCCCATGAACTAAACAATCATTTTTTTTTTCGAAAAAAGTGCATATGCGTGCATCTGTCTGCTTATCTTTGAACAGCATGTGTCAAAAAAAGAGAAGTTGGTTAAAAACAAAACTTGGGGTTTTAGTTCAGCATCTTGCAAACATGAAACGAAATTTTAAAGAAAATCCTCTCACCCTAACCCTAAACTAGCCGTTACATGGACCGTTTTTTTTAGAAAAAAAAAATAGATTTTCTCAAAAAGTGGCTCTGACGATTTTGATTATGGATACTACGATATGTTTAAGATATGTTCATGAAAAGTGAAGTGGGTATGTTGAATTTTCTTTGAGGAGCATCTGAAGTCCTTCATTCTTGGTGAATTTGCATGATTGGTAAATCACAAGAGATGTTCAAAATCTTACTACACCAAAAGCATAGATTCGTCTACCAAATCAAATTTGTTGTAGAGAAAACCATTTCCAAGACATTCTTTACACTGATTTGAGTTTTCGAATAGTTCTCGCAAATAGGAATATGTCACTTTTATTTTTTTTTTTTATATCATGGTCAACTGGAATGGAGTGTCAATCATTGCGTAGCAAGCTTCTCTTAAAAAATTTACAATCGCTTAAAGCCTACTGTGTTCCAGGTTACCCTTAACACCTACGAATACCAAAAAAAAAGTTCATCATGAAGTTAGTTTTTTTTTAATTTACGTCCTCCAACATCGTCATATCGGACGATGAATGAAATGATTTATATGATGCTCAAATGAACCCGGGGTCCATAGAGCTTAGAGTTACCCGACATTCGTCTTTAAGGATAAGGGAAAACCTCGGAAAAAGCCTTATCCAGGTAACTCACCCTGACCAAGATTCGAACTTGGGACCTCTTGAACGTGAGGCAGACATGCTACCACCACGCTATCGAGGCGGGTTAGAAGTTAGAGAAATAAGTGCTGGTGAGCCTAAATTTTGCAAGAGCAATGCGAGTTCAACACTTTTGGACATTTTTGGACACTGTTCGATACTCTTAAAGTGAAGCTAACATCCTGAGGTACAAGAATGAAGAAATTATGCAACAGTATCCTTCTGTGATAAAACTGAATCTGGTACAGAGCTTTGAATGGGACTATGACGTGCATATACACATGTCATGAGCTCATTGAAGCCAAATATTCAGCTGAAGTCCCTATAGAGTTGTCTACACGCACAGGGATGACGTCACAGACTAACAACCTGATGGACGCTACTGTACACAGATTCGTGTCCTGCAGCGGAAGCAGTGGTGGACGCCAGTGCCATTTCTAGCTGAATAAGTGCACAGAATCTGCAACTAGGTTTACAATCCTCACATGACTGCAGTGCGAATAAGGCTGTTCACTCATTTCACACAACTGGTGCTCCAAAGTATAAACGGAAACAGAAACAGCATGAGTGTATATAGTGTTTTGTACGCCACAGAACGGATGTCTACGTAGCGTACATGCAACATAAATACCTGTTCTGCAGTGAAGTCGAAGAGCTTACTCTGTAGTGGCGGCTTTGGGAAACGACCTGGCTTCTAACGACTAGCTCGTTTACGTAGTTTTCAAATTAGTTACGTGGCGCAGAAACGGTTATTTCATGGAGACGAACTCTTTGGAAATATTTCAAGTGTTATGCAAATATGTACCAAGCTTCCTATATTTTATGTTAAAGTTGCCATACAGAGATTTTCAATAAAATCCCCCAAACAAAACTACGCTTTCCCTGCATGGAAGAAATGTAGAACATATTTTTAATTTTCGTAGAAGCGGTTCTAACGATATTGGCTAGTTAATATATTTACGTGACAAAATGTATGCATTGAATTTTCTGGGAATAGCTAGTGAAGTGTTAATTAGGTGGAAAATTTGCGTTTTGTATAACGAGTAAGGCATGAGATGTAGACGAAAAACATATTTAAAATGACTTTTGTTGCATCTACATTCCCGAGTTATTCGCCATTATTGATTTGAATGTTTCATTACTTTGTCATATTTTAAGGTTTTTTGTTTGTTTATTTTGTAATTTACGTCCTCCAACGTTAAGTCTAATAGGACGTTGAATGAAATAGGTGAAATGACGCCCAAATGAGTCCGGGGTCCATGGAGCTCAGAGTTACCCGACATTCCTCTTTCAGGATCAGGGAAAATCCCAGAAAAACCTTGTCCAGGAAACTCACCCTGACCGAGATTCGAATTCGGGACCTCTTGAACGTGAGCCAGACATGCTACCATCTACGCTACCGAGGCGAGCGTCATATTTTTAAGTACTCTCGCTATGCATTGTTCGGTCTCCTGTGTAACACATGTGGTAGTGTCTTTGTTCCAGGTTCAAGAAGTCCCGATTTCAAATCTGATGAGTTATCTGGATATTTTTTCGGGGTTTCCTCTTACCCTGAAAGATGAATGTCGGGTAACTCTTAAGCTCTGTGGACCCTGGGCTCATTTGAGCATCATTTCACCCATTTCATTCAACGTCCGATATGTCTTAACGTTGGTAATGTAATGTGTAGTGTTTAACGCCCGCTTTTACTACATACGGCACCGCAGGCGATGACACTGATGATACATGAGATGAAGATGGAGCACTGGTGAAATGAAATGGCGGGGGAAACCGGAGATCCCGGAGAAAACCCGCCCCAGCGCCGTGTTGTCCATCACAAATCTCACTTTGGGGTCGCCTGGGATCGAACCCGGGCCGCCTTGGTCTTAACGTTGGGAGAACATTAAAAAGAACCATGCATTGTTCTGGAAAGAGTGTGTAATCTTAAGACCACCATATGGCAACGCATCTTAAGATATTTGACTATCGTATTTAGTTTATACTCTTTGTGCTTACACCAAAAAGTGTTACGAAATTATTTCTGAAAATCGTTGTTTACCCTTAAGTAGATGGAAAAATAATATATTGCAGAAGAGGTTAATACGGTGATTCGAGAAGGTCGGGTGAACGTAATTTATTATTCAAATTAAGTTTTTTTTTCACGTCAGTCGGAAAGATTAGGCGAAAACTAATAATTAACGATTATTAATATACCTAGTCTACTGCACTATAATCGTGTTGTTAGTTAATAACTAGGAACTGTACCACAAATTCTAACTTTATTTTTCTCCGCCTAACCATACCATTTGATGCAGAATTAGTTTTAAAATTCGTATCAAAAATGATGATTACCGCAAGGTTTGGGCTTCTGGAGCCTCATCGACACGCCAAGCTGTTATTTTATCAGCCACTCTTAAGACTCGCCTCAGTAGTGTAGGTGGTAGCGTGTCTATCTCACGTTCAAAAGGCCCCGAGTTCTAATTTGGTGAGTTACCTGGAGAACGTTTTCTCGGGTTTTCTCTTATCCTATAGGTAAGATGAATGTCTGGTAACTAAAAGTTCTATGTACACTGGTATCGTTTGAGCATCATTTCACCCATCCTCTGATATGACAAATTGGAGGACGTAAATAACAAAACGCACTTTAGAGTAGGGCACCATTAAATATACGCAATAAGAATTTGTCTGCGTCAATTGACGCAGGCATAAAAGTAGCCCAAGGAAATATTTTAAATATTTTATTATATTCTATATTACGTAGTAATTATACAGGAAACAAAAGATCTACAACATTCAATGCAGCACCTTAAACAAATATGCAAAAGTTTTAATATTGAAATATCAATAGAAAAGTAAAAAATAATGGCAAACTGGGGCAAAATACCAATAAGGTCGAAAATAGTCGTTAATGACAAAGTATTGGAACAAGTATCCTCCTTCAGTTATTTAGGGTGTGAAATCAGCAATGAGAAAGATAAAGATACGAACAAAAAATTAATGAGATTTCAAACAATTTTTGGAACCATTCACAAAACCCTAAAGAATAAAACAAGATCTGAAACAAGGATAAACTTTTATAACACCATGGCGGTCCCAACGTTACTTTATTGGTGTGAAAACTGGGTACCTACACAAAGAACCATCAGCAGAATACAAAGTTGCGAAATGAGATTCTTGAGAAGAACAAAAGAATGTACAAGAGAAGATAGTTAGAAATGAAAATATAAGAAATGAATTACAAGTGGAAGCTATCACCTCAAGAATGGATAGGTACAGAAGATGGTTTGAACATGTTGGAAGAATGGATGATACAAGGCTGCCAAAAGTAGTTTTCCAATATAGTCCTAAAGGAAAGAGGGACGTAGGGAGGCCGAGGAAAAGATGGAAGGAGACACTGTGAAGACTGAACAGGGGAGAGCCTAATCCATGAAGTGAAGAAGAGGAAGAATTTGTCTATCAGCTCGAAACTTAAGTAATTAAATGGCAGAAACTAATACATACATAGTTGTCAACATTAGTTTTATTCATCACAACAGAGAAATCAGCCCAAAAGGAAGTCCCTATTAGTTCTGTTATTGACTGCTGGATATCCAAAAGAAATGTTTTATTTCCCAACACTACGGTTGCTGTCTCATCCAGGGAACTGAATTCAAAGTCCCTCTTTTAAGCACGTTACTGTATCTAATGAGTGCTAAATTATGGTAATTTTGATGTGTTTAGAAAAGGAGATAAGTATTAAAATGTTGAAACCTGTTCAGTAACATTTCTTTGTTGAAGTGCACTTGACATGTTACATCGTTAGTGTTAATTGTTTTCCTTTGTTTATTGTCGTTGACCGCCCAGAAGGTAAAACGTGTTTTCCAAACGGTAAGGTTCAGGAGGTCTCCGTTCTAACTTAGCCAAGAAAGTAAGTCGATAACCAGCTTATCTTGTTCCAGCCTGTGCAGAAAAAGTTGACATTCCACTAATCGAAACCTGTTTACACACACACTGGCTACCGAAGGCTTGTAACTACAGAAAACGATGAGATCGCTCCATTTGCAGTAAAGATCTTGTAAACAATAACAGTGTCTTTGCAATAAATATACTGCAAGGCAGAAGGATCTTTTATCTAACATTTCTGGCAAGAGCAGGATTTCCTCTCGTAGGTGAATTCGTTTCAAACCGCAGCTCCGCTCACGTTAATGTTTTTAAATGCGAGTGTATTCCTACACACCCTTTCCGTTTCATACTCTCCCTATTTTTGCCACCTTCCTCTCGTTTTGAAGACCGGTAGCAACACTACCTCTTAATTCAGATCAAAAGACAATGGACTTTACAATATACAAACTGTGACTCTTGAGTATGCAGTCGGATTGAATGATAACGCTATTCTAAAAATTTGAACTTCAAAAAATGTGCAGAAATGAAAGAAGCGAAGTCTTAATGATTTCGATGCGCTGAATTCGAAACTGCAATTAGTTTTTCTGTGTCACCCTCATATCGCTTGCAATTCCTATTATGATAAATTGTAAATGAAAATTAACTCAGCAGTTCCAAGAAATGTGTAGCTGTTCTAATAAAGAAATTGTGAAAAGCTCTCATTATGTTAATATGGTTATTTATTTTAGTGTAAAATATGTTAATTAAAATAAAATGCCTAATGACACTTATGTGGTTGAAAGGAATGATCACTTCAGACTTTTCCTTTTATGTGTTGTATATCCTGTTAATAGAAACCAGCAGTAGTCGCTCATCATTGATGTGTCCCATCTGCCTTTATAACGTTGTTCCATTTGCAAGATGTCTTGGTGAAAATGTTCACCTTGTTCTTCACTTATTGTACCTACATTTTCCGGGGAAAAAATCCAAATGGGAATGTAGGAAGTGAAGTTTGAGGGACATTCTACACCCCAATTTCTGACATATTTGAAGAAGATTCTCTACCAGCTGCTTATAGTTTGCATCTTTTTGGTTAGCAAAGAAGCCGTGAATAACACTTTTAAATGACCTCCATGCTGCAAGTTCCTTTGCATTTAATTTTGTATCAATATGTTAGTCACTGATCACTTTTCTGATTTGAGGTCCAATGAATAATTCCTTTTAATTTGGCATCACTCAGACCAGAGCAAACAGTTCTAAGATGTTTGAAACCCTCACCGTTGTCCTTGGCCTTCACAAAGTTCTTTATCAGCCCTAATTTAACGTACAAAGGTGGAAGAAACACCTTCTGCGGGTCAACCAATGGTTTAATTTTACATTTTGTTGCCCCGGATTGAATTTCTCTTCCTAGCCACTCCTTAACTTTATAGTGCTTTTCCCTATCACGACTGTCCCATAGGCAGAAGAAACAAAATTTGGTAAATCCGTTTTACAATTGCATTAAAAGACCAATCACATAACTTTAACGTCCCCGCAAATACAGCAGCAGTGATCTTACTTTATGGCTTGAGGAATGTAGCACATCCTTGGATGTAGATGTTTGTACTGCTGCATCAAATGAAGATCAGTCGGATTCAGATAGTTCTTGCCATAAGACGGTGGCATCCGGGCCAGATACAGGGAAGATATAAAATGCATAGAAATCTAAGCGCGCTGAGTATATAATGGTTATGTGAGATCACTCAAAAATTACGAAACTATGCGTGATAGGAAAAATCTAAATGTATTTTCGTAAACAGCGCACTTAGTGTAATTCAATATTCCGCTTGCCTGCACATTTTTATGTGCGTTTATTAGCTTTACTGTTACGAATAATAACTGTTTTTTATACAGGAATAACAGTAAAATATTCATCCTGCCGACAGTTTGTGTAAAATAACACTTACGAGAAACATATTTCGTGTGTAATATGTCTAGGCTTGTTTATTCCAAGCTCTTATTCATTTAAAGATAGAAACTTTAATGTGTCTTTACAGCTCATTTGTTAGTCAAAATATCGTTTATACATCTATTATTTGGAATGCTAAGCCTGCCAGTATAATAGAAAAAGTAATTTGAAAATGTTTAAAATACATTCTGTTTAAGAGACCTGGATATTACCTACCCTAGACACACAACTTATGGAATTCTTTTGAAAATACTTGAATGTTATGATATTAATATTACAGCTTATATATTATTTCATGTATCCAGTAAAATAAGCAGATTCAAGGCTCTTTTTCACCCCCAGAGCAAATGCAGAAATTCATAAACATTCACAATTCCACAGAATTATGTATTTATATAACGAATTTCATTATTTTGATGTAGACATATTCATATCTCAAACTGAATTAAAAATACCATAGTTATTAACTATAGTCCCTGTTGGAGAGATGAATTCCTTTTGCATAAATGGGAAAACATACCAAATGGACTAAGAGGCAAAAGAATCTTGAATCTAAGATCAGAAGAAAACAATAAATTGGAAAATTTATTGGCCAAGGTGAGACAACAATGGATATGGAAAACAGGGAACACTGAGAACAATTAGGAAAATCAGTATAAGATATACAGGGAAACGTCTTGCGCCGTGGCGTAGTGGGCTAAGGCACCATGCTTTGGTTCCCTGTCACGGAATGCCACCCGGGCTCGATCCTACCCCTAGGGATGCGGATTAAGTCCCAGGTAGTCGGGTTGGCAGGCCCTTACTCTCTATAGGCTGTCGCATCATTGCTTATATAGGGAAACGAAAATCTAGATTCCAAAGTTTTAAAATACTCCATTATATACTCAATCCGGGTTAACTATAATGAGGTGTGGGAAAATGCAACTCAAAAACGTGGAGTATGTAAGATTTGTTATGTCTTATATACTAAATATGTTATATGTATGAAGTTGTATATGCTAAATATTATAATAAGAAATAGGAAATTAACTAACTACAGTGTCTGGTGGCTGGCAGCAGGAGGCACTGCCGGAGTAGGCCGGCCAGCCACCAGTGCAAGATAAGGCATTGTACTCTTTTCGTAGAACAGTGTAATTAGTAATTTAGTAGTAATGGCATTGTAATTACAAACAATAGTACAATTACTTACTAACACTACCTTAATTTTTCTTTACATAATTGTTTCTATTATTTTTCTCTTTCTAGATATTTTGTATTCATTTATATTTTCCTTGTTTGTCTGTTAGTGTGTTGCTGTGTTAGTACTCTATGTATCCACTTATTTATGATGAATATTGTAACTGTGCTTATGTCTTATTTTCATAACAATAAATAAAAGAAATATTTTGAACACGTTTAATAGTAGGCGATATATTTGGGTATTTTGATGTTGCACACATTAGAAACCTCGCGTTTGAGGAAGGTAGTTAAAAATCTATTTTAGATGCAGAAAAGTGCAGAGAATTGATACAATAGAAAGAGAACACAAACATTAGGGTGTTTGCGACAGGGAAAATATTTTTTTTTACAGCGCTATTTGCCTCAATATAAAATCCATAATGTTAATCATGTTTTTTGAAACCTGTTTAAGGCGTGACAGATTTAAAAAAACGCACTCTGGTTGCAGTACTGCTTACTGTCTATAGGTGTGTGTGTGTGATATTCAGTGTCGCATTGTGTTGTGTACTGTAATACCAAGTGTTCGTGTTCTGTCCAACGAGGTACAGTACAGTACACGCATGTGATGGTTAATTTCTCACTGTGTACCAGTGCTCATTACTTGAGATTGAAGCACACTTTGTCGTTGAGTTGTTTCATTTTGTCAGATTTCAGTTATATTCTTGCAGTTCTCCACTTCTGAAACCCTGTTCCTAACCTCAAAATGCATACACTTATTATCTTTGTATTCTACAATTTTCTGTACAGAGCTTCTGTATAATCTTATAGGTACAGAGAATTTCATATTAGTTATATACTACGACACGAGTACATAACAATGGGTATGTTATTCATGCGAACCGCTCTTGTAGAAAAATTTTAAAAATACAATTTTATATTAAATTAGGTTAATATGTATCCGTTATTTATCCAGAAGCGAAAATTAATAGGAAAAATTTGGTTAACCTTTGGTATATGTTATTATAATATTATGACTATAGTGTCTGTTTGTTCATGAATTTATTTACAGTGTTGCACAAACTATAAATTCTTTCGAATGCATAATGTGTGATATATAAATCATCATCTCAATGAGAATTATCACCTTATACAATGAACTCCACTCACATAGCACCTCAAAGCAAGGTATTGCCAGGTTTTCTCAGGGTTCCCCGGTTTCCCTCGCCATTCATTCCACCAGCTTCTCCATAATCACCTTTTATCCAGAGTAGGTAGATAATTTTAAACAATTTGAGGACGAGGAAATAAGATAGCATGTTAAACATTGTAAAAAAATTATCAAAACTTTTGCGTACACATGACATTCTCTATTCACCATTGTTTAGTTTCATGCAGCTTGTACAGCCTATTCTCACAGTTTATTCTTGTACCTATCTACTTAAAAGTAATTGTAACTCGTGTTTGCGTAAATACCGTTATTACACATCTGTTATGGGTCCGATGGTTATAGCGATTGTCAAATGTTTAAAAACGCATCGATATATGCTGGTTTTCAAATTCCACACCTTTCATTACATCGAGAGAAGCAACTGAATTGCGACACCTCTTTAAATGAATATAAAATTACTGAGAATTTCAAGCATTTCCCGAAAATGGCTGATAGCACAAGACGCTCATTTGAAGCAAGTTTTGGGTTTTAAAGAAATATCCTTCTGCTGTGCAGTAAATTTTTGTTTATCTCTAATTGTTACACATTCTTTTACAAAATTCCTTTTTAAGGATGGGGACGCCAGGGGCTATTCCTAGAAATTCAAAATTTACATCGTACTTTTAATGTAAGTGTTCTAAATATAATGTGATATATACAGTTTACCTATCTTAAAGAATGTTACTTCCGGTGAATTCTGAATATTGAATTTTTGGATGGAATACCATACCTACTTCCTCTTGGGCCCAGAAATATGTTCTATGTAGCAACCTTAAGATGAGATCAAGACCTGAAATTGCTAAATGGTCCAGTATAGAAGAGAATCAAAGCAGAAAACGTAGTAAGCAGAATAAACCTGTTCGTCCAAGAATAGACATACTACTGGAAACTGTAGTAAGACTCTCATTGAGCAGCATTCAAATTTAGATTAAACCAGAAAGAAAGCAACATAGCCAGCCAGCTCTCAGCACTCTCGACAGACTGTTACGCACGAATACGCACGAGGATTTTCACCAACCACAAACAACCTGCATTAACACTTGCTTTGGGACATTCGAAGAAAGAAATCTCTATAATGCAAATGCACCAAGGTTTAGAGAATAGTGTAAATGTGCAAAACTTGGTTCAAGATTTTCAGAACGCTTAGCGTGCATCCAACATTTTCCCGTCAACGAAATATCGATGCTAGAACATGCTAACCCTTGGTTCCCAAGGTCGTGGCTTCAGACCTAGTAGTTTTTCATGCCTAATATAGAATATAAGGCTAGAATCATTACAGTTAAAGAGATTCCATAAATAATCCTTTTAAATTTTGATTATTCAAACCAAGAATACCTTAAGCACCATTAGTTACACTTTTGAAACAAACGATGAAACGAACACCTTTGTTTTTAGTTTTTGAATTCATTTTTGATGTTACCTTGTTGAAGAAATATAAATAAGAGTTAAAATAAATGGTCTCAGGTATGTACAGCATAGTCGAGATTTTTAAACTGCTTTCATACGTAGGATTTTAATATTTCTTTTATTACAACCTTGTCAAATACACTATATTGTAATATATCACAATACTAAGATGTAGACTTTTTTGTAATTTATTACTGTTTAAAACAATATCAAGATAGTATTTATAGTAGGTATACAACATGATTTTTCTGAAAAAGACTTTATAGTACAGGATGGCAACTTAATTGCAACTGAAGTGAATATTAAGCAGCAGAATAACCTTTTAGCTATCTCATATAAAATCCTCAAACTTATGAAAAGATTTGCTAATTTCTAAAAGATTGTGTTACCTAAATTACTCATCTGATTATTTGACACAAATGAAAAAGTACAATGATATGTAATTTAGTTAATTTTTACATTCTTTAAGTTTGCGTAAAATTAGAGATAATGTTATTTTTGGAGTGTTCTAATGATCTTATTCTGAAGTTATGTAGTAACATGAAGGTTAGTATGATTGATATAAATTCCAGAAAAATCACGCTTTAAATTTGTCAGTGTATGCAGAGGTGCATAAAAAGTTGCTCATAATGGAACGTAGCTGAATATGTTGGTGATAAATGTAACCCCTCCCTCTGTCAGTATGAGCTGCTCTGTTTCTGGATCATAATTCTATTCGCTGGATTGGCAAACTGCCACTAAGGTTGAATTTATGCATTTATGCGCAAAGATCAAGTTTTTTTTTTTTTTTTTAAATTTACGTTCTCCAACGATGAGCCATATCGGACGATGAATAATAGAGTGGCACCTCTTTTATACCAATCGTAAAGAAATACTGCAATAGAGACTATATCCGAGCCAGCCTTTCATTTTACATTATGGATTGTCCTATGATTTCCGGTATATTGTTTTAAACGGATTGTTTTATGCAAAATGTACTTTGGCAGTGTGTTTTGTTATGCATTTTGTTATGCTCTACAAAATAGCATGTTTACTTTTTGTATGCTTATAGTTTGTTATTTTTAGATCAGTAAAGAGTGTGAAGGGTAAACAGAGCATATTCGACACCTACTTTTTGCGTTTAATCGAAGCAAAGAAGATGCTTACAAAACATTCACTTAAAAAAAGTCAAATAACGTAATATACTGTTTTACATGTATGTTATTTTTATATTAAAATACATGCTATTTCACAAGGATTTTTCATATTTTGTTTCTTGCTGATACACATATTTCATTGCATTTTTATTTTTAATAAAAATAGAAGTTCATACATATCTTATAACACAATTATATGATGTTCATTCGCTTATTTGCATATTTTGGAATATTCAGAAATGTTTGGTTACGTATACATACTCATTATTCCATATTTTATTACACGTTCGTACATATTTTCATACATATTTTCGTACATATTTTATTACGTGCTATATTAATTTCAAATGTTTTGTCACAATTGATACTGATATTAATACATTTTCATTTCAATTCAATTTTTCAATTGTATAATTAATTATTTTATTCTCCAAAAAGAAAAATACAGTACAATTTCAGTATTTAGTGCAGTTATCTTCTGTAGTTCACTTTTGGGTAGGAACAGAACTCCTCTTCTTACGTAAGGAAGTTATGTCATAATGTACTTATTATAGTTATTACAGAACATTTGGTGTAATGACTAATGTATAACTTGGCTTCACTCTACTTTGCATGTCGTAAGTCTGAAATCGATGTATTATCGCTACTGAATTTATAAAAGATCCATTACAAAATATTAACGCATAGCCTCTTGAGACTATTAATTGTAATTTTTGAAACTCTGCTTTCTGAACGTGTCAGTAAACACAGCGCCGCGCTAGCATGCAACTTAACTTTTAAGACAGGTCACGTATATACTAGAATTGTATAACACAAAATGGCCTGACTTCAAACGTTTACCGTTTAATAATGCAAAACGCTGAATTCAACACAAGGTTAAAACACTTGAGTAAGGCAAAGTTCAAACGAACAAGGCAGCTTAAATATATACGGTTTTTCGCTACTGCAGAGTACATAAAAGTTCACTTTGCCCTTCAGTCCCTACCAGCAACACACACAGACGTACGAAGTCTAAATATTCTGTATCATATTTTGAATAAGATGACTTTTCAGATTTGGCTGAAGAATCGGCACGAAATAAAGTTTATGGAGCCTTTTACATTTTACAATCTTTAGAACACCTTTGCGCGTAAGAAGTTTAAACATTATACGGTTAAACTGGAATGGGTTTAGCTTGATTATGAAAGGCACTTCTGTTGCAAATGTTCCGCCTCTTTGTAAAGATACCAAAACTAGCAGCATTTCTCATACCAACCATTGTGTATCTTCTGATATTTTATACTACTCCGCACGTTTTCTCATTAGTAATCTCTTCTTCTGTATCCTTTAGCTATAGCTTTCTCTCTTTGTACACAGTTCCAGTCAGAATCTCGCTCTTCCAATTATTTACAATAATTTCCTTCCTTCCATTCTTAACTTTGAGCTAGAAACAGTCTCTTCGTTCACAAGGAATTTCCAATAGATGGTAAACCATTTAAAAATAGTGAACAACATACTGCATAAAAAGTTTAAGCCCATTTAAGACTCATAATTTATTTCAAATAACGTTTTTATATCAGCCATCAGGTATCTGTTATATTCACCTCAGTTTTATATACTTAATCAATTTTTTGGGTGCTGTAATCATTTGTTTTCGCGATGTGCGTCCATCCACCCATGGTGCTGCCAGGCTGTACTCAGCCTGAAGATATTTGCTGCGTGCCCACCCGCTAAGGGTAAGAGTTTTTACTGTGGGATTTTGTCGGATGGTATAGGGTAGGATTGTTAGAAAACACATGTTATATATAAGCCAGCATATACGGACCCGCTTTCAAGCATTTAACTGCCGCTTCTTCCTCCGTATGTCCTTTTACTTTTAACGAAGAGTGTAATGAAACTCAGAAATTTTCTCGATTAATATAAAATAGACAGAAAAAGGAATTTTTGCAAGAATAGTTTCTAGAAGCTCCATGATTTCAAATAATATTGGAAGGAGAATGGCATATAAATGTGACACAAGAACCCTATTCATTATCTTAATTGCATGCATTTTCACTCCCTATCCCTCTTGCTATTTGTCTCCATCAGGATGCCTACAAGAAAAGATCACATTGGGAGCTTAAGGTAAGTAAATTGGGCTCCAAACATACTTTGCTCTATATGGACTAAGTTCCGTTATGTATCATACAAGTTGAGTAATGCACACATATAGGATAATTCTGTGGGGTATCGTCAGATGCATGGTAAAAATTCGTTATTGAATGCTGACCGATTTGATTTCCTACAACATAGAAAAAAAGAGAGAAGGAACATTTAGATAGTTTGCTGAATGGAAGTAATGGAAATAGGAAACTATGGGTTTCTCAAAATAAATATTTCGGAGATAGAAACCCCAATTGCTTCTGTGTGGACAAATCAGGAAATATAACGTAAAATCACAATACAACAATTATTGTCATATTCAAACTTTTGAATATTTTATGTATGAAAACTTCAAATTTATACATGCTTTCCTTGGTGTTTATAAAGAAATGCTGATACAAAATAAGCCTCCTGTCTGTTCCTTCCAGGCACCAATTAGCCATCAGACACAAACGAGTAGAATTATAGAAGAGAACAAATAGAACAGGTGGGATTATAGCTGTAACTGGATGTGTTAGAGGAAGTGAATCAAGCGTGATAAACTGGTTTCTGAGGAATATAATAAAGCTCTGATGCTAACAGGAAAGGGGACGGTTAAGTATTGGAGAATACTGAAGTACATGCTGTGAAAAAATAAACAGTATACATATTATAAGTAGTTACAATCAGTATATTTTGGTAAATCTAAAGAGTATACGGTGACAATTTTGAGAGCAATAGCTGTAGCAGAGCTGCATTCTTATGATGGTAGTGGCATGTCAACTCTCAGCAATGTAAATGGAAATCCATGATAACTTGAATATTTATTCCTGAATTGTGTCATTTGGTTTATCTTTTAAGGTTTTTGTTAAAATTGATTCATCGACATAGTGCTGAAAATGAGCAGTATTTGGTCCTGTTAAAGATTCTAAGGGAACCTAGTGTCTTAAAATTCTCCTTCTACAATGCTTAAGCAACCTGTGTAACCTATAAATGAATGTCCTTTGAATCATCATTTATTTACTTTTTAATTTACGTCCTGCAACCTTGTCATGTCGAACGATGAATGAAATGGGTGAAATGATTCTCAAATGAGCCAATGGTCCATAGAGTTTAGAATTACCCAGCATACATCTTCAGAATGAGGGAAAACACCGGAAGAAATCTTATCCAGATAACTCGCCCAAACGGAGATTCGTACTCGGGACCTCTTAATGGTGAAGCAGACACGTTTCCACCTACGCTACTGAGTTAGGCTATGGCCCGTAGTGTTAGCGACCTTAAGATCAAGGATGTAAAAAAAGTTGTTGCAGGCAATCGTTCCGCAGCGGATGTCCCTGCTTCTGCAACGACTTTCTGCATCCGTTAAAATTAAAATGGAAGGCCGGGAAACTCCTTGGAATAAGAAAGCTCGGATATCTAGAATTTTGCCAAGTTAGAAGCTTCTGCAGATAAATGAGAATATTCAGTGATGATGTGCAATTAATGGGCATCACCGATCCCAAAGGTATTTTATAGCCATTGGTTTAACTGAACGTGACCTTGTCATGTAGAGCTCAAAAGGCTCTGAGACAACAGAACATTAACGCAGTTACTATTAGAAATAATATGATAATTTGGGAAGAAAACGGCAGGGTACCTTACCGGCATTTGCCAGTTATGAAGACTGACATAAAGCTGGAAAAACCTTCACTCAAAGAGGATAGTCCTGGCGGGTGCTGTTATAAAATGTCAAAAGTGCAGTTTACAGCGCCTCAGCTAGATTGGCTTCTCATATCGAGCGGAAAACTTCACTCGTAGTTCATGGGATCAGAGCAGGAGCCACGGTGGATACGAAAGATTTCAAAATAAACCAATCTGCTGTGTTTCTCTTCTTTTATCAATGTCATGTCTTCAGCATACAGTCTGCACTGTGTTCTGAAGATCGTTCTTCACCAAATTATCCAAGTAGATATAAATGTCGTAAGTCATTCCCTGCTCAGAGACTAATACCTATGTAGATTGTTCTCTATATATTATCTTATTCAAACAAGATGTGTTCAAAATATTTTGTACAATATCCAGTCTTCTCTTGAATTAGGATGTGCTATGAAGCACGGTTTACTATTGCAGATTCAGTTTTTGGATCAGCTTTCCTTTTTTAGCTATAGAAGCTCATAGTTTACATGTAACAATTGGTATTAGCTTTCTCAGAGATACTGAGGCTTCAATTCTTATATTTTATCTGTTTTAAGCTATACAACTTCACGAGCAATTCTTCAGCCGACATTACTGTGAATGATAAAGAATGAGACACACTGCATTTTACTGTCTAGTGTTAACAATGTGAAAAGTAAACTAACGACAACGTATGTGCAATGCGATTCGCAGCTTATTTTACAAAGCGTTTTTTTTTTCCTTTAAATAAAGCTAAGATTCATCTTCCTGTCGCGCAGAAGCGGAAACGGCCATAACTTCCCTTTCCCCATTGTCACGCCATGATCACTCGGGTAGAATGATTATCTTTCTGAATTACGATCGAAGTGGCATCATCTTTATGAACGTACGTGATGAAGTCAAGCACATGCGGTTCTTAAGACAGGACAAAGCATGTGTTTGGAGAACAATATACTGGATCTATTAGACGGGCTGCAAGCATTAACTCGAACACCTGCCTTGTTCTCTCATACGCTGTCGCAGCTGTTGCTCAATACCGTGACGATAGTGGCGCTCAATGAGATGTCCACAGCAATTAAAACCACGAAAATGGAAGTAATTTTCTATAACAAACCTAATACGGTTACAGGGTGGTTCAAAACGTCATCTAGAGTAGGAAGCAGGTTCTTTTCTTATATTACAGATAGGAATACTAAATAACAAGAACACGCGTTAAACTTGAATGCTTAAATGAAGTACTCTTTTGATGTTTCATTTCTTTGCTCTTGCACATGGTAGAGGTCTGCACAGGCCGAAATTCTAGTTTGCCCCTGCTCAATTGCTAAAGTGGGTTATACTGAAGAATACAACCTGTGCTGATACCCAATTGTTTTAAATAAGACAAATTGGTGACTATTGACTTTTGTGTTATTATTTCATGAAGCGTTGTTGCTTGCGGCGCGATTTGAACGAGTTTCGATTGCTGTACCACCGTGCGGATTTTTCACTTGTTGAAGACCTGCTAAGGGAATAATTCAGGTTCTTGGAACAAATGAGCATCCTTTCTACAGAAATAGCTGTGTTGCAGGTCGTGGGATCCTTAAGTAGAAAGCAGCATGTTGACGACATAACCTAATTGATCACATGCCGCTCCTTTCCTACTACATACTGACCATGATGTTCACGGGTATTGGAGGCGGAGTTTGCAGCTGCTGTGCAGTTGAAAAGGTTATCTGTAAATAGCCGAAGCAACCATGTATTTATTATCTCTACTGCGATAGATGTTTGAATCCGAGCATCTGTTCATTTTTGTTGTTGCAATTTACGGCTTCCAACGTTGAGTCATATCGGACGATGAGTGAATTGGGTGAAATGATGCTCAAATGAGTCCGGGCTCCATGGAGCTTAGAGTTACCCGACATTCGTCTATCAGGATAAGGGAAAATCCCCCAAAAACCTTATCCAGGTAACTCATCCTGACTGAAATTTGAACTCGGGACCTCTTGAACGTGAGGCAGACACGCTACCATCTACGCTACCGAGGCAGGCCATCTGTTCCTTGTGGACCATTTCACTATTGTCATCTTTTTCAACTATTTCTCTTTGACTCCAATATATTTTTTCTTAATTTTTTTTTCTCAATTGCGCTAGGAATTTTAAACAAAATATCAAATCTTTAAGATATATATCCAACATAAATGGCATATACAGAATGTCAAATAATTTCAGCTTTATGTACAATACCGAGCACGTGGAGGTTTGATATTTAACTGACCTTTGGTTTCTGAATTATGCTGCAAACCAGAGACCTTTATATAATTTACTTTTTATGGAGCCTCAAAACATGTATTTCAGGTGAAAACTCGGTATAAAATTTCTTTGGATGGAATACATTATTTCTTTATTTATAACGTACATAGTAGAGGAAGGAAAAATTAGTTGTTTAATCTTTGATAGAAACAAAGTGGAAATAAGTAGTTTAACGTTTTTTTTTCTGTTGTAGTTCTAATTTCAAAACCAATCGGTATATTTTTCAAACTGGTATTATTGGGATGGGGGTTCGATCCCACCCATGGGGTGGAGATTTTAGGTCCCGGGTATAGGACCGGTGCCCACTTAGCATCGTGAGGAAAGTGAGGAGCTTACGCTGGGTAAGCGGCCCAGGTCACGGAAACCAACACTCCGGCTGGGGGATGCCGAGATGCTGACCACATCTCCTCCCCGTATCGGCTGGATGATCGTCCACCTCTGCCGTGCGTAAGTGGGCGTGAGGCCGGCAGTCGGGTTGGTAGGCCTTGGCCCACTAAGGGCTGTCGCGCCATGGGAAACGAAATTATTGGGATGGATGTGAAGTTTTGCTAAATTATTTCAAAAACTGTACTCAAAGAAGCCTTTACTTGTATCGCTAATAAAATAAATATTTTTTCTGTCAAACTATTTAATTCATTTGCCTAAAAATTTGCCAAAAAGTGAAGTTGTTTGCGTAAAAAACACTAAACCTTCCATAGGTTGTCTGTTTTATTGCTTTACTTTTCAACACCGAGGAAATCATAACAAAGTTGCCCCATTTCTAGAAATCGCTCTGTTCATCCTGATTTTTTTTTTATCTTTGTTCATACACACGACGCGCACACTATTTACTTTATTCGGAAAGTATATGAAACTTATAGACACATATTGACAGCAGTAGTTGAGGAGCCCCTTACTGGAGGGCGTCTGAGTAAAGAAAGATTGACAGATTTAAACATCAGTTGAGTGTTCGACAGGTGCGTGATAAATGTCAGACTCGTTGACATGGTAAGATATGCATGCATGCGTGAATGTCGAAGTGAAGGACGATCAGCTGAACGTAGTTACGAACCTACTGGGCTTATGACCTTTTGCGTCACACCCTCTCGGCATCTCCCATTTGTAAAGGTCACTGCACCCAGTGTTTTCCTGCTCTACATTTTGCTGGTTTTATTGATTGTGGGCCTTTGTGGAACGTGCCAACAAATCAAAACGGGGGTTTCGTTCCTTTATCGCTACGATGAAGCCTCCTGCAATTAATAATGCTCCTCACCACACACTGCAGTTCATTTGCATATCTATCGAGTAATTTACCCTTTGGAGGAACATTTCACCTTGATACCGCTATCCGTAAGGGTAACTTCTTTGAAATCTCTCAGAGAATTGAAGTTGGCAAGCCCAAGAAAACAGTATCGAATGTAATTTATTTCATGATAAGTCTTACAAGGTACTCGAACACTGAATTTTAGTGATCCATTTTGGAACAACAAATACAAGTACTTATGGCTTCTCACTGTATGCTACGATATCGTCATTCCAAATGAACGAGGTCCCACTTGGCTCACTAAGAGCAGTGATTTTAACTGTTTCTTTATAAAAGTTTTAATTACTTTTAAATGTATCACAAAGAAAAATTACTAAGTATTAAGACAGCAGCACTTTTCATCACTACAGTACGATATATATTAATATTCTTACGCCACTCTTCAGATTAAGTAAGGTACATTATTAATCATGTTTCAATGTCATTAGTTCGTATAAAGTTATCTGAAGAAATATTATACAAGATTCAGTTATTTTTACGTTTGAAGAGAAAAGACTTTACAGTACGGAGCAGGGTTTAATAGTGTTCAATTATTAATTTAGGTGTTCTGTTTCATTTGTAAGTGTTACATTTCATGTATTTTAAGACTTAAAAATGTATGTTTTATATTTAAGTACTGCAAACCATATTATAAACTGTACTTAATTTCACTGAAAAAATATTTTGGGCATTATATTCCATTTCTAAAATGTAGCAAAAGGTGATTCGTTAACATTGTTGAAGTCTAGAAAACGCCAAAATATGAAACACAATAATAATTATCCCTTGTTGCAAAATTAAATGACAACCATTATTTATGCTAAAGAAAAATTGTGAAAAACAGAGATAAACTAGTTTTAACTTCATAAGAAACTAACTAAACTAATATTTATTATTAAGTATGCGTGTAGCTAATACGCCTACGGAGGATATGATGTCTACATTGTTTAGCTTGCTGTATATTGGAAATAAAGTTACATGAAGCCGTTTGTTATATATTTATCACGGTAGATACTACACAACCCTGTGTGTTTGTGTTAGTTTTGTAAGAACATAGGCATATTCCGACTTTGGCTTGAATTTATACAGTACTTCCTAGCGTCGCCGTTTCCAAAAAACCCACCAAATATGGTTAGAAACATTTCAACACCACTAGCTCCGTGTTAGACAAATGGGAATAACCCAACAGCTATACACAGGGACGCCCGCCTCGGTAGCGTGGTGGTAGCATGTCTGCCCCACGCTCAAGAGGTCCCGAGTTCGAATCTCGGTCAGGGTGAGTTACCTGGATAAAGCTTTTTTCGGGGTTTTCCCTTATCCTGAAAGACGAATGTCGGGTAACTCTAAGCTCTATGGACCCCGAGCTCATTTGAGCATTATTTCACCCACTCCATTCATCGTTCGATATGACTTAACGTTGGAGGACGTAAATTAATAATAATAAACAAAAATATACCCAGGGAAGGCCTGGACCAGATGGGGGCTGTCAATGATTAAAATCATTGCCTCCCATTACTAATTGTTTTTTCTGGCAACTGACTGGGCTGCTAAATCCACATATGTAAACCATTACTATTATCCTTAGGGAATACCTAAGGTTATATTTTACAACAAAGTCACATACACTCGACAAAATAAAATAGCATCCAGTTAACATTTTCCAATGTTTCCGCTGTAGAAGTGCTCAATGTTTTGATAACGCATGGTGAGTGTAATGCATATTGTCTCGTATCGTCGCCCCAATCGAGGAAAAAAATGGTGCCGTTACTGTATGAACGAATTAGTAATACCATGGGTCGCGTTGTATAAATTAAATCCGTATTTTACTTCTTTCTCTGGTACAACCAGTAACAACTTCGGACACCAGCCTCTAGCATAGGTTAAGGAGAAATTAATACTCGCACAAACAATGGGGATTTATTGTATGTATAAATGCCGAGTTCAAACTCTAAAGCATACCCAAGGTAACACCCAAAGAGGGGGGAAAAAGTCATAAATATAGTAATCATAGGTCAAATACGTTGTAGAATGCTTAGATTATTGTGCCAGGAAGGAAAAGAAGAAAGAAAACTAAACCACCTGCTAACCACTACGAAGGAAACATACTCAGAAGTATAAAGGCGCAGATAAGGAATATGATAATTCTAGATAACAAAGGCACCATCAAAATAAGCATTTTGAGGATTGAAACAATCGGTCACATAAGATTTGTTTACTACCCTACATGCGTCAACATTAAATCAAGCATGTTAGGGTTGCCAATTTTGAAATACTGTTTGTGGCGTGTTAGATGTTAACTAAACGCACTCTTTGATAATGGTAATCACTGTCACTAAATGCGTCTATTGTTCAATGTAAAATTTGTGTTCTGCAGCGTACCGGATTGTACGGTAATATTGAACGCTCGTGTTGGTCCGTACAACGAGTACAATATAATACGTCATTGTCGTTAGGTATGTCTGTTGTTCAATGCCAGTTTTGTGTGTTGTGAAGTCTACTGAATTATATGGTAACACCGATTGCTCGTCCTGTTTAGTACAGTACTGTTATTGACATTAGATGTCTGTTTTTCAATGCCACATTTGTGTTGTGAAGCCTAATGGATTGTACGGTAATACTGAACGCTCCTCTTGTTCCATATAAGTACAGTACAGTACAGTACAGTGCACATTGTAATGATCAGTTTCTCATTATGTACCGGTGCGTACAGACTTGTGTAAGTTACGTTTGATTTTGGCTGGCAAATTACATCCCAATGAGAGGACGGGTTCCGTGCCAGTGGTATTGTTACGTCGTGAGCAATGAATGAGTTATAAGAGACTAGAAATATTTTAACTCATTTACATATGGACATTTAACCGGTAACTTCCTTCCTGTCCTCCCCCTTCCAAACACGACGGTTATCATTTATGAAACTACGTTTCATTCAGGATGGGTACATTCGGAATGGAATTAGACATTTTGCTCGAATGCTCAGCCACCTGGAGAACTACACGGTTGGTTGATCATGGATGTCTCCCCTGACCTCTGCTATCAAACTTGGCAGAAGTAAGTTTAGTAACGGACGTTATTGCTTCCTAATGTTCTGCATACTCGAAATTCGATACTTAGGCGTATATAAACCTGAAAGAAAAATGGGAAACCATTTATACTGAATGTGGGGATTTTCGCTTAGATTACCATTTCTGTGTTTACTGATTTCACCACATTTTCATTTAGTGTGTCTAAACGTTCAGGGAAACCTAGAATATTTCGAATAAAATTTGATGTGTGACATGATTTTCCTTCTTCATTCTTGTACAAGCGAGTTGAAAATTTAATGTTCATATTTTAAATTCACTTTTAGCACATCACGTTATGTATACTTATGTTACTTTTTGTCAGAAGGTATCAGAGGTATAGAGCCAAAACTTTCACTACATGTGTATAACGCATAGTTGAACTTCGTGAAGCACAATGATAATTTTATAATATACATTAGTTATGTTAAGAAAGGAATAACGTTACACATTTCCCGAAGTTTTTTCACTTTGCAAACATTCTTTTTCCTATTTCTACAAAAGTTATACACTTAACTAAATAATAGAGGCTCAGAAGATAGCTAATTGTACTAAAACAAGACGCAAAAGTGTAATTCTGTATTCCAAGTAGTATCTCAGAAAACGGAACATGAATTCATATGCTTTATGACTAAATGTTATATTTCTGCCGAATGAAATAATTATTAAAGACTGAACCACAAATGCTATAAATGTAAACAACCAGCTGTAACAATTCTTATGGTTTATAGAATAATTCACAAACATTTCAGGAATAATCACCGAGAACTTTAAGAGCAATGGATCAACGTGTAATTTCCCCACGTTCAGAATAACTTGTCCTCAACAAACCCTTGTCGAATGGTTTGTTACACATTTCTTTAAAAATACAATGGGAACCAGGACATAAAAATGAAACCAAATAACTCTTCCTGCTTGAGAAAAGTATTTTAAACCAATAACAATATTTCGAACATAGTAAGCTCCACATAAAATTTTATTTGACATAATTGTTTGATTTAATGGTACCTACATCTTTTGTGAAGTAAGATTCTGTCTATTTTTTACAGTTGTATCAGTTATGTAAGCGTCATCTAGAATAAAAGGACTTTAGATGCTATTCCCAGAGAATTCAAGATATTTATTTTGTCATGAAAATATCTTAAACTTATAGTATTTTAATCAAATCATTAGCCATTTTTGAGACATATTCTTTAAAAAATGTGTAACGACTTGGTGTCGCTGAAAGTGAGCTGTGGAGGAAAAGATTATGGCGAACCTCGCTGAAAATCTAGTTGATGGACTCCTGAAGCTCCACGGCCGCTCCGGCATTCACACAAGATCTTACTTACAGGGGGGGGGGGGGTCCTCAGAAAGGAAGTGATAATTCAGCTATCAATTAAAATAAAATGGCAGTTCCTCCTTTGCTCTATAAACCTAGTATTTCAATTAAAAGGAAACTTTTCCAAACATTTATCATACCTTTCAATGCAAGTATAGACTGTGCAGAAACGCACACACACGCAAAACATACCCTCACACTATCACGTCCATTTGCAGAAGACCAAAATGGCGTCAAGTGGCTCAGCTTTTATAATTCTGCCGTTGCCATAACGACAACTAAACATCTTTCAGCATTTCTACATATATCGTCATTCTTTTTAAATAAATTTTTCTTAACCTAATTTTAACAGTTAAATAATAATTAGCTTATAAAGAATTGTCAAAGTATTTAATGTGAGACATCTGTTACATTAATTACTTTACATCGTTTCAAATGTGTTCCATGTAAGGATTAGCTTGTGGTTGGTAAAATTGTTTGAAAATCTTCGGGTGACATCTTGAAACGCGCGCGCGCGCGCGCGCGCGCACACACACACACACACACACACACACACACACACACACACACACACACACACACACACACACACACACACACACAGATTTTTCTAAAAATCCCTTGCTTTTGTATTCAGGTGAACTCAAAATTGTGGACAGGACATATAATCATTTATCGTTTCCTATTTCTTATTTTAAGCTCACTCCTACAGTGATGGGACATTATAAGGAATTTTATGGAAGTCTAAAGCGGAGTGCACCAAGTCTTTAAGGACCTGGAGGATAGCACAGCGTCCTGTAGTTAAACGATAGTGTTGAAATAAAACAATCGTACTGATACAAGCCTCCCCCTGCTATCGTTTCTCCAAGGTGTAAGGAGGCAGAAGATGTAGCGGTCATCCGACCAGCCTTGGATTAATACGAGCTCTCGTCACGAGAATTTTCACTTAATTTGAATATAAATGAGGTTAACCGTCACCTAAATAAAGCTACAATGTAGTGATACGGATCATATGTGCCAAGGCTGCACTATCGTGGATACATGAAGAGCTTAAATACATGATCATGCATCATTCAGAATGGACCAAAAGTAAGATCTCTCCAAAATTAAAGATCTGGGAGACATTCAATTGTAAAACAAGTGATGCTTATAGTTGTACATTTTGTCTTCGTTTACTAGATACATGAGTCAACTAAAATTATAATATATTTGCATCTCCTTTAATTCCAAATGTATAAGATGTAGGCTGTATATCTCTTTTTGGGTTTACTTTTAATATAAACAGTTGAATCTGTTTTACGCAAAAACTATTATTGGAAAACCGCAATAAGAACCCAGGGATGATGCTTAGAATGCCTAGAACGCTGCGGATGAAGGCAGAGAGTGCAGCGATTGTGCGTTTTTAATAATAGACCTATCGATACTGAGATCTTGTGTAAAGTAAGGCACAATTGTTGCTCATTGATTCAACCATCTTGAATCAATTAAGCACTATCGGTTTATTATGTTGGCATATATTTCAGTAAATTATCCTTAGCAGTTTTCAATTTGAATAAACTTTTTGCATATATATTTCGGTGTAACGTTTGAGAAATCTACTCTTAATTTATGATGTAACACTATTTAACATTTTGTGTTTATTTGTTTCAGGTCATCCACTGTAC
Source organism: Mantis religiosa (assembly GCA_030765055.1). Classification (NCBI taxonomy): domain Eukaryota; kingdom Metazoa; phylum Arthropoda; class Insecta; order Mantodea; family Mantidae; genus Mantis; species Mantis religiosa. Next base: position 71,260,179 of record CM060950.1, on the reverse strand, counting down.
AAGTGAAGGCAAATACTGGTGAGTAATATAATAAAATTCGACTTGGTAAATTGGTCTTTTGCTATATTGTGGTAGGAATTAAAATCGATTATTTCTTCTTTGAGAGATAGTTATAAATGCATTCGAAAACTCGGCAATATCTGATTTCTATATTTTGCTTTGTAATTTGAATAATATAATTCAGATTTTAAAAGCTTCACAATTATCTAAAGAGTATGGGTCATTAATTTTCCTGACATTTTACATATCTTAACTCCTATTTTTATATTTCAAGCCTAACTTTAATGCCAGAAGTTTTATATGTCCATTTTACTGTAGTATAATTTATCTTATTTGTATAATATAAATAAATGGACTTGGTATTTCAATCTGATACTTAGAATATGTAGTTGTAGTAAATAGTATGCATCACCAATTTCCAGGTTTGACCCTAGGTGGTCTATGTGGGATTTGTGATGAAGCGGCGTCTGAGCTGGTTTCGTTTGGGTTCTCCGGTTTCGACCACCATCTATGCCACCAACTGCTCCATCACAGTTGTTTTCATTACCTGCACCTTAATTTCACAACTTTTCCGCACTCTGATACCAGGATTCGGATAGTTCCCCACCATTTCTGATTCTCTGCTCATAGTTGCGGAAACGGCAATATCCAGCCGGAAGAAAATCTGGCGCTAACTACGCCCCGCCCTACTCTACTGCTCCCCATTCATGACGCCCATGTTGGACCGAGGTGGGGATTGTGTATTAAGGTTTTGCTCTTCAAGGGCTGTTGATTAGTTAATGAAGTTTACAGCCCAATCATTTCTAAAACTTAGCAGCTTGCAATGAAAATTCTTGGTAGTGACAGTCAGACTTATTAGATGATATTAACTTTGCTCAGCCAAATGAATGCTCTGTCGTCGCGACAATTCTGTTGTTGCTCCCGAATCTTAACCAGGAATTGAAAATTGTAGGGCGAAAGGCTAGCGATGTAAACGGTATACATATTGTACTTCTACCCATGTAGTTTTAAGACATGGCTTACTCTTTCCCCCCTCTCTGCTTCTTGCCTATGCACCCCTAACTTTGTTACATCATACCTAACTGAATCGATGATAGTGATGTAGAACATTGCCAAACCAAACCACTTACATTTATTCTGGCTTTCATCTCCTTGCCTACCATTCGTTATAAAGGCCCCAGCCATCGTGGCACTCATGCCTTCGTGAATCTAAATATATATTTTTCCTTTTGTTCCATTATTTTAGTTATTGTTTCTAATTCTCCAATCATGCGACTTGATCAGTAATTCATAGGTTTTATAATTTTCTATGGATTTAATTAGTGTAATTCTATTCATAAATTAAGGTTGATGGTTGCTATTGTAATAAGCAAATATTTGCCCACTAAATTAGCTAGGTCGCGGCTGTTAGAGGGCGGCAGGACATCTAATGATTATACTAATTCAGGCTTTGTTGTGTAAAAAGTCCACATGGGCTTTTAAAGAACATTTGTCCAGTATCATGAACAGTTAAAAAGCTGTTTCTGAAGGGCCTTGATGTAATGATGTCAGATCTATGTTGACTGGTGAGATCTGCGGGCGAGATTTCAGTCATGAACTGGAGAAAGTAATGATGTAATCTTCAATAATCGTTATTTAAACCGCAGATATCTAACTGCAACAGACCAATTCTATTATGCGATGCGATAGGGAATTTCAAAACGTATAAAATGATTGCAAGTAAAAGTTGAACTGACCAGTAAAACTCATTATGTAACCTGTAAAGGTCGCACTCCCTTGTGACCTTTGCATGGTGGCAATGGTTCCACTCAATTTCAGTGGCCATTCTAGGTAATCGTCTCTTATTTTCTTATCTTTGCATCCACGATTCCCGATTTATCATCCCGATGTTTGTAAGACATTTAAACATTTAAATTGTTTTGAAACTCTCGGAAGTAAATTCTCATTTACTATGGAGCCTCACAGCTTATCGTTTCACTGTCTCGGATTCGGTACAAGTCCTCAACAACTAGAATGTAAGAAATCCTGCTGAAATAAAACTTTCAGTGCCAACCTCAGGAGCTGTTGAAAGTAGCCTTGCCATTTCAGCTGAACAAATAATATTTCTTGCTTACACATTTCGTACGATGTCACTTTGGTTTTAAATGCATTTTTAATGTTCTCCTTATTTATGCAGCAGACATGTTAGTTCATTATTACTCCTATGTTGTTTCATTCATAATAAAATTTTATTTTTGAAGGTTCATCTGGGACCAATCGGAAAAAATATGATTTTGGAAGGGAGTAAATGTAATGTAATGTAAAAATTGAACTTTTTTAAAGGAAAAGCGCTAATATTTTGACATGAATGTTTTGTAGGCAATTCTAAAAATTTGAGTTTTATCAGTTAGTTTTGTGATTTATTAAACGTCACCATTTAGCTCAATACCTCAGTGTGCCGGGTACGTATGTGTTCGTGGCAGTTTTACACATATGCTGTAACTTTCTTCTTGAAAGCCATTTCTCTTTTCGGACGAGAGAGAGAGAGAGAGAGAGTTCATGAGAACTGGCTCATGATAGTCGTGAGTATTTTAAAAATGTTAATTTATCCCCATTAACACGTAGATAAGTTGCTATGTTTATGTTTACACTTTACAGATTTTCAGCAGTTCCATAAAATTTAGTTATTGTTTATCAAAGACTACAAGGAATTATTTGCCAATCTGAATGCTAACCCATTTTTGATCAAAATATTTCAAAGCTTTCTCTCCAAATATTATGAATATGAACTGCAGTGTGAGTAGGCGTAAGGGTTTTTTGAAAGCTATTTTCAAACCGTTTGGCATTCATTTTCTAAAACCCCTGTACAGACATTTAAATAAATGCATACGTTTTTCTTGAAACTGTCCGTCAAGCATGAAATATCTCATGTACCACATTTCTGAATCACTTTTTTTTTTCAAATATTCTAAAGAATAATACAAATACTGTTATTAAATATGTAGTTTAAACATACAGATTGCAGGATATTAATTATTCCTATTTGTTGAAATAATAGCAAAATTTCTCCTTGTTATTGTGCGAGTATAGTCTAAAGAGAATTGTACAACCAGTTCAAAATTTTACACATTATGATGTGGAAATAACGCCGAAAGACTGTTGCCCTGTTTCAAAAGTTAAACATAACCCATGGCACGGCAGCTCCCATTGAGGACCAGGACCTGCCAAACCGATTGCCGACCTCACGCCTACATAGGCAAGGTAGAGGTTGGCGATCATCCAACCGATAAGGTAAGGAAATGTTGTCAGCATCTCCATACACCCAGCCGGAAAGTTGGCTTTCTTGACCAGGAGCGCTTACCTATCGCAAGTTCTTCAATTTCCTCACGATGCTGAATGGGCACTGGTCCTATACCCGGGACTTAAAATCCGCACCTCCAGGATGGGATCGATCCAATGGTCGCATTCCGTGGCAGGAAACCAAAGCTTAATGTCTTAGCCCACTGCGCCAGGGCGCAGGACTGTTTCACAAGTTGGATGAAAAGAAATATAAATGTTATAAAAGTCGAAAAGAATTTACTTTCTTTGATTGAAATTTGTACAGAATGTTACTAGCAATATTTTCAGGCAGCATGCAAAATTTGCATATTTTGGCTTTACATTTTCAGAATCCTCCCAGATGCCTTTTAATATAGTCTTCTTTGTGCGTATGGTCTTTGTTAATTTTGCTACTCATATTTACTTCCTTCACTACGAATTTTAAGTAAGGGAAGTATTCCATTCCTTCCAAAAATTACATACTGAACTTACACTGAAAATACATGTTTTGAAACCCCCTGAATTCAGAAAAAAAACATTATAGAAATGCTTCAAAAAAGAAATCGTTAAATACCAAACTTGCTATTTAAAACCATCATCTTTAAAGGATGCGACACCAAGATTTTCAAGAAAATTATCCTACCACGGACTATCCTTTATAACAAGTTTAAAAAATTATTTATTCAAAAATAGGTTAAGATACCTAAATATTTCTATTATAACGACGGTTTTACATTAAGAAAGAGTGAAAGACGGTATAAATGCTTATCCCTAGAGAAGCTGGAGCTCTGCTATGTTTATAAAACATTAAAAAGTAAGCGCATGTTTATATGCTGCAAATTTTGGGGATGTCTGATAACTTTTATACCAGAGAGCTTGGAATTCTACATATTAAATAAACGATGTCAGTTAAATATCAAAATAAGTGCGGAAGCTGCTTCAGTTTATTCTTGTTCCGTAAACATACGTTGAAATTCCTGACGTCTTCAAATGTCCAGTTTGCATGCATTTGTGTAGCGATTGTACCAATGAATATTTCAAGTATTTCTTTCTAAATAAGTCTGAAAGCATAGTACAATTTCAAGTGTTAATTGGCGTTTTTTGTGCAATTTACGTCCTCCAACGTTAAGTCATATCGGACGTTGAATTAAATGGGTGAAATGATGTTCAAATGAGTCCGGGGTCCATGGAGCTTAGTTACCCAACATTCATAAGGGAAAACTCCGGAAAAACCTTGTCCGGGTAACTCACCCTGACCGAGATTCGAGCTCGGGTCCTCTTGAACATGAGGCAGACACGCCACCATCTACGCTACCGAGGCGGGCAGCTTTGAATTAGCACTTAAGCCTAAACATAGCTTACCAAATCGTACATTTATTAGTTTGCTGTTAGCTATAGACACTAGATGCAATATTTTGATGAACTGCAGCAGTAATATCTCCACTTTCTGCTCAGCTAATGCCTGTTTCGTAGGGTAGGTGGTAACGTGCTTGCTTCATGTCTGAGGCCCATAGTTCGTATCTCGGTTAGGATGAGTTACCTGGATACGATTTTTCCGGGAGTTTCGCTTATTCTGCCAGCTGAATGTCGGGTAACTCTAAGCTCTATGGACCGTGAGTTCATTTAAGCATTATTTCCCCATTTTGTTCATCGTTCTATATCACTTAGCGTTGGTGGAACTAAATTAAAAAAACCCAAAGATTACTGAGATTGTATTGATCTCCCAATGTATTCTCTGGCAATAGTTTTATAAACTAGCAGTTTTCATGTTAGCTGATCAGATAGGATTCTGTATGTACCTATACTAGTGCTATTCCTTCTGATAGTATATTGGAATGCTTTGCCTCAATACGTTTCTTCTATCATCCCTTATTATTCTGTCCGAGAAGTGATCTTAATATTTTCATGCATTGAGAAAAATCACGGAGCTATTTCCTTCATTCTTTGGTAGCTAATTTTTATGTGGACAGATTATGTCATATTACAAAAAGCGGGCACATTTAATAAGTTAATACATTAATGGCTCTTAAATTAGCACTGCATAAATCATGATTAAATGTCATAAATATCTTCAGTGGACAGTTTAATACAGTGCATAACCAGTTACTATTATAATTCTGCCCATGTACATTTATCAGTGTTGGTATTCTACCCCACTGTGATGTTCCATTCCTGTACTAAAGAATTAAAATACGAAAGGAGTTAACGTGGACAACTGTCTGCATCAACGAAAATACTCTCATTACCTTGGGAACTAGAAGAACAAAACACAAAACTGAACAAGTTTCAATAATTTAGGATAATTTGTAGCTTTGTCACCTGTATACCAAAGTTGTGAGCACAGTGTTCATGCACTTTTTAGATATTACTTAGTATTTTCAAGTAGTCACCAAATACTCATTGTCCTCAGTAGTGACTTCCTTTGAAATAAACACATACAAAATGTAATAGTGAGAAAATTATTTTGTGGTTTATTGTCCAACGTTGATAAAGCTGCCACAGAGCTAATCTCATCCTTTTAACCTAAAATATAGTAATGTGGATATAAACTATGATATTTTACTGCTATGGGTTTCCTAGGCACGTAAAAGGAGAAGGAAGTTGCTTTTTCCCATGTTTGGCGTTGTCCTATTCAGACAGGCATATTGTGGTTGTTCCTCTTATCCAAAGTAGCTTACGTAGCTCATGAAATGCGAGGGTTTGCTGAATATTCTCAATCGCAGCGCATTCTCCAAGTCGTACACAGAAATGAATACGCTGATCTGTTTCTAAGCAGTTCGCAATGCTCTTTGCACAATACTCATCCCAATCAGGTCAGCATTTTATTTTACCTAAAGCAACGTTTGAATCGAAAGTGGAAAACCTAAAGGGTTGTAATGTATTAGCCCATAAGTTTTGTGTTTGTTATTTTAACAGAATGTTTCGTGTGCAAAGTAAAATGTTTTGGCAATGCGATGTGCTCGTGAACATTTCTGTGGCTTTGGCAAAAACAGAAAATGTTCTTTGTTGGCGACTTGACTCTCCAATATTTTGACCTGAAAAGAACAAACATTATATAAGCATACAAAAACCAAACACCATATTTTCTAGACCATATAACTCTATCGAAAAACATAAAAGCATACCAGAACATTGTATTTTATAGGCAAACCAGAATATTTAGTCCAACGTATTAGCTACTCTTCATACATTGCTATTTAATAGGATCATTACAAAAGAAATGGAACACTCTAGACAAAATGACAAGTCTTACATTGTCTATTTTGTTGCTATTTGTTGCAATGGCATAAAAATGCACTTAAGATGATGACAAAAGAAATAGGTTAAAGGTTTCACAGCTATTTAAGGTGATTAAGTTTTACAGGTACCAAGGAAGATGTTTCTAAAAGATACTGGTTACAAAGTTTCTTAGGAACACCTGTAAACGAGTGTTTTCAGTTGCACGTCAGCCTTTGTTGCACTTTTCCCTCACCCTGATTTGCCCATTAGATGGGGCTTTCTTCAAGCGTTGGCCGGTTTTCAGGTAACAGTGAAAATATTTGTAGGAAATATCTGAAATTATACTGGACAAGAAGTGTGTTTATGATAGACTCCAGAGCTAATCTATTTCTTTCCTTGAACCACTGACTTTGCATAAACGAAAATACTCATTTGTACTTTTGCATTGCGAAACATTGTTGCAAATAATTGCTGCATGAACTTCAGAAGGTCAAAAGAACATACAATATGTTTACTTCTAAATACATTCTGTCCAATTCTGGGGCCGCGCTCTGCCTGAGTGGTTAGGCCGCTTGGTTGTCACCAAGGCAGCCCGGGTTCGACCCCCGGCGATCGCAAAGTGCGATTTTTGATGGACAACACGGCGCTGGGGCGCGTTTTCTCCGGATCCGGTCTCCCCTAACATTTCATTCCCCCAGTGCTCCATCTTCATCTCGTGTATCATCAGTGTTACCGCCTGCGGTGCCGTATTTAGTAAAAGCAGGCGTTAAACACTCTACGAATCATTTCATTTCCACTTCTGGTGTGCCTGTGCATTTTTGATGTCCCCATTTTCTTACACCAACTCCATGCATTTCTTCAGATTGCACATGTGCTAAATCATTCTATCAAATCATCTATGGTCACTCCATCAAATCAAATCCACGTGGAAAAAGAAAATTGTTTCATGGTAAGCACCCATTCGTTGAAGTATTTTTCACACATTCACCTACTCTGTGCATTATAACATCGGCGTCCGCACGCGCCAGCCCTCACGCTTGAAGAGGAGACTACCACAGGACCTGCTTCTAAGTGATACCTCTGACTCGAGTGATTCTAGTGCTTAATGTCCGTCTTTCATCCTCAATATTGACATAATTTCTCAGAGAGTATTATTGGAGTTCTAACTTAATGTAGTTAGGGGGCGACCTGTTAGCCTACCCCTGAGTGTTATTGTTCTTATTGTACTGTTACCTTCTTTTCACTCTGATCTGTAAAGCACTGTACTGCTGATCGATCAATAAAACAAATTATATAAAAAATACATTCACCTACTGGAATTTTTATGGAACTTCTTAGATAGTGTTGTCAGAACCTAAACAAACAGAGGATAAGAAAGTTGGAGAAAGAAGTAAAACAAATCTCTGAATATTTTAAAGGTTTTAAAATTCCCACCCAAGCATAAAATTGGGCCTAGAAAAGAGGTACCTACCTAACATCCGTGAAAAATACAGAATAACAAAAGAAAAGAAAAATAACAGGATATATATTCATTCGCTATAACATTTCGATAAGAACCAAAACTTAAAACGCGTAGAATATATTTTACTTGAAATATAGCTCATAGAAGCACTCCAGCAAATTATTAATTGCAAAAGAGTTGTAGGATACCCGAGTTTCAATAAAAGTACACCACTGACCAGTCATTTCAGTTGTTTAAAGAAACTTGGCACCTCTAAAATTATTATTCGCGTTATGTTCTGAACATAAGTAAATTTCCTCCTTCTCATGCCATAATTTTGATGGTCTACATTTTGCTGGTTCATAATTTCTCAGTAGATATTATTCTATTGACGATACAATTTAAATACCATTTATTTGAAGCTTTAGCTCCATTTTCTTAATTAGCTTTTAGGCAGGAGTAATAAGGGAACATTTGTCACAAATTCTATCATTGTGATGATTATTAAATTTTCATAATAGCATTTCAATTTATTATTTCATGTAACGTCATCATGAGTTTTAAACACGCAATGACTATCTCCATATTCCTAGATGTGACATTCAAAGATGGAGTATTTATCCTATTTTGGGAAATCCACAAACACTGTTTGTTGCATTCAGGGTGAAACACTGTCCTCAGCATTTCAGAGCACAATAGTCATAAGCCCTAGATCTGGTACAATGCGCATTTCTTTGTGACATTTTTACGTTAAACAAAATTGAAACTTGCAATATATTTTGTGTTTTCTTTTTGAAACCCCCAAGATGTGTTGATATGTGCAAAGTAATAGAAAATATTCAAAACTGTTCATTATATTAAGTAAAAATTTTGCGTAATTACACAAATAAGTATAGACGAACCATTCAGGTGATTTAAATACTTAAAGCATTCATACCCATACGAAATTATTATTATTATTATTATTATTATTATTATTATTATTATTATTATTATTATTATTATTATTATTATTATTATTATTATTATTATTATTATTATTATTATTATTATTATTATTATTATTATTATTATTATTATTATTATTATTATTATTATTATTTATTATTTATTATTTATTATTTATTATTTATTATTTATTATTTATTATTTATTATTTATTATTTATTATTATTATTATTATTATTATTATTATTATTATTATTATTATTATTATTATTATTATTATTATTATTATTATTATTATTATTATTATTATTATTATTATTATTATTATTATTATTAATTATTATTATTATTATTAATTATTATTATTATTATTAATTATTATTATTATTATTAATTATAATTATTATTATTAATTATTATTATTATTATTAATTATTAATTATTATTATTAATTATTAATTATTAATTATTATTATTATTATTATTATTATTATTATTATTATTATTATTATTATTATTATTAATTATTATTTATTATTTATTATTTATTATTTATTATTTATTATTTATTATTTATTATTTATTATTTATTATTTATTATTTATTATTTATTATTTATTATTATTTATTATTATTTATTATTATTATTTATTATTATTATTTATTATTATTATTTATTATTATTATTTATTATTATTATTTATTATTATTATTTATTATTATTATTTATTATTATTATTTATTATTATTATTTATTATTATTATTTATTATTATTATTTATTATTATTATTTATTATTATTATTTATTATTATTATTTATTATTATTTATTATTATTATTTATTATTATTATTTATTATTATTATTTATTATTATTATTATTTATTATTATTATTTATTATTATTATTTATTATTATTATTTATTATTATTATTTATTATTATTATTTATTATTATTATTATTTATTATTATTATTTATTATTATTATTTATTATTATTATTTATTATTATTATTTATTATTATTATTTATTATTATTATTATTTATTATTATTATTATTTATTATTATTATTATTTATTATTATTATTATTTATTATTATTATTATTTATTATTATTATTATTTATTATTATTATTATTTATTATTATTATTATTTATTATTATTATTATTTATTATTATTATTATTTATTATTATTATTATTTATTATTATTATTATTTATTATTATTATTATTTATTATTATTATTATTTATTTATTATTATTTATTTATTATTATTTATTAATTATTTATTATTTATTATTATTTATTATTATTATTATTTATTATTATTATTATTTATTTATTATTTATTATTATTATTATTTATTATTATTATTATTTATTTATTATTTATTATTTATTATTATTATTATTTATTATTATTATTATTTATTTATTATTTATTATTATTATTATTAATTATTATTATTATTATTTATTATTATTATTATTATTTATTATTATTATTATTTATTATTATTATTATTATTTATTATTATTATTATTATTTATTATTATTATTATTATTTATTATTATTATTATTTATTATTATTATTATTTATTATTATTATTATTATTTATTATTATTATTATTATTTATTATTATTATTATTTATTATTATTATTATTATTTATTATTATTATTATTATTTATTATTATTATTATTATTTATTATTATTATTATTATTTATTATTATTATTATTATTTATTATTATTATTATTATTTATTATTATTATTATTATTTATTATTATTATTATTATTTATTATTATTATTATTATTTATTATTATTATTATTATTTATTATTATTATTATTTATTATTATTATTATTATTTATTATTATTATTATTATTTATTATTATTATTATTTATTATTATTATTATTTATTATTTATTATTATTATTTATTATTATTATTATTATTTATTATTATTATTATTATTTATTATTATTATTATTATTTATTATTATTATTTATTATTTATTATTATTATTTATTATTTATTATTATTATTTATTATTATTTATTATTATTATTTATTATTATTTATTATTATTATTTATTATTATTTATTATTATTATTTATTATTATTTATTATTATTATTTATTATTATTTATTATTATTATTTATTATTATTTATTATTATTATTTATTATTATTTATTATTATTATTTATTATTATTTATTATTATTATTTATTATTATTTATTATTATTATTTATTATTATTTATTATTATTATTTATTATTATTTATTATTATTATTTATTATTATTTATTATTATTATTTATTATTATTTATTATTATTATTTATTATTATTTATTATTATTATTTATTATTATTTATTATTATTATTTATTATTATTTATTATTATTATTTATTATTATTTATTATTATTATTTATTATTATTTATTATTATTATTTATTATTATTTATTATTATTATTTATTATTATTTATTATTATTATTTATTATTATTTATTATTATTTATTATTATTATTTATTATTATTTATTATTATTATTTATTATTATTTATTATTATTATTTATTATTATTTATTATTATTATTTATTATTATTTATTATTATTATTTATTATTATTTATTATTATTATTTATTATTATTTATTATTATTATTTATTATTATTTATTATTATTATTATTATTATTATTATTATTATTATTATTATTATTATTTATTATTATTATTATTATTATTTATTATTATTATTATTTATTATTATTATTATTTATTATTATTATTATTTATTATTATTATTATTTATTATTATTTATTATTATTTATTATTATTTATTATTATTTATTATTATTTATTATTATTTATTATTTATTATTATTTATTATTATTATTTAATTATTATTATTTAATTATTATTATTATTATTTCCCTTAACCCATTCAGTGACGTGCCCGTCTTTGTAGCGTGTCTGCCTCACGCTCATGAGGTACCGAGTTCGAATTTCGGTCAGGTTGAATTATCCAGAGAAGGCTTTTTACGGGATTTCCCGTTATCTTAAAATATGAATGTTGGCCAATAGTAAGCTCTACGGGTCCTGGACTCATTTGAGCATCATTTCACCCATTTAATTTGTTGTCCGATTTTTTGTAATTTTACGTCCTCCAACGTTAAGTCATATCGGACGATGAATGGAATGGGTGAAATTATGCTCAAATGATCCCAGGGTCCATGCAGCTTAGAGTTGCCTGACATTAATCTTTCAGGATAAGGAAAAACCCCGAAAAAAGCCGTATCCAGGTAACTTACCCTAACCGAGATTCGAACTCGGGACCTCTTGAACGTGAGGCAGACACTCTACCACCACGCTACCGAGGCGGGAACTTGTCCGATATGGATTTAACGTTGGAAGACGTAAAAACTATTAACTGAAAACTGAAATTAATGACCTAAGTGTGTTTAGCGTTCAATGTGCTAATTAGCATAGTTTCTTTTCAGTACTTAAATCTCACTCCATTTAGTTCAGACAATGTATTTTGATCCGTGGAATAAATGCCATCAAATATAAGAATAAACCTTATTTATTTTGTTTACTTTGTGCTGTTTATTTTAAATTTTAGGGGATTATACACTGACTGCAGGCTGCAAACCAATTTGTTAAGTTTAAGAATTAACACATCTGATGTAGTAAAGCTTCTGTGTGATGCAACCAGAACAATAGGAAATTGTGTGGTTGAAAAAGGAATTTACAGTAAGTTTTCGAAAATATTCCCATCACCCCCCCCCCCGCCGATGAAGTACTTGATGAAAAGCACTTAGTGAATTAAATCCAACAAAATTAGAATCTCTCCTAAACATATTCAATAAAGGACGGTAAAATAAATATAGCTACTGAAGAAACATATAGATATATTTATCTTCTACATTATATCAAGGTTTTTAGAAAGATGGACTTTCGTTAACAGTTGAACATTAATCACGGTTGTTTGTGTGTATTTGGCAGAAAAACGTTCTGGAGTCACTTCTTACTGGCGTGTTTCAGTTCATAAGAGACACCGGGAATTAATTTTTCAAGGTATTTACTCGAATATTAGCATACTTAAGGTCAATAGTTATACAAAGAATATATTGAAAACCTCGAAGCTTATTACGACTAATTTTAGAGATATTAATTACTTACAATTAAATATTTTATAATTAGCGAAAAATGAAAATTTTTTAAAGCTGCCTTGTGAAATCAGTTGTCAGAAATGTGAGAGTGACATTTTAGTATACTTTTTTGAGTTGAATATAAATGTCATGATTTGTTTGAATGTTATTAGTTGTAGAGAAATAACCTTTTGTTTTTATGATGGTGTTAAATTTAGTGAGTCACAAATGTATGCTTGAATTTTTGGACATCTATATAGCACAATTTAGAATAGGTGTGTAAATTTGCATAGAAATCAAAGTAATGCTGAACTTTAAGAAATAAAATTTCGTACCTAATGGTGTAAAAACGAGGGGGGAAAATGGCATACAAAGCTTCAGCGGAGTTAAAAAGTAGCCCACGGGTGACTTACACATGCTGCTGGAGATTTAAAAATGGCGGATCATTTAGTACGAGTGGCCAAAATGATTTACATGTGTTTGTAAAATATTTATAATACATAATTCAGAAATTGAGTTGATATGGAGTTTATAAATCATTAGCACAGTTTTGGAAAATAAGGTAAGACATTTTTGCACTATTTCCGGTTTCAGCTCTGTAGACCTTTTGTTTTCCTTTTCACTAGTGATCAGCAGACACGCCCGAAACAAAATTAAATTTCAGAAACGTTTCCTTTTGAAAGCGACATTTGTTATATGAATGTATGCTTTAACGTAGAATACGGTTTGCTAAATTGTGAAAACCGTGGTTCTATGGCCGGCACGTCATTCATGTCCAACGCGGTATTCGAGCCCTTGGCCTTGAACTATCCGTCTGCTTATTGCCGTCCTCTTCACGTACACATTAGCATAACTTTCCTTTTCAAGGTTTAAGACTAATCAAATTGCTTTGGTTACGCGTAAAGCCAGTGACCGATGAGCAATTAGAAGTCAGCGAGAATAATAAACCAAATAAGTATCTAATTAGGTATTTTTTAACTTTCAGAATAACATATACTGAATACACACACAATTAGGAAAATAAGTGACGATTACTGCTTAATTTATCGTAGCTCGCGCTATTGTCCTTACAGGCTTAAAATATAACCAGAAGTTATACCTTCTCCATTTTCCCATCTGAGCATTCGCTCATAAGCTAATACATGCGATGTAAATTTTGATGTTTTGAACAGTTTAAGCATCACACAGAAAATTAACTGAAGTATCCGTTGTTTACACTGAAAATTGCCTTCATAGATTTCCTGGCACAAAAAGCCCGAAATATTATTTGTTACTGCAAAGACAAGGTATAAGTAGTTTATATAATACATTAAATAAATGTGACCAATATTGGCAAATTTAGCTTTAAAATGTTTAATGCGGTAATAGCACAAATTTATATAATAATAATAATAATAATAATAATAATAATAATAATAATAATAATAATAATAATAATAATAATAATAATAATAATAATAATAATAATAATAATAATAATAATAATAATAATAATAATAATAATAATAATAATAATAATAATAATAATACACTTGCCTATTGCTAGAATACATTTATACTATACCCTCTGGCAATTTTTTGTAGTTTACGTCCTCCAACATTTAGTCATATCGGACGATGAATGAAATGGGTGAAGGGATGCTCAATGCGTCCGGGGTCCATGGAGCTTAGAGTTACCCGAAATTCGTCTTTCAGGATAAGGGAAAACCCCGGAAAAACCTTATCCAGGTAACTCACCCTGGCCGAGATTCGAACTTGGGACCTCTTGAACGTTAGGCAGACATGCTACCATCTACACTACCGAGGCGGGCAAAGAAATTCATCCTCGGAAGATTCCATAACAATACAAGGTACATATGCAACCTACTTTCTCGCAAATAGTAAGAAAGTGATGCTTTTAGATAAGAAGTTTTACATATGCTTTCCAATAATAATCTTTTGGTTTATTTTTAAAAGAAGCATTAGCAATTTGCTGTTGGATTCTTACAAATATATACGCTTTTTTTTCTTAATTTTTGCTAATACAGTTCATATACATCTTGCTTTTATGCACTTAATAAAGCGCCATCCTAGATTTGATGACTATCAAAGTTTTAAGTGTAGAATAGTTTAGGAACGTGAGAAAGCAGACTGTAAGAACGATATAGAAGCATGGTGAAAATGTAAATTTGTTTCCTTAAATGAAATGCAACAATGGGCAATACTATAAAAATACAGCATGGAAATTAATGTTGTATAGCGGAAATGTATAAAACTATTTAAAGGCGCAATAAACAAAGTAAAGCCCTTGGTTTAAAATTTTGAAACACGCTTTACTAATATAAACAAATTTAATCACGTTGAATCGATGAAATCTGCATTGAGTAATGTGCAATTCGGTATGTTGAGCTCTTGAAGATGAATTTTATTACCCTTTGAAGCATCTAGGAAGCTACAAAATATAAACGAATGCTGTAACTCAAAACTGATTACCCAAGGTATTAAATTTTAGCCGCATGACATAAACCTTCAAGAGATTACGAAATTGAATAGTTTGATGTTAAGAAACTTCATAGAAGCGACGATAAATACTAAACTGATTGTAAATTGCAAGTCCTGGAAGAAGCCATTTTGTGCACAATTGTCTATCGCCATTTTGCGCACAAGTACGGCGGATGCGACAGCCGTGGAATAGCAGCTCTCTGCAGCATTCACAGTTCATTTAACCGCACGTATGGTGGAAGTCAGGCATTGGATGGTGGTCTTGTTCAAGGTGAATTCAGATTGGCGGATAACGAAACGAAATTGAGGTCGGGCATGCATTGATCTGGCAGCAGCAGCAGGTCGAGTTGAACGTATGTTATATACACCCTCCCTACCGTCCCATCGCAACCCTTACCCCGCGCGACCACGCCTTGTACAGCCACACGCGTCGGCGCACGGTGCCGCGCGACCACCGTTCCCAAACTGCGCCACCAACACTTGCGACTGCTCCATCATCAGTGCTGAACCCCGCATTCGTCTACATGGTATGTACTTTAGTGTTTGAATATTCCTTTCATTAGGACTCTTCATTAAGTACTTCATATCTAAACCCTAACGTACTCTTTTATTTTTACTTTTTCTGGTTTTAAACTTTATAATAATATGATTAATAGTTTTACAGCAATTTTAGTGTTTTAATTTTTCTTTGATCGAGGAAGACAATCAGATGTTACTTGCACGTAGCATTAACACTAATAGTTTTTATATTGCGTTGTAAATCTGGACAGGTAACAGAAGTAATTTTTGCACAATTTCGGCTTATCGTAAACAAAATAACTAACTTGGAGAATCGTTGCAGGAATCCCATATTGAGACCTGCAGAGCGATACTCCTAGCACAATTCTGAGTTCACTGAGTAGTTATTAAAGGTTTATATAAAACTTCAACAAAATTTGGAATAGTGTTTCAGCTAGTGGGTAATGCACGATATAAGTTACATGAGGAAGTAGATTTTCACCACCCCCCCCCCATAAAATATCTGCTAATTTCAATTTATTTTATTATGCCATTTTATCAATAAGACTAAGAAACTTGTCTTTAGTATAATAGGAAATGTATTTAAGTTGTATCGTGTATATGGAGAGAGTTATTTTGAGCAAATCGATAAACATATGCCTACGTTTGCATAAAGCTCAGAGTTCAGCAGTTAGTGTGACCTAGTTTCTTAAACCATGTTGCATGTAATGTTGTGAACAATAATTTTTACAACTGATTACTTTTCTTTAAGCTACTGATTTTCAAAGGTAAGATATACACCTACGTATACCTTTTATATCGACTACAAAGATCAATTATTCCAGTAGCAAAAAGTTCAACTTACTATTCCTTAAGTATTCCTTATTATTCATCACCTAATATGCATTCTTTATTATCTTATTCAACAATATTTTTCTGATATTTTCTTCAAATGCAACTTAATTTTAATATAAACAAATCAAGCTCCCGTAGGTATAACAAAACTCTGCACAGAAATGGTCAAAAAGGGCGAGGAACGATTCGGATACCACAGTAATTATTTTACTGGGCATACGTAGAACCTGTAACATCTACGAGAGTATCTTGCATTCTTTTCCACCCGGAATTATTTACTGTTATGCAATAATGCTATTATCAATACTATTTATGCCTAAGCACCATTTGTAAGTACTGTGCACTGATGCCAGAAAAAATGTTTTTTAAGGTTAAAAATGTTTATAAACCGAATTGTATTCTAATTACACTATCAGCTTTAGATGAAGATTTTAAATCTGAAAGCCAGTGAACCTAATTTTTGAACATGTTTCACTTTCCTCTTTTCCTGAAGCCAAAATAGGCCGAAAAGAAAAAGAAAATAGAAAATCCCTTTGCATAGGTACGTAAAGCGTAGCATAACGAAACATGTGCATAACGAGGCTCACTTTACTGAAATTTTGATTTATTGGCAATGGATATAAAATATCCTGATTGCTTTCAAAAAAGGCTTGAGACATTTTATCTTTCTGACTGAGTTATGCATAATTTTGTACAACTGGTAAAAATAACAAGTATAGAAAATCTAATACTTATGGGGCAAAAATGAACTCTTAGAACACAGTTTGTATTCTATTTCTTAGCCGTAGCTGTATTCGAAATATTCCGTTGTGTGGTTTTATTTTCCAATTACGAGCGAGTCTCTGGGTAATATTATGAACATTTGCAACGGCTTTTTGCTTTTTCTACTATAGCTAGTAGACGCAAGAAGTATTGCATTGTATCTAAACTTTCGATGGAGATTTCATTTGAAATGCATATTTTGAGACCTCCTGAATCAAAAGACAAGCATTTTTAGAAATGGTTCTGTATGTATGTATTTGCCGTCTATCAGCAGCCTAATTCGCGTGTTGACTTTTCTAGCAGTAGTATGTTTTGTATATCAGGTATTTTGTATATCATTTCGTAGTGGCTATATAAAATAAACTATAGTGGGTAGAGAAAATAATGTGAGTGTAATGCATAATGTGGTGTTTTATTTCTGTAAGCTCGTTACTTAGACTTCGAAATTTATTTTTCCTTGCTCCAAAATTTGACCTAAGTGCGTTGTTATGATTTATGATTCAGTTGAAATCCTTTTAGGCAGAAAATGTGCTGTGAATAACAAAGTACATAGTAGAATTGCTTTTTATATTAGTACTTATTCAGATATATCTAAAGTAATGTGTAGGAGGACATACACAAACAGCATTTTTCTAATGATTCTGTTTGCATATGGGGAAACTGAAAAAGTTTGTTACCGGTAAATGGAATACAGTGCTTGCTCTACCTACGAGAGACAACCGAGGAGAAATAATGCCTTATATGCAGTAATTGCGGAGAGCACAAATAAGATCTATGATAGTATTCTGTGAGTGGTGCAGGTAACCTGCATTTGCAAACGCTCCCACCGAGGTCAATGTACCAGAAGTTCATGCACAGGTCGCAGAGCTCCTACCTTCGTGGGAGTCCTGCGCGGGGCCTCGCAAAACAACAAAATTGCTCAAATCAACATTGTACCAATCAGTGAATATTGCAAATCTATCATTCTTTACACTCCCTTTTCACAGCAATAGTTTGAAAACATGGTACTCCAAAATGACCGAAATATATTTCTCCATGGTCTTTAAACAATGTTTTGTAATCCCGAGAAAACATTTACATTTACAACATCCTTTATATCTTTGAGCCAGGGTATTGATTTGTCAGGGATAGATATAAGAATTACAGAAGATTTTAAGTTATTATTGCCAGTTTCTTATATCAGGCGTACCAACTTGTTCAAAATCTATGCAACTATTGCCACAAACGTATCCAGTCCATTCTTATTTGACAGGGTTATCATCTCTAAAATCCCCAATAGAGTATTTCTTGCAAATACTAAGTCTGTCCTTCTGGAAGAATGGGCCTTTCAGTGGTGAAAGTGTTAATAGACTTCGGATCCATTGCAGCTATTTCAGAAACAAGAGTTCTTCAGAATCAAGGAGGTTAATGAACACACTCTTATTCCAGCAACACTTCTAATTTTATCTTGTTTTCAGAAACCTAGATTACGAAATCTTAGCCTTATAATTACTGGTTGTGCATTTCAGATGTTTATAAATAAAAAGTGGGATTTTTTCTTTTTCAGTTCATTAATTATTATGCTTAATAGCTGTTACGACTCCATTTATTTAATAAGTTGATCTACCATTGTTTCTACTCTGCAACCGCCACTGCCACCTATAAGGGGAATTTTCTTAATACATAGTTTTTTGCTCTCGCGTTCATTGAATATGTGTGAAATAGTTTCTGTTTTATTTTATCAGTACGGTATATATTTGCACTGTCATTTTAGAAAAGCCAACTCTGCATTCTGAAAGCGTCATTCATTACGCAATGATCAACAAAGTAAGAGTTTTTCTGACAGTCTGGGAAAGTTTTTCGTCTATTCCACGCAAAGGACATTTTCTAGTTCTGTTTCTATAAGACCTTAGCACCAAAGGTAGTATCGGTGGACCTTTGGAACAATTTTGTTGCTCATCGACAAAAGTGTTCACTCGTTTAACTGTTGTTAATCTTTGGGTTTTCCTTATAATCATTAAATTCTTTCATACGTCCACACACTATGGAAGTTGGGGAATAATCCTGGTTGAAGTAAAAATCAGACCACACTGGCAATCCATGAAAGGACACCTTGGTGTCACATGTCGGTAGGTTTTATTCAAAGGTTGTCCACCAGCTTTGCTGTCTACTGAGGTAGCTTCTATGGATATCTTGTTAGCCTTTCCATTTCTCCCAAAATATCTGGAATAAATACGCTAGAAAACCGCTGTTTCCGCCACATTCCAACCTTTCTTGAAATGTAACATGCGAGCGGTTAGGATTGGATTTTTGGATGTATTTTTGGAACGTGGGTTTCCTCAGTAGCAGAAATTTCATCGAACACCAGGTGGAAAGTATGTTGCCTCCGCGGGAGCCTGTGGGATCAAACACACCTTGGGTTGGAAGCTCGTGATGTCGAGTTACAGCAAGATTGTGGAACTAATGGGAAAAGGTAGCTGCTCACGTAAAAAAGTGTGCAGTGGAGCAAATAGGACTAAAAAGGAATGACTCTTCAACTGGAGTTGTTCCAAGCGAAGGCAGATACGCTACCCATGAAGCTGCCACAAATATTGATGAGTCATGTCGTCTGCCGGACTAGAAATAAAACCACAAAAAGCGGTATCAGTACAGTGTAAATCAGCAACTAGATTCATTGGTTTGTACAATCCAACAAGAACGATATGCCTTCCGTATTTTGAATTACATTTGTGTCGTATGATTTATGTAAATACCGAACTTCACATAAATTTATTCGAAAATTACTCGGAAAGAGCTCGTCAAAGGATGGTTGTAACACCGGTCTGAGAAAAGCTCTGCTGTTAAGATTCGCCTAACTTTATACTCACCATAATTTATTTTTATATTGCATCTAAAAATATACTTGCAAATTTTATTCTATATCTCGTGTTAATCGATATCAACACTTGGAAAAACAATTCCATTACACATTTGGTTAGATACATTTCGTTGTTGGTTCAAATGAACTCAGGAAGCTGAAGTGATGATCAAATATTGTCAAATATTTAAAATCCGGTCGCTACAGGTTGGCCTTGAAACTCATTAGTTTTTTCCCAACACTACTAGAAACGACTGAATTGTAAAAATACTGGAAAGTACGGTGTAAATGCCTTGGAAATAACTGGGGTTATATAACTGGTTATTGCAACTTATTCTTAAATATAAGTTTACAGCTTTTATGTAGTGACCTTTTGTCTACCCTTATTAGTTTACCAATAACAAAGGTATGCAAAATTCATTCCGAATTAAGAGAACTTTACAGGTTATTCCCAGAAAACTCAGAAAAAACAAGATTTTCTCTTGCAAACTACCCTAAGTACACGGGATTTAAACCACTATCGTTAGCCAGTTTTGAGGAAAAAATAAAAATATTTCCACGTAAAGTGTTATTGAATCGCTGGAATTTTCCTGACAACCTTTGTGTCACATAGTTGGCAGGTACTGAACTTAAAAATCAAACTTGGTATTCATCAGAAATTTTGTTTTTGAATTATGCTTTACACACATACACACATATAACCTGTCTTTCTCCCCAAATTCCTTTGTGCTTCAGGGTCCTCAAAATATTAAATTCCGGTAAAATGTAAAACACAGGTCCTGCACCAAAGATCAAGATAATACCCACTAAAAATTAATAACTTTTTAAAGCAAAGCGATTTTACTATTCTGTCAGGCGTTGTTTACTTTGCCATATATTTACGACCGTGCAAAAAAACATCAGGTGGTGAATTACGTGGTTTATTTGTGGGGGGGTACTGATGAAGAGCAAAAACTACAAATGCGCTGAGGTGAATACACATTTAAGGTACAACTGTTAAATTATCTGCACTCATGTCCTTGACTTTTTGGTAGGATATAATACATCCTCTACCTAACATAGGTAAACGGTACAGCAGATAAAACTGGAAACTGTCTCCCTGTAGGCAAGCATCCCAAGACTGACGCCGTTGATTTATTTGCTTATATGCACGTTGTGAAAACTGCGCTGGACAAGCAAATTCCTTAGATAGAAACCAGAAAAACAAGTAGTCTAAAATGAATATTTTAATGCTAGAAATAGCTTGAAGTCGATGTTATAAAGAAGAATTTTGTATTTAGTTTTGTATGTGGCACTATTTTGTAGATACAGTCGAGCAGCGCATCCCTCAAATGTTTTCTGCATTGCAGATCTGAATTGAAGTGGTGGAGAGAACATAGTGACCGTTTTATCTAGTAGAAGGGGGACGTTCACTCGTAAATTTTCAGACGCCAAACAGCAGTTATTTTATGTCCAACACTGCCAGACTTCAAGAACCGCATTTGTCATATCTGGCGATTTTACAGCTTTTTGTCGCTTGTCAGTTCCTACTAGTACGTGAATGTGTTCGGCTCTGCTTAAATGGCGAAACATCTGCCGAACACGATATCAAGGAGAATTTAAGTTTTTATCCTTTGTTTCATGGACTTAAATTGTTTGTCTATTCGTTCAAGAGCTGGTCGCTATGTAATGGCTTTGTTATTCAATTCTCTTTGGATGACCAGAACAACAAAATCTTGGAAAATTCAAAACAATAAGGAGTATCTGGAAAATGTTGAACTCAACAAAAATGCATTTCATATAAATTATGTTTTAACATGCATTTGTGTGTAGTAAGCTTTTGTCTATCTCTTACCGTTCACCAGTTACGCTAAAGTCATTCAGAATAAAGAGGACTTCAGACGCTATGCCCAGAAATTTCAAGATACACATCTTATTAGTCATGAAAATATCTATATCTAATTTTAATCAAAATCCTTACAGCCTTTTTGAGAAAATAATTTTTTTTCTAACTTTTTCCATATAAAGGTTGTTTAAAATGGAGAACTTTCTTTAAAATCTTCCTGTTACTTCCCTAAAAGACCTGAAAATAAATGCTAAATTTGGTTTTTGGCAAAGTTTTCGTAATTTGAGTTACTCTGTTCATAGACGCGCGTGCCTTTTTGGTTCAGGGGACTTAGAAACAATTCCGGTGGCATCTCGACATCGAATTTTTGAATGGAATACAATACTTCCCAAACTTAATACACGTAGTAGAGAAAGTAATTGTACTATCGCACTGGTTATCTAACACTAATGGATATATTTTATTTAAGCCCGTAATTGGAGAAATCATTCATATATCCCTACATATCCCCGTCTGTAACACAGTGAATATGAAATACAAAGTTTCATACTAATCGGTTATTTATTCTTACGTTAAGCAGTAACACCAGTGATGATGATGATGATGATGGTGATGATGCTATCGCTGTTGTATGTTTACTGTTGTATTTTTAGGCATTTGAAATCTATAATGAAATGTAAATCCGCTTCATTAACAATTGTGCCAGAAAATTCGCGAATGCGATTACTTATAGCAGTTGAGAGCCGACAAAATAAAATGAAAAAGGAAGGGGAAAAAAAGTAAAGGGCAAAGTAAGTTAAGACACATTGATTCTTGGTGTATGGCTAGCAGAATGTTTAGGTTACTAAAAGAGGCCAGTATATTCTGTTTCCGAATTCATAGAGCAAATCGTACTCCTTGTTTCAAAGCACTTTTTTTTTTCAAATGGAATATTCTAGGACACTCATTTATTACTTATTTCGTTATGGGGATCTTGTAATCAGAGTTAATCTCAACATTTGTGATATTCTGTATGTTATTTATCAATATCCTGCGCAAAACCGAAGTGCAATTCGGCATGTGCATAAGAACGAAAAGATCAATTCTTTCTAAAATGGCTGTATAGAAAGTGGAGTTTGGTGTATCACGTTCCTTTCATGATACATACAGGTCATCGAGAAACATGGACAGCTGATGACCCCGTTTATTGAATAAATCTGCAATACACACCTACGAGAGAAACATGTAATACATGATGAAAACACCCATGCCCGAAGCAAGATTCGAAATCACGATTATATTAAGCAGATACCCTTGATGGTATCGTCTGTGAGGGACCTTTACGCCGTATTATTTGCAAGTGCCTTAAAGTAGGGCGTTTGAATCATGCGTATATACTATATGAGATATAACTTGTTCGGAAAATAAAAATATCAAAAATCGTACGATTAAGCCAGAGGGCAGGTTCACACAATCATATTACCCCCTGCGGGTTTCAGTAAACCAAGGTATACTTTCATGAGCAACCACTTTGTTTTAATTTCTTCTCAGCATGCTGCCTATGCCTGGAGGAAATTAGAACAGTGAGAATCTGCAATGCGAAAACTTATGAAGCAATATAACTTTTTATCATCATGTTGAGGAAATTAATATGGACAGTAAAGATTTAAATTCCTTTTTGTGTAAAGAAACATCGTTATGAAGTTTAAGAGTGGATGATTGAAGGATCGATTTACAGATTTCTAGATACATAGACGTTCTTATTGATAATTAATAGCATCGTATTTCTTTGTAATTACATAAAAAGTTGCTGTTTCCAAATTTATTTGTAATTAATGATCATTTCTGATCTGAAAAATGTGCTGCGAGCGAAAGCTGGAACATTTTAACTGGTAGACAAAATGGCAAATTTCCAATAAAATTACATTCAGTTTTTGTGCAGCATTATAAATTGTAATTCCCTCTTATTTCATGACACAAATAATATTTTTTTTTTAATTGATACTGTATCTGCGATTGTATATAATAAATTCTACACTATTTAAAAAATATCGTAGCACATAGCCAAGAGTAGAGCCCATCTTTTAGTGGACTTTGCTCTACAAATGGTTCTGTGATAGCTTTGTGTAGTAAATCAATCTGGTTGCGTTCTTTACAAATATATGCAAATGTACTAACCCCATTTTGCTTTGCATAATTTTCCGGCATAAATGACCCGTTTTCTCAAACGATTTATTGCACCTCATTAAAAGTAGCCCCTAATATTTGTTGTGGATCTGCTGCGGTGCTAATACGATGTTTCATTTTCGATACAGTTCAGTAAAACATCATGCGTAATAAACTGTTGTCAATGAACACGCCGTAATAATTGGACACTTAGTTGATTCTTTTCTTCGTTTTCCTTGCTCTCGTGTGACTTAAAATATACATATCAAAAAATTTTGGTATATAGACGAAACCAGCACGCCAATACTTGGAACCTGCAATTTCAAGCAGAAAATGCCTTTGCAACATATCTAGGAGTGACATGCAAAGTGCTACTGCGTGGGAAGGAACCATTGCCGTGCTGACCAAAAGGTTCCCAGGTATTTCTCTTTAAACAATCACGAAAATGAGAACACGTTATTGTTTGGAAATACACAATGAAAGAGGAAACCTTCGGTCGTTCAGATAAATGCTGACTGTTTGTGCTATACACATGAAGAAAGTTCCGGAAATGTATTTTCATTTTTTTCCATCATTTTACAGTTGAGTAACTAGAAAACGGAATGTTTCAGTTAATTAATTTAAAATTGCCGACATGTGAGGCCAAGTGGTCAGACTGTTTTCCTCTCAATGAGTTCGATACCAGGGGACTATATGTAAGGTTTTGTGGTGATCAAGGTGGCGTCTGGGTGAGTTTTCCCGAGTTCGCCGACTTCTTCCGTATTTCAGTTCCACAAACTAGTCCATTATCATGTTTCTTATTATCTATTTCACCCTATTTCGTATCATTTGCTTCCTCATTCTTCATATAAGGCTTTGCGCTGATCACTAATCCAAAAGTTTCTGCTAGTTGATAGGCGTCTGAGCCCGGGCACCCACTTTTAAGTCCTAGGCGTTGTAAGTTTTCCATATTAGGAGGGTAAATAGAGAAAGAACAGCAGTACTGAAGCATAGTTTCGAAATCATCCGTCGTAACTTTCGCAATACAAACACCGGTATTTGGTAGGTGTATGCAAAAACGTAGTGTCGAGCCAGCGCCTTGCCTGTGCCCAACTTCAGTACCCAGTAGGGTAAAGCGAGGTATTTTCGTGACAGACAATTTTGTGATACTTTTTCGAAGGGATGTCACAGAGAAATCAGCTTGTGGTAAACGCGCCTGCCGATACCTCCTGAGCTCTAGGAACAAATATGTCAACTACCAACAGTGAGACGAGTTAACACCAACTGGTTTCTCTGTGACATCCCTTCGGAAAAGTATCACGGAATTGCCTATGTCACGAAAATATTTCCCTTTACCGTACCCTTGAAAAAGCTTTTTACCAAGAAGTATCAGTTCAAAGAATTGTCTGTTATTGCATACTAATTTTACTGCTTTCTATTTGTACAGAAAAACATACAAAAATTAAAATCTACTTAAGTTAAATCTCAGAACTTACAATACAAGTTATGTTTGAGTCTGATCATTTAATTCTTTCAAAAGGTCCCTTTCTGCCGACACTCCGACCCTTTTGGCTGGTCCTTATCCTTTCTTTTCCGTTTTCGCTTCCCTTCGTAAATCCCGCTCAAGTTCCATTTTTGAATTTTTCTTAACAGTTTTTCTTTGTTCTTGCTTTTCTTTTCCCCCTTGATTGCTAATATTTTTATGGATAACGTTTCCTGAGTTATTTTGTCATACTTCGAATCCCAAACATCCTTTCTCCACTAACTGTTACATTCTGATATCTTTTGCTCCACATATTACACATTCCATGATTCTCTCTTTCTCTCTTTATCCTTCTAGAAATACTGTATTTTTCTCGTCCAGATTTACTTTTTCCGTTACTTTCTGCTACATATTGCAACATAAATTTCAACATAATTTCATTCTAATAATACGGTATTTTTATAGACTTAAGGACTCAGTTTTCAAGACTTCCTTAGAATTCTTGTTTCTCTAAATCTTATAGCCAATTTCTCATTACCTTCCATAATCTGTTAGGTTTTTTTCTTCTAGTTGCCACATTTCCCTTTCCTATCTTCTGCAAAGCTCACACTGTTTGCATTCCAGTCATAATAGTTGAGGCTATGCTCTATTGGTTCTTGGAATATACCTATACTAATATTAAAATATTGTTTGTATATAGTAAACATTATATATTATTTTAACTATTGTTTAAAGTGGAAACAGATTACACTTTTGTTTTCCTGAAACATATTTTTTTATTCTTAACTTATTGTTATTAACACCCTCAAGTTCGATTGACATCATATTGAATTATTGAAAATACTGTAAAATATAATTATTACGCTTGGAAGAAAGAGTGTAGCATCCTAACAAGCATCTAATTTAACAGTAGAAAAATAATTTTAATTTTGACCGTATGAATAATCTAAAAAATATTATCACTTATTTGGGGGGAGTATAGTTTAGCATTAAGATGGCACTCGTACTATTTTATAGTTATCGAAGTATACTTTGTTTAAACTAAGATTTGATTTTTCAGTCAAAGCTTTCAGCCAACATGCAATTTAAGTTTCTGAGTGTGAAAATGTTAACAAACCACAGTATTTGAGTGCAAACAAAGTTGATAAAAGAGCAACAAAAGTACAGAAATAACATTACTTTAAACATACCTTTGAGGCAGTTAATTTTTACAGACATTTAAATGCATCATAATTATGGATACTTTTAATGATCCTAGAGCTATAAAATTTGGCCCAGGTGGAGAGATAAGGCTAGAAATTATTATTTTATGAAAGAAATAAAATGGCTTTTTATTGAAAAATTACTGATTTTGCACTGGCAAATTAACAATTTTAAGTATTTGGTTTTCATCTTATTGAATTCCATGAATATTAACTTTGTTATGAAAATAATTTGGTGCAGCACTAAACAGATATGTGAATAAACAAACAAATCTACAAAAAATGTATTTTAAAATGAATAAAATTAACTTAAAGACATCAGGAGCTAACTTAAGTTTTTCTAATTGGTGTTTCTCTACTGCATCGGAAATAATAGTGGTTTGCTTGAAATGATTTCCCACTACTTAGTAAGGGATACATTTTCTTATCCCTTTAGATTTTGATATGTGTACTTACCTGTATACATACGTTATGTTTGCAACACAATTATAGCAAAGGTATTGTATTCGATACAAAGATATGATTTGCAAATAACAGAACAATTTTTGTGCTGTCTAAATCTTGACGTGTAGGTATTTATAGTTCTGCAAACCTATGTTGTAATGTAGATATTTGAAGCAAAATCCTCAGCGATTTTAAAGCCAAATTACTTCCTCTGAAGTACCTGATGTGTGACGGAGTAGTAACATTATTTGTTACTAAAAACTAAGAAAAGGCTGTCAGAAAAAAAAAAAAAAAAAGCCGAGGAAAGTATTAGCTAATTGATTTCCTTTGTTGTAAATTCTATACTCGGAAACTTTATCAGTACAACGAAATGAGGAAGCACTACCGTAAGCGTCGTAATCCATGGTCTAGGTTATAGCCTCTGTTTTCCGAGGTTGTGAGTTCAGACACGGCGGAAGGCGATGAAATTTTTTTCGGGCATAAAAAGCCTTAGTGAGCTTATTCGGAAGGGAAGTAAAGCCGGTGGTCCCACTTGGTAGAGTTACGCCACGTAAAATAAGATTAAGCCTGATAGACTTCTTAGTAAAATTAAGTGGTTTTCACGCCCAATATAGAATGGAGATGCGGAGAACCACAACAGTTAAAGAGCGTTCATAAATAAGAGTTAAATTTTATCAGCAAAAAACTCGATACATGGGTATGGGGAAGAATGCAGTTTTCAGAATGGTTAGACAAAATAACCAATGAATATATTTTTGGAAAAATTGTTGAATAAAATATTAGAAAAAGGGATAGAAGTTAACTGAATAAGTACTAGCCAAAAGCTGTATAGTTGTATGAAAGTTTAGTGACAAATAAAAACTACATGCTTCATATGCGGAAATAGATCACAAAGAAAGAGCCTGGTCTTGCAGTCAGTTTGGACATAAAAGAATAATTTGGTTGGCTAGTAACGGTTTGATGGATGCAGTAGTTTTAAAATCGAAAATCCATTCACAAAACAAATGTCACCCCACTCGTGACGCCCAATGTGGGCAGATGCCTTGCCCATTCATCGAGATACAGCATCACAGCTAACTTTAAGAATTCAATTCAGGCACAGGTAGATTTGAGTTCATGCTTTGAAAAAAAAAAGTCTACGCAACATTAGCCGTGTAACATAACGTGCCATCTGAGGTAACGAAATGCAAATGCTTCATTTGGACATTGCTGCCATCAAGAGGCAGCACTCATAAAATCGCTGTGATTCAAGAAGTACGCGTCTATATAATCAGGTTTAAGCTGGGATTGAGGATCTGAAGGATTTGGAATTCTTTCAGGTGTTGATATTCCTTTAAGACTATAAACATAAAATTATTATTTTATTTGCGTTTTATCGGGAGAATGAACGCAAATGAAATCTGGAAGGAAGTGGCAGTTATAAACTATTACTAGTGCACCGTCATTGGTCGTGTGAGTACAGATTCCAAATCGATGTTGACATTCGCAGCAACCGCAATGGTTGCCTCATTTGCTGAAATTTTGACTCTTATCGTAGGTTGTGCGCCAACTCGTTTTTATCGCCAACGGCGATTTAAATGTTTACTGCTCTTTTTGGCATGTTCATAATCCTAAACAGTTCCGAGATTGTACACAACAGTTCGTTGTGAGTACGTTCATAAATCGCTTACATTACATATTTTGATTCTAGTAAGAAGTCGCGGCGAATTTTGACACATGAAAGCGTTTATGGTTTTAAAAAGCTCTGGGAGGAAGGAAAGATGTGAAGCACAAGGACGGTGGCCTAATACAAAGCGACTCCTGATCCCTGACCGCGCACAGGCTTAACTTTCCTCACGGGGAGGTCTTACTGAAACACTAAACGCCAGGGCAGAGAGTTTTTCATAGCAGGGCAGAGTTTTTCTTTCAAACAGCCTTACTCCGCGACCACCGCCCATTCGCCTGATCTTTTGACGCTGAAATGCAATAAGGGAATGAAATAACAGGAAATATAATGCAGTAAAATTCGAGGTATTACATAATCTACTCAAGCATTCAGCTATGGTCCAAGGAAAGCCACAAGGACGGAGTGAGCGACCTAGTGGGAATGGAACCCCGGCCGCTGCAGTAGAGTTCATTGCTATCTCCCTTCCATCCAGTAGGAATCGATTTATATCTAAATTTAGGCATTCTGGAACATCGAAATATCTTCCTCTCGCGGATTTTATGACGTGATGGAGCTGGTTTCACTTTACTTCTGTGAACACTTTATTTTTATGTCATCTAGTAATAAAAATGACCATACTTTTGTATATCTCTCTCCACACCCGTTTATAAGCATCCATTTCTGTTCCAGTATGAAAGATTACTGCAACAAACCTTCCACAGGTTACCTTGCGGCATTTCTTGGTTTCTCATACATTTATCATTTAGTATTGGTTTGTGGCGTGAAAAAAGCAAAAGGGAATGGAAGAAATTATTCTTCCTACCAAATGATTGAAGATAATAGAACCTGTCGCTTTGTTGTGTTGTCAGAAGATGTTTGGAGTATCCAAACATACCAGTAAGGTACCTCTCATTGCATCAACTTAAAAGGTGTGCATTTTTAAAAAGATGTTCCATTGATCTTGACGCTATGATGGTTTTTGTATCAAATGTTTACTATGTAGATAGAGCACATAAAAACTGACTATCAATTGCAAGTACACTAATTTTCTTTCGATGCGATTACTATTTTAACTGAACTAATTAAAAATATTACATTCATATTCACATATCCCTTGTAAATATAAATAGGTTAAAATAGCTTAAGTGATAGATTTCTGAAAAGCAGATCGCTGTGTGATTACTTTGAAAAGTGAATGTCCATTGTTAAAAAAGAATAGCGACTGATCGGTAAAAGTAAAAATATTCGAAAATTCAAACCAATATTACAGAATAGCTCGAAAATGAATAACGCCACACAGTTTTAATTCTGTGCTTTCACGAGGTCTACTTACAACTTTTTTCTTTTAACATGTTAGTCTTGTCTTCATTTAAGTTACACAAATGATATTCAGATGGAAGGGGCTTCAGTGGCTATTCTCAGAAAATTCAAGATATATATTTTATTTGAGGTCTATTATTCTCTTAAAGGTTATTTTAATTTTAAAAAAAATCAAC
This sequence comes from Mantis religiosa, assembly GCA_030765055.1. Lineage (NCBI taxonomy): Eukaryota > Metazoa > Arthropoda > Insecta > Mantodea > Mantidae > Mantis > Mantis religiosa. The sequence goes on along the minus strand of CM060950.1, from coordinate 71,229,439 downwards.
CAAATTTGAGTAAATCAAGAATAAGAAAATATTTTCCTGTTAAAAGTGGTTTGAGTAACGGATTTTCTTGGGAATTTTCGTGTCTCATCTTTTGAAGACCTAGACTTTAAATTCCACGTGAGATGCTTAAATGAAACTTCCCTTTTGAGTCCGCTTTTCACACATACACAAACACCTTTCAGTTTTGGCGGACGGTCTTAAAACACGCACTAAATCTAGGTATCGACATTTTGGGTGGAATGCAATACTTTAGCTGAGAAGCAAAGAACCTAAAAGGAGCTGAATTAGTAATTCGAAGTGCAACTCTAGTCCTAAAAGGTTAATGATAAGTGTTTCGAAAGTGTCCCATTCTGCAGCACTGAATACTGTTCGGCTTGGCGTAATAGCGCCTTACATGTAGGCATCATGGCAAACGGCTATCAATGGCAACAGCTAGCTGTAACATAGGCCTTAGGTGACCACTCTGTAAAGTGTCTGAGACCCCAGAGGGATTTCGATGAAGTGTTACAGAGTTTGTTACAGATACATTATACGTATTTTAAATTATATTTTAAGTACTAATAATCGTAGAATATTGTTTATAGGGCAATTTTTGTAAGCTTTAAAACAATTGTTTTGCCTCATTGGAATAAAAGATAAGTTTTCATGGGAATTAGCCTTAAAAATCCACTAAATTTTGAACTACTTTAATTTGTAACATATATCTTATTGGCATAGCTGCATAGCAAGTTTTATTGGACATGCACTAGACAGTATTTGAAATATCTCGCTAAGAAAAGTTAGAAATTGCATCTTCAGGAACACCTTAAGGGGCGAAAAATGACCTGAAGCCTGAGAGAGAGAGAGAGAGAGAGAGAGAGAGAGAGAGAGAGAGAGAGAGAGAGAGAGAGAGAGAGAGAGAGAGAGAGAGAGAGAGGGGGGGAGGGGTGAGATGAAGAAAGATTGAAAACATGCAAAATGTCTACAGCCAGCTTAATTTCTACGTTTGTTTTTCATAAATATACTGTAAAAGGGCGCCGGGGTAGCGCGGTGGTTTCGTTCGCGGCTCCCGTTCTAAGGGTCCCGAGTTCGATTCCCGGCTCTGGGGTTGGCGATTTTAAGTCGGCCCTATCCACGCCTTCACCTCTGTCTAGCACACGTGAAGTATCCCCTATGCCCAACGTGGTTCGGAGTCCACGGTAAAAACTGTAGGTCCTCTCACCTCACCGCCATCTTCACTATCACCCTATCATCGGAGGTAATGGACACCGCCCTCTGGGTGCCTCCACCTGAGAAATGGGTCCGGTCATCACTTGGTGGGGTGAGGTTACCCCGAAGGCCAAGGTTGCCATGTGGGGAGTGTTAGTAACTAACTAATATACTGTAAAACAGTATTTAAGAGGCCTTATTCAGAAGTTTCTTTAATAGAGTGTAGTATACTTTGGGACAATAACTGGCTAATTGGATGAATGTGGACGTAGGCACAATATAGTTGGTTTAAATAATCATTAACTCATTTCATTTGGATAATAAATACTTTACATGGAAACTTTAAGAATACTTGCTAGTTAAGCAAAAATTTAATTTGTAATATTCTTGCAACATTCATAAATAATCAAACTGCGTAAGCTTAATGTATGCGTAATGTTTGAGAGAGATTAGTGACATTTTCTCGCCTTTTTATTTGCTTGAGAAACTATATTACACTTCTATTATTTTTAAAAGCGTAAGGTAACTTAGATTATCAGTCGCCGCGACAGAAAAAAATGCTTAATTTTCACTAAAGTAGAATTAAATAAAGACCATTACCTTCCAAATCTTACTTTTAAGATAATTTCTATCCTCAATCCAAATATTTCGGTTACTTAACGAAATGTATGCGCCCTGCTTGGATAAGTGTTTGAATATTATTCATGGTTATTCGCAGATGCATCCAGGTATATACCGGCACTAAAACCTTATTTGAAAAACCACCAATATTAGTGTGACAATGCTGTTCATGTTATAACTGCCACCAGCACATCCTTCATTGGTTGTAGTAGAGTGTGTTGCCACCCTGCTTTCATCCAGTAGGAATCGAGTCATGTCTAACTTTTGGCAAAACAAAGAGAGATTATATTCCCCACATGGAGTGTATCCTTGATAGGAGCTGATTTCAGTTTACTGCTGTGAACATTTTATTTACGATATCAGTCTAGTTATAAATTGGACTATAAAAAGCTGCCGAATGACAATTATTATTAACTGGAACGACAAAAAAGAATTAAACGTTGTATTTTCATGATATTGATAGCTGGGATTAGATGCTTCAAGTCTTAAGAGTTCAATGCTATTTATGGACGTGTAATAGGTATGTGAATTAGGGATGGAAAAAAACTGAAGAAAAATACTTGATATTACTAAAACAATTGAGGCGTGAACTCTTAAGCAGGTCTCTAATTTGGAGCGGTGCACTAATACAATCATCTTTCGACATAGTATATTTCTTCTTATTCCTTGCTGTGAATTACTCTGCACTGGACAATTTCAGAATAAATGCTATAAACGCTTTTCTTGAACTTTTTAAATCAATCAACGTTAAAGATCAGTTTTTCTCTCTGTATTTATAAAAGTAATATAACTAATCATTTAAACAATTATTTAAACAATTATTTTATCAACCACATTACCCGTGGTGCATTGTGAGCAAGGTGCTGCAGGTCGCAGTCATGGAATTCATTTAGATTGGAGCCCATCCTTAGGGGTTGCAGATTTTTCGATTCTGGTATTAGACCCTCGGGATCGTAGGCGTATGAGTACTGTAACTGGTAGCCATTTATTGGGCATATTAGTACTAACCACATCACTTCACCTCTCTAAAGGACTTAGATGAATGCCCACCTCTGTACTGTGTATTTGGGCGTAAGGCCGGCAGTCGGGTTGGTGGGCCTCGTTCCTTTATGTACTGTCATATTTTCTCAGCATTCCTTACTGGTGTGTATTAAATATCCAGAACAGTTTTATGAGTGAGCGCTGCAAACTTCTGACATGATTCTTCAAAAGGTTAAATATTTTTAAGCTATGTCACATTAAAATCAAGACTATGTTTAAAAATGATAATTTGTGTGTTAAAGTCAATACGAAAGACAAGAAATTGCACCTAGAACATTTCATAATATTTCCTATATGGATACTGAAAAAATTTACAGTGCAGTATTACCGACATAGAACAGCACTGGTCCAGTTAATACACAGCTTCTTCCTGAGCGAACTAACGGAGTAAAGACTATTTAATTACGTCAGTGCTACTGCTTGCAGTTAGTGAATTAGGTTTTGGGTAAGGAGATCATTATGGAAATGTCAGAACGGTCATAAACCTTGCTTTGTTGCCCTCCTTTCTACATTCCTTTAGGGCTGGCAGTTATTATCGTAGCCGATTTAAAAGAGATAACAATCCACCTGGAATGCAATAATCACAGCGGCTTTCTTTTATTAATACATTTAGAATTAGATGCCGAAGCTACAAAGCTTCAGATAAATGTATAGGGTAATAACGTATTCATCAACTGGGTCATTGGAAATACATAGATATTAAACTTTCAACTGGACATTTCCTAGTTAAAGCACTGCTATGAATCAAGAACGCTGTATCCCCAGATCTTTGGGATTTGGAAGTGAATGAATAGGCAGTAGTTTTCGTTAAACCGGAAATCTGTATCCGCACTCATTAGGTTAACCTCGGTATCTCTAACACCAAGCTATATGTGTAGGTGGTCGTCACCCATTTCTCTTTCTGCTCTAACTGCAAGAAATTCGCCTTCATTAGTAAGTAGCACGAGAGAAGAAAAATGTTGCAATGGTGTACTCCTACTCCCCACGTAAAGATAAACTGTTAATGGCAAAGAGCAGAATTCTGTTGAAAGAAGATCTTCTGCGTGAACACCAGAAACACTTATGATAAACAATTAGAGGAAGTTTTAAACGAATAGAATAAATAAATATGTTAAAAATGATGTTTTAGTTTAAAATGCAAAGGATGAACGAATAATTTATCATTATATTTCTCCATTAATACCTTTTGTATTTAAAAATCATCTATTAATCATTTTAAATTGAGATTAGGTCTTTTCATTAGCACACTTAAAAAATATGCATTTTTGTACAGTATTTCATACATATGTCTAAAAATCGGAAAATTGGTTGGATATAGGTAATGGCAATACCTGTAGTAAAAGTAATATTTGCTCAGGCAAAAAGGAATTTGAAGGTGCACTGTTTGGTCCTTTTAAAAATACATCGCATAGCATCTGTTCCTATCCTAAAATCTCCGAAATATAATCAACTGTGGTACTCTTTGCTCTAAATGTAAAAATATTACTCGGTTGTTAACAGAAAGATTAATTTCAAACAAGTGAAGGGTATTCAGTCATGTTAATGAGTAGAGGTTTCCACCTTTTAAGCATTATTTTTCCTTAACTATTTTCTTGTATTTTCGTAAGCTTTGCCTTGCTATTTTAATAATTGTTAAGAGGATACGATACTAAACTTTAGACCAAAATTAAGCAATTCTGTTTTGCTACCAGAAAAATTCCCGAGCTTGTGAAATATATATATTAAGTTCACAGACTTAAATTGTTCTAAGTTTAAGCTGTTTAACAGCTTGCAAAACTTTTAAATACCTAAAAGCGCTTAGCAACATAAGATAGCATCTACTTAGAGAAATGATTTTCTTTCTCGTACTTAGAAAGATACCATTTAATGTATAACAAAAGTGAATGAGAATGTATTTGTGGATCTTAAATCCACTCATTGTTCTCCCAGATTTTTAATATAAAAGAAAGCTGTAACACACACAGTAAGCATGTTTTGAAAGAAAGCAAATTAAAATATCTAAAATTAAGCAGCTTGTAATTCATTTTGTTCACTATTTAGTGTCGATACAAGTTATTTTATACAAAACTATGCAAAGTATGAAAACCAAACGCTTGCCACTTAAGATTAATATAAATCATGAAACTCTATATTAATTTAACTTAAAAATAAAACTAGGCAGAAAAGTATTTGAAATGTGTATGTACACATAAAACGTTAGAAAATTATTGCAAATGAAAGCTATTGGGTACTGTAAAATCAACACGCACTTCCATAACTTTTAACAGTGTCATATACCCAGATGCAAAGTGAGTCAAATATTCATTCGTAACTTCAAAAGTGATTTGTTGTAATAATTAATTTTTCCCTTTAATCTCCGAAAAATTAAAAACTAATTTAAAATATTAAGTTGTGTTTTAAGTACAGTTGACTTAGATTGTCAGGGTTAACATGTTCTTTCGTGCTTATACATGTAAATAAAGTGCTGCCTTGCTGGCAGTTTGTTACTGTACAAGTGCACATAACGTATTCTTGACTGTTTATATTCATCTGTAACCCAAATGTGCTAGCTCTCGACGGGCCTTGAACCTCGCTCACTCACTTTCTTCATCTGCACCATCTTGAGCAGATGAATTGCTAGTTAAGGTTTTTATGTCTGAAAGAATTCAAATTCCAATGAAACGAAGAAAAGCTTTCCCTAAGCTTAAGTAGAAGGTGGATAAACTAAGATTTGATTTAATTACGTGCACAGGAATAGCCAGAGGGATGGGGGAGTATTTCGAGATGCATCCACCAGTGAATTTGCTATAGAACTTTATTACATCTCTACCACTAACGATATTTATTTGTAGTAAAATTCACGTTAAAAACAAAGCGCTCGTTTTTGCAAAATTTGAACTTGCTTAACAAATATTTTGTTCTTAAATCTCAATTACTCCAATTTCTTTTTCTTCTCTCTCAGTCCCCAAACATAAACTTTTTTTATCTGTACACATTCTGAATAAAATGCATATTCCTTTGTGTGCACTGTGAGACGTACATGGCGCGCTAAGACGAAATTGCATGAGAAATTGGACATTGAGGCTATTGCATCAGGTCAGTACACTGTAGCATGTCCCGTCTAAAGTATGATATAAGCAATACAGGTTTTCCCCTCTCTTATTGCGTCGTTTCAAGGTTATTTCAACTAAGTCGCCTTGCAGAGATAAATGACATGCTAATAATATCGCACACCAACTAAATGTGCACTTTTTTCCCAAATAAAGTTTACCCGCTGTCATCATTTCTTCAGTTTATTGCAGTTAAAAGCAATATATATTGAGAAGAGTTTTTGTTAAGAATAGAACACTTGTACATATTCGGTACTGGTAAGTTCTGAGGATCGCGACCAAAATGACAGGCAGTTGTCGTGTCTCATGAATGACATTTGGCATGACGGATATGCCATTCATGCTGGAAATATCTTCCGGTTAACTCCATCTCATCTAGTGGTTTGACATATCAATTGAATATGCTCTTTTAAGCAGTAATGTCACTCATAACTTGGAAAAATTGACCGAGTGATTCTTAAGGAATTATGGCATACATCCCATTTTCTACAGATGTAACTGTTTACATTGGGTTTACAACAGACCAATGTCTGGAACTGTGATATACCATGACAGATCTGTAAACCACATATTCCAATATTCTTGGGTTATTCTTTATAAGGTACTCTTTCATCTATAAGGCTTGTTTATTTGCTGGACTATTATTTTATAGTTAAAGATGCATTCTGCCACTGCCAAACATTATTTTAGGAGAGAGAAATTGGAAGCTCCGAACTATACTCCATGCATTTCTTCAAATGAGCATAGTTTTTATATTAAGTGAACCACTGCTCAGTTTTATAACCGTTTCGGAAGCATGACTTGATGAGATCCATTCAATTCAGTCCACCCACATAAGAGCACAAAATTGATACAGCAGAAGAGTAGCAGCACAATAATATTTTCTCGTGCATATTTTGGAAAGTGTAAATATAATGCCATCCAAAGTCACCATTTTAATAAATGAATACTGTTGTTGAAACATACACAGGTGCAATAATTTATAATCTGTAAATGTATTTGGGAGAATACTTTGTCAGAGTAATAAGAATAATTTGCAAGTATTTGACACAATAGCACACAGTATGTATCATGATTTGTCCCTTCACTTTCTGCATTACTTGTGTTTTGTATTACTTGTATATTTGTGATATGTTTAGGATCAGACCAAATGAGCGGCTTATTCTGGCCAACGAAATTTTTTAAAATTCAGTAAACCTTCTCGAACATTGTCCACAAAGTCTTGAGACTATTAATTTTCCAGTCGCTATGGTGAGAGCCTATTTGATCCCAGATTTCCAGTAAAGAAGAACTTCTCGGCTTGGAAAAGTGTTCTGGAAACATTCGTTCCCTTAATCAGGGATTTTGGAATTCAGTAAGTTGTCACAACAAAAAAAAAACTTGAAGCAGTACATTTGTAGTTTGGGGGCAGACAGGAAGAAGTACCGTTAGGCTTAAGGATAATGAATGTTGAAATTGAGCTAAACAAAGGCAGGTAAGGAAGGGTTGGTCATTACTCCCAAGAGGAAAGGGGTAGTGCCAACTAGAAAACCAGGAGACAAGTCAATGCTCTACCTGAGGCACTCTTGTTCTGGGCATCGATGGAGGCAGTGGTGTAAGGATGGTGAAGTCAAACTTAGCGATGTGTGTAGGCAATGCGCGTGTGTGTGAAACCACAAACAATAAGAGTAAGCAGTATTGAATAAAGGAAAGGGAAAACGAAGCAGTGTGGTGTGTACCACTCCCGAGATAAGAGCCATGCAAAGATTATGAGCTAGCTACGAACCCAGCACCCATCCTAATAAAGTCCGTAAAACTAACTCCACGCTTACTCCCGTCCAACGACGAGTACCCCCTCACAATTCAATGAAATGTTCTGTATTTACGATATTACGGCGAAACAAACGCTGCACATGTTCTGATCCGGTATACGAACATGGTCAATTTAAGTAAACCTGTTCAATTATGATATGGAAATTAATTGTTCTCTCGCAATTGTTCTCTTGTATAGGACAAAGTTTGGAAACCTAGCCAGACTGAAACATCCAGTGCCATGGCCGCCCGGATTAAACCCCGGATCTCCCGGTCTGCACCCAATTGCTGTAACCACTGAACTACCACGGCAATGTGCCAGCACTAAATTAAATTCTCAAACCGACTCGTATTTTTTCCACTAAACCATCAGGAGTTCCCGTATACATATGAGATAACTTTTTTTAATGGCGAGTTACTATGCTTAAGTACTTTAAGTCCCGGGCTTTACAATTCAAACCACTATTAAGTCAATTAATGGGAATTGTTCTTTCACGCTAGCTGTGTTTGGAATGGCTGAAAAATGCGAGTCAGTTGGACAATTTCATGTCATGTTGGCACATTACCATGGTGGGTCAGTGGTGAGTGCAACCGGATGGAGACCAGGAGATCCGTGGTTCAATTCCCGCTATAGCATTGAATTTTTCAGTCTGACTCTGTGTTTCCAAATTATGGCCTCCTTTCATTAGTTCTCATTTAGGTATTTTAACTTCTAACCCCTTAACATGAATAGGTATAGTAATAACAGTAAAATAGTTTTATATTGAAGGTTATACCTTCTATAATATTCAAAATGCTAAATTTCCAATTTTAAACTGTTAAAATCGCCACTCTTGCCGATTTTAATTGAGGGTAGGGCTTGTGTATATTGTTTTCTCGGGCGAGCCGCAACTCTTAGTACGCGATGAGCTTATGTTCTGAATCGCTGTACGCCAGCACGATAAGAATGAAGCTATTGTTGTGAAATAGCAGCGTGGATGAAATTGGTCTATTTTGCCGCATGGTTGCTACAGATTGTGCAAGTCCGTTTACATCCAATGAAATCTTGGAACCTCACGTTTCCAGTTTCCACCGCTGCATGGAGATAATTGCAATGCGGTCAAAGGCGTGTTTCTGGGTAAACGAACCACGCTATGTTTAAAATGCCCATAAAGAATGAGCAAGGATGCTGTTCTGCCGCTTCGTTACATTTCCAAGGAATCTCGTGAGATTAACACTTATCGCGTATTCTCTGAAATTAAAGGCATTCCGTAGAAGTTCATTTCGGAAGTGTGCATTAAATACAACCGTAGCAATTACCACATCCGACATCACCGCAATTAGCACAATTATATTTAATGTTAAAACTCTAGAAAGGTAATAAAACCACAACGAATGTTTTATTTAATCTTTGTTCAAATAATACATTTTGGAAAACATGAGGACACATTATAAATGATGTAAATAAAACGTCCTAGTTCTTAAAGTACAGAGGGAAGTTTGGTTTGTAATTTACGTCTTCCAAAGTTGTCATATTCGACGATGAATGCAATGGGTGAAATGATGCCCATTGAGCTTAAGATTTACCATACATTCATTTTTCAGGATAAGGGAAAACCACGGAAGAAACTTATCCAGATATCTCACGCTGATGGAGATCCGATCTTCAGTTCTCTTAAAAGTGAAGCAGACACACTACAAACTGCGTAACATATGGGTTGAAGTGGAAAATGCCAAGTAGTTAATGAACACACAGCTAACTTAAGAAACACTGTTTTTCACATATAAGTGTAAAAAAATTCCTGTGGTAGTGCAGAATTCATTACATATGTAGTCTAAGGCCGCTGGACGCTTGTCCCATAGACATCCAATAATTAACAGAAATAAATAGCTCAACCGTATGTGGACAAAGATGTGGAAAGTTAAAATGAGACTGAAAAATTCAATGCCATAGCTGTAAACCACGAGGGGTCTCATCAGAGATTCTATGGTTCATACCCCTGCTATGGCATTGAATTTTTCAATCTGATTCTACCTTTTGGATCCCATAATAAAATTTATTTTTACAATTTTTCTTTCTCTATATGCTACTTTAAGCAACTTCCTTTTTACGTAGTAACCTTATCATATTGATGCTTTTCAACGTAACATCTCTAATTTATTTTAGCATTCCTTAATTGAGATTAGCATGTGAACCTTTTATTAATCTTTACTGTTGTATTACACCTAAATAATATCTTCTTAATTACTTTTTAATCCATTAATTGGTTCCTCTTAATTCCATCAAACTGTGTACTCTTCTTTATCACCACACTTTGGGGATATGCCTTTCTTTGTATTTTCCCTTTGATCTCTTGATTTCCATACAAATCAAGCAGTAGCTTCCCTCTCCTTTGAATTGTATTGTACTGTACTCTATTATATTGTATATATACTTGTATATGTATATAATATGTATCTTTACTGGATTCTTAATTATTTTTACCAGGTTAATGAGCCCTTTTTAATCTTCTCAGCCCAAATTTTTGATAATCGAATCTTCATATCACTTATACTTTTCAAAAGGCTTTTACCATTCCATGTTTTACCCCGTATATCTTCTAAGTTGTTTTTCTCTAACTGGTCGTCCGTTTCACTCAGCAAAATACTTATTCTGATGCATGCTGTTAGTATAAATGCCTGTATTGCTTTATGAATTACAATTATGTTTTGTAGTTTGGCTAAAAAAATAATTATTCTCTAAAAATATTTACAAGAAATAAAGTAAAAAATGTAATATGTCAGGTTTCATTTTCTCGGAAGCCAGTGTGAAAGAGCTGAAATTTTTACTAGATATGACGAGGTTCTGCCTCATACCACAGAATTAAGTGAATTAACCTACTAATAGTATAATTGTTCAGTAGATTTTTTTCTTTTCCCTATTTAAAGAAAATTAAATAAAATGTTCCCTAAATGTGTTAAACTAGCCCATACAGTCTTTTTAAAATATGCTCTTGTTCAGTGTTTGTAACTCATAGAACTGTGATACGGAGCGTGGCAGTTTTTGGGTACAAGGAATATATTTTTGGAAAACTTTAGTTTTGAGATAATCTCTGTAGAAATTTTTGTAAGTTCAAAGGCATAACTAGCATTGGTGCATTCCAGGGAAGTGGTTATCATTAACTCCATCTCGGGCGCAAATGACCAGAGCTGTCGTCGGGCCCTTGAACCCCACACTCGCTTAACCCCATTTTGTACCGCCTACTGATTTGCAATCTCATGGCTTTTGTCCTGGGACTTCTTAGACGATCCCATTTCAGCAAATAACTCTTTGAGTTTAGCAAAATGGGGCGTAAAACTCCAAAGCTGAAAGAGATACACAATCCATTGAAATACTCATGTAAGTGTTAAACGCATTATGTACCCAATAAATTATATTCAACATGAATAAGAAAACATTCCAGGATATCTTTCCATTATAAACATAAAATATAATACCAAATTTTAATTTTACGCCTCCAAATCCCCTTAAGAGATGGAGGTGTGTGAAAATGTTATCAATTTCTGTTGTGAAATTTCACTCAGTCACGTGAATGTGTCCCCCTCTCCATTGACTCCAGTTGTGCATTTATATGTTTATATATTGGCATTGTGATGGTGCTTTAAAATGGGATCACACATACTTGATATAGGTACTGTTTGTGGCTAAAGGAACAGTGAGCACGTAAACAAATGCTCATGTAAAAGAGGAGAGGTATATAGCATTTGCTTGCATATCTACGTAGCCCAAGACCTATGAAAGTACATATTTTTTAATGAAATTGAATGTTTTATTCTCGTTAAGAGTTTATTAATGTTTAGCATTCATTAACATTTTACTGGCTGAATTAGTCGAGGTTCCCTTGATTTGATGATATATTTCTAAAACGCTGGCCTAGGTTGCACTTGCACAATAGCTTGAGTTTCCTTTAAGGCATTTAACAATTATTACTTAACACTTAAAACCAATAGTTACTCTAAGGATACGCTATAAAGAACAAAAATAAATAAACACACACGCATAATAATGGGAGGAAACTGCACGTGAGTAATGCGTGACAACACATGGCAGGGTGCGAGCAGCTTTGGTGGCTCGATTGAACGTTAAGTGTTGAAAATGCTCTTTGTTGTCGCCTTGAAACGCCATTTTATTTACTTGAAAAGATCAAGTAATAAGTATAAAAGCACACAAAAACAAATGCAGTATTTTAAGGAATATATAATGCTCTATCAAATAACATAAAAAGCATTGGCAAATTATTTTATTTTGCACACAAATATTCACTTTAAAAAAATCACAAAATTGGCAGAATTTTGTGTTTGCTCAAATATTGCCCTTTGTTTTTCTTTGTGAAGTTACCTCAACATGTACTCAGGCAAACTTGGTGTTTTCCTGCACATGTGGATAGACTTTGTTAAAAAAAACTCGCTTAATGGGGACACATTTGAAATAAGTCTTAATTATGTATTTCAGCATAAGTTAGAGATTTTTTAAAATTATTTATAGCTTAGTAAGGTATAACCCTGTGAAATCGAAGCAGCCTCTCGCGTGATCAGCGAGAGCACAAACCATTATTCAACAAATTAATTGAAGTAAAATTAAAGAATTAAAATTTACATAGCAGTATTTCAACCAACTACTAAGTCATCTGCAACTAACAACCCTGGGATTTCTTTGTTATGAATAACTGGCGAGTGAACCCTATTTTTAGCAATCTCATCTAAATATCATCTATAAAAAGGTTAAGTAGCACCGGACTGGGTTTAAATCCTAGTCCTACACCCACCTTGCTCTCTATACAATCAGTTACTTTGTTTCCCTGGAGCTTGATGCAGAACTCATTATTATGATGTATTTTGCGCAGTATTTGAATAAATTTACAACTTACCCATTTGTTATTTAATTCTATCCACAATGCCTCTCTATTAATTATATCGAATGCTTTCTCTAAAACAATAAATGTCATATAAACGTTCCCCTTTTGTTGCTTAAGTATTTAGAGATTATTCCATTGTTATTGAATTCACTGTTAATTTTAAAACAATAATAAATAATTTAAAAAAAGAACGTTATTTGTATTTTTAGTTTGCAATGTACGTAGTTCCAGCATTTCTATTAGCTATTAGAGCTACAAAACTTTTAGCCTCGATTCTGAAATAATTATATGAAACTGCGACTCGAGTTCTTTATTTGTTAATTTTTTACAGAATTTGATCAAACCTTTTCCAGTCTTGTGCATGAAATTTCGTGCATGAAGTGGTACGCCAAAAAAGTAAACATTTGTAGGAGAATCTCCATGTAAACTCCCTTGAACTTTCTAGCGTTTTTAGCCTAATTTGGAGAGAGAGGACAAATTTTCCTCTGACTCTAATATATTAAAGTTATTACCTCCGTACTTGAAACGGGCGCGCCTTTAAACGGAGATAGAAGTCTTCGTGCATTTTAGTGTTTAAAAGTAGTCCTAAGTAAGGTAATCCTAACATGTTCTAATGTTTTCGTAACGAAGGAAAGAACAAATTAACAGCTGAATGATAACTTCCAGAATAAACAATGATTGCAAAGCAACAAACGAAAGGAAATCACGCCGGATAGAGTTCGGTTGGGAATTGCTAGGAATCTGATAGCACTGTATTTCAATTTAGTGCTCGAAATTGTGACGGGACTGTAAATAGAGGGTGCGTTTGTGTACCTTGAGTTAGAACCTATTTTTCGCTTTAAGGAGTGGAGATGGTTTAAGCTTCAAGGTTTGTGTACTCTTCTTCGACTTACTGATGACAGATTTATGTAAATGTATACGCTTCCTAAACTTAACAGATGTTTCATGAATCAATTCGGGATGAATCGAAGTATCAAATGTTTTGAATAAAATTCTTTTTGTATATTTATTAATTAGTACATATAACGTTGACTATTTAGAACGTGTTTCAAAGCTTTTAGGCATTATAATTAAGGCATATTGTAATTTCGGTCTCTGCCGCGTCTGCTGTGGCGACAACTTCATTTATACCGTAAATTATCATCTAAGTAATCATAGCAGGTCCTGTATGTTATACAAAACACCTTTTTTATCAGGTTATAGTCAAAAGCTGAAGGCATGTTTTGAGATATCTGGAAGTGATAGAACCTTATTCCTTATCATTTCCTTATTTTGCCTTTTTATGGTCCAGCCCATCATTTGAAACCTTTTCTAAAGCATTTTCAAATTTCTTGTAAAGTTTTCTATTACATAATGATTTTTATATGATGAGTCTGACTTAGAAATTCTTACGTGGGAGTGTGACGACCTTTTTTGGCGTAACATTAGCTACCTCTAAGTGTTCAGCATGTTTTCTTTGAAAGTATGTTTCCCAATACCGAGACGTATTGTAGAGAAAATTATATTTGACAAACAAGAAAGTTAATTATTGTTGCACGAGTATATAATCTAGTTAAAATGCCTAAATAGTCACTCTTTGAAAGTAAACTTCACAGTTCCATCGGTGAATTCGGTGCCCAGTTGCTTCTAACTGACGGAATAGTTTAGCGAAAAGTGTTTTATTATCCAACCCTTGTGAAAAACTGCTTTCACTTCAAAGGGTGGTGACAGAAAAGTTAGCCATTCCAACAGTCTTTGCCGCATCTAACAGTCAGCTTTCATTAGATTTGTGCAAATCATATGATGATGCCATTTGGTGGAGTTCAATAGAAGATTACCTACAGCATACTCTGCGGTACGCTGCAACTGTGTGTATGTAGTTTTTTTCTGAATATCTTTCAAAGATGTCACACAGGATTTTCATGGAAAATACACTCAAATAACTTTTAAAATGAGAATTTCCAAAAAGTTTTGTTTTCTCAAAAATGTTGTAAGGTGTTTGATTAAAGTATCGTATATTTAAGATATGTACACAACAAATAAATAAATATGTATATAATATATATATATATATATATATATATAATCTTCTGGAAATAACCTGTGAAGTATATTCATTCGGAAGGCACATTACATAATTTTATATAGTTGTATCTATTAAACCACAGACAAAAACGTATATTGCCGACCTCGATAGGTAGATGTTAGCATGTCTGCCTCACATTCAAGAGATCCCGAGTTCGAATCTCGGTCAGGGGTAGCTACCTGGATAAGGATTTCCGGAGTTTTCCCTTATCCTTACAGACGAATGTCCGGTAGCTCTTAGCTCCATGGACCCTGGACACATTTGAGCATCATTTCACCCATTTCATTCACCGTCCGATATAACTTAACATTGGAGGATGTAAAAAAAAAAAAAAAAAAAAAAAAAGAAAGAAAGAAAAACTTACACAAATGTTCAAAATACACAATTTGTTTCACTTTTGTGGCAAGAAAAACAAGCTTTTCTAGATCTAGGAGTAGATAAATGGCTGAGGGCAGACAAAATCATGTGAGTGTTAACACATAAGTTGCTTTTAAAATACACCATAGTTTTTCTTACTTTTTTGCCCCTTGTGCGTGCTTGATTTGAATACTGTAAATAAGTACGCAAGCTTTACTTATGGGTATTCAAACTATTCCTGAAGGGAACAAAGAACTTGCAGGTTACAGCCAAAGAAGAGCAATTTAATATTCCTTAGCTAGAAGAGGAAGTTTTGGACGGAATTTGCTTTAATTCACAAGGATGAAAGTGGTTTCGTTAATCTTCGTTCTTGTGTCGATAATATGTGGCTTGTGCCAGCGACGCACTTTTGAGTCATCGAGCCATTAGTCCCCCACCCTTTTTGCCCCTGCAGGTTTATCAATTAGGAAGAGAGCAGAGCGTGGTGGTGCAAGAAGAGGTCTCCACCCTTTGGGCCACCGCCCTGATTTCCCACTTACGCCCGTCAACCAACATAGATCGTAGATTGCCTTATATTGCTACAAACATTTCTGCTTTTTGTACCACGTACATAGTAAGAGGTGCAGCATTTACCCAGACATTGGGTATTGAAGTTACACCGGAAATAATGATTTGGCCCATATGTTTGGCAATGCTTTTTATGTTATTCGATAGACTTGTTTGTCCAAGATAGTGTTTTATTTTGTATGTTAATTTACTGCTTCTTTTTGGGTCAATAAAATGGATTGTCAGGTCGACAGATAAAGCTGCTGGAGCAGCTTCTGTGGTGTGGCACCTCGTTTAAACAAAGTACCTATGTATTGAAAATGCTCTTTCTTGTTGATTTGACACTCCAATTATTGATTTAAAAATAAAAAGAAGTATAGTGTAAGCACAAAACACTAAGCACGCTCTTTTGTAGATCACATAGTCCTCTATCATATAGCATAAAATCATTGTCCAAAGCTTGTATTTTGGATGCAAAACTTGCACTTAATATGCCAAGAATTATTGGCCAGCACATTACATGCTTTGAAGCACCTGAATAATATAATAATAAATTAATAATAAAGCATTATTACAGCTCACATGCGTGGCTGTGAACACGCATCTCAGAAATCACGTATCGAATAAATACGAAACTCGGTATTTTAAGTTCAGTTTATTACAAAGGAAATCGTTCTACCTCTGTAAATGAAGTTTTTCAGAGACGTGGATGAAAATACCATTTATTAAGATACTTGCGTAGCAAATATAAGTGCATATCTTGAATTATCGGGAAATAGAGCCTGTGAAGTCCTCTTGGATACTGTATAATTAGGTATAACTGTAAACCATAAAAGCCAGGCTAAACCTTAACTGCAAAAAGATTCACATCTTTCTAAAGTACAAGATTTAATTCAGGTAACATGTTTGTGGAATAAACCATTCCCGAGATATCCAATATTGGTTTGAAGTGTTCATAACTATTCATTTTCTCAGTACTGCAGATATTCAGTTGTTTATTGCAATGTCGTTGGAAGATTGTGGCATTTTATTGACAGTATACAAAAGTGTTGCATTCCCCCCATAATAAAATTGAAACCGAGGTTACGCTGCTGATCAATTTTTGAGACATCATAAATTCCCTCCCCCAAAACGAATAAAGTTCACTCGTGTATATTGAGAGGGGGATGGGAGGCACTTTTGTTTGAACAGTTCATTACAAAACGAGATAACGGATAACTTGTAACGTGGTGTTTAAGATCAGTATCTTAAAAAGTTGCAACAGAAGATGTTCTGGTAAAACACCCCACCCTAAACTACACTTTACATGGAAAGGAAGTTGAAATTTTTTATTTTATAAAAAACTGTTCCTAACGATTTCGATTAAAATAACACATGTTTAAGATATTGACTAAGCAAATCGTATATCTTGAATACGTTGGGAATATCCTGGGAAGCTCTCTTCACTAAGAAGATGAGAGAGAAAGCGACAGAGAGAGACGTACTACATAAACGATGTAAATCTTTTTGAAGCTCACAATGTATATAAAGTAACCATTTTGATGGTACTAGCTATGTCCTAGATATCAGTTGCTATTTTTTTAGTTCTTTTTCTCAGTAATTTGCCATTTTTTAAATTACTGTCAGTATTCGATGTTCCTCGTGGAGCCAGGTGGAATTTAAAAACCATAAAAGTAGAGTTTCTTATTTAAAATGTAATGTTTCAATTCGATTTGTTCTATTCTGTTTGTACTTGCAACGAATGTATAACGAAATTATGTATTTGTATAAATGTATATCTTGGTCCGCCGAAAGTAGATTTAAAAAAACTCAAAAGAGCTTTTAGTGGTATAAAAATAATCGATATTATTCAAATAAATACAAGGCATCATATTATCCTACTTTACGCTTTTTATAATTTAAATGTTACTGGAAAAATGACATGGAAATTAATGATCATAATATTAAAATTAATGCCATTTTGAAGTTCTCTATGAAATAATAAGTGTACTGACAAGATCATGGAAACAGTAAGTAAATTTGCTTATATTGGTTAAGAATTGTCTTTTCGTGGGAAAATAGATATTCCAGACAGTTAAATTTAATATCATGAAGCCTTATGTAGTGCAGATATATGAGAACATGTCTTTATAAACTTTTAGCAAGGCGTATTCTCCGCTATGGTAGTGAGACGACAGTCAGAAATTTGAATAACGGCTGGCAAAATGAAGTTTAATATTCGTAGCAGGTTATATAAAAGGGACGACGAACGTGATGAAGTATGGAAATAATTCAAGATTCATATTAGTGCCAAAAGAACTGGCAACATGTCCAATGTAAGTGCCTGGAAATAGCATCCCTAAAAGGTTGATAAAACTACCACGCACAAAAATATCAAAGGATAGTTTAATAAAAATATTAGTTTTGGAAATTAATGATAAGAATTTCTTTCCTTTGAAGTTTTAGATTGTGACTTCCAAGAAAGAGATAAAGAGAAAATTCTCCGTTGAGACCGTAACAGGGAAGTATGATAATATTGCTGACGAGTCAGCAGAAGGAATAAATAGTTGAGAGTAAAAGAGAAAATACCTTTTGTATTTAATTAATGTTCATACTGAAAACAGCACTGTTTCATTTGTTCAATATTTGAGCTAATATTTAAGTATATAATATAATAGTGTGTATATAATTATATATAAGTGAACATGTATTACTTGCAACACAATACTGACTGTTAGAGCGCGTTAAGTAAATCATCATCGAGAGGAAACGTTTTTTTTTTTAATTTACGTTCTCCAACGTTAAATGATGCTTAAGTGAGCCCGCGGTCCATAGAGCTTAGAATGGCCCGATATTCGTCTTTCCGGATAAGGGAAAACAACTGAGAAAATCTTATCCGGATAACCCACCCTGACCGAGATTCGAACTCGGGACCTCTTGAACAGGAGGCAGACATGCTACCGTCTACGCTACCGAGGTGGACAACGAGAGAAAAAGCTGTACTTATTTATTGTAACTGGATTTACTAACCAGTCATCAGACTAGCTGAGTAGAATATCCCTGGTGTAATTTTCGCTGTAATCTTGCTTTGTTAGGATTTTGTTCCAAGGTGATACTTCCAAGGTCCAGAGACTTGAGGCAGTTTCTCCTAGAAATCTTAGCTTAAAGCCTAATGTACGTATAGGAAGAATAATCAGTGCTTAATGGAGCTGTTTCTTACAAAAATAAAGAATTTGTGGCAGTTCGAATAAGCACAACCCTTAATCTATGAATCTGTTTTGCCGGCTGAACCTCTAATAGGAGCAAATTATGTGATAAGGGATTTCATTATTCCAGACCAAGTTTTAGACGTATGTTTACCAATGGATATAACTTGATCATTTGAGAAGGAGAAAATAAAATTTGGAGCGAACAATATATGCATTTCAGGCCAGCTTTGTATCTAGTATAGCGTCAATATATCTAGCTGTTATGTACGGCATTGATAATCATGATTTCATATTAACTGTTGATGCAATAGTGGCATATCCCCTTCCACCCTGTAATGGCGAGGGGCTTTTTAAGAAATTAGGTAGGGCTTCACTTGAAAGAATCTCGGAGACGTGTTTTCCCAGGTATAATGAGGGAAGTCTCAACTCCAGGTAGGGTTCGACACCTGTCTACATTTTGATGCAGAAGATCTGATACCGGTGGATGTTGAAATTGTAGAGGGTAGATTTTGGATTTAGTTTTGTTCATATTTAAAAGTGTGCCAGATTGTGAATTATTTCTGCCAGGGGGCAGAGAGGGGGAGTAGGGAGGTCTGAAAACCACTGACTGCAATTTTTAAGTTAGGAATTTGATTAAAATATCAGTTTCATTTACACGGCTATACAAGTTAAGAAAAAAACGGAATGTTTCAATCTGCTTTAGGAATATAGACACTTGGACAAAAGCAATTCAATCTTATTTTTCTGCTCTTCGGCTAGGAATTGTATTAAAACTATTACTCTTAATTTGAAGAACTAAATTATACGTAATATCAAGCAAATTACTGCGTTGTCCTAAGAATATATGGCTAAATATTTATTTTGGTACGTTTCCATTGATGAATAAATGTCCTAAATATAAGCTATATTTATCGGTTCGTAACAATATAAAATGGGTACCTACAGCTCTTCAGTGTTCGATATCTGATGAAATATAGCTTTGATGGGAAATATCTTCTGAAGGGTGGTTATCTGAATCTATTGATTCTGGAACTGGGGTTGACCTAATATTTACAGAAGGCAGATTCGGTGTCTACTCGTGCAAGGGTGTCCATCATAAACCCAAAATGAGGAACCCAATTTAAACGATAAATGTTATACGTTCATTAAACGTCATTAGACTACTCTATTTTGCTTCACTAAACACGATTTCGTGACACTTGAAGATGAAACGAGATTCACTTTCGTGTTTTGTCTTAGTAACAGACTTCATATTTCTTCAGAATGAAATACGGAAAAGCTTAGAATCCTAAAGTAAGTATAGTAATATTCGTAAAGATGTATGTTAAATGTTGTAGCTCCTAATTTATGAGATATCCAAATAACTTATCCCAAAAGTTTAAAAAAAGAAAGTATGTTAATGTAGTAATTGGGAAGAAACGTTTTTGAATCAAAGTGCAGGCTCCTCATCACACATATATACCGTAAAGCTGAAGCTGTGAAGAATTAGGGAAAATCTCAAAC
Source organism: Mantis religiosa (assembly GCA_030765055.1). Lineage (NCBI taxonomy): Eukaryota > Metazoa > Arthropoda > Insecta > Mantodea > Mantidae > Mantis > Mantis religiosa. The sequence goes on along the minus strand of CM060950.1, from coordinate 71,209,176 downwards.
CTTATTGAGTGAACCACTTCCTCCTCCGGTAGGTCGGTTGCCGACCTCCGGACCGACTGCTGGGGCCGTCTTCGAAGCACAGTATGGCGGAATGTCCGTTGTCTTGACCTGCCGGGGTAGGTTTACATCTAAGTAAATTGTAGGGACCCTGTCCTCTGCACTGCTGTGGCTCCTTGGGACGGCCGCCCTGTCTCCTCTCGCCTTTCTTCCTCACGGGAATGCTCTACTTGGGGGCATAAGGTACAATAGACCCATACTGGTCTCAGTGGTTAATCCCCTCCGGAACCCGCCTCGGTAGCGTGGTGGCAGCATGTCTGTCTCACGTTCAAGAGCTCCCGAGTTCGGATCTCGGTCAGGGTGAGTTACCTGGATAAGGTTTTTCCAGGGTTTTCCCTTATCCTGAAAGACCAATGTCAGATAACTCTAAGCTCTATGGACTCTGGGCTCATTTGAGCATCATTTCACCTATTCCATTCATCGTCCGATATGACTTAACGTTGGTGGACGTAAACTACAACAACAACAAAAATCCCCTCCGGAAAAAAGTTATAAATTGAATAAAATACCTTAACTTCCCCTCAGGAAACACGATATATACCATGCTAATTTATTTAACATCGGGAATCTGTGACGGGGTACAATGTGGGGGGGGGGGTAGGGTGTGTTTAAATGAACTTATTCCAATTTTTCTTCCGTGCTATTCATGGTACTTGTTAGTTTTACTGTGTTGAAAAGCTAGTTCTATTAATAGTTTCGAAACATCTTTGGGATGCATCTCTTTTGCAGATAGAGCAAAACGGAAGGTTAGTGGAGGAGAATCAGGGATAACAAGGTGACATTGGAGCGAGGAAAGAGAGAAGAATATCCTCAGCTAACAAATGATAAGAACGGGGTTTAAATTTGATTCAAATTTGCTAAAAGGCCTACTGTTAAATTCTTTTCTGTGCGACTTCGGTTCAAAACATAAGAGTATGTAACAGGCCGATCCACTCATTCATAATAAATTTGTTGAGCATTATAATGAATCTACCTTAAGGTAACGTATAACTAAACGTTACCTAAAAAGTTATGTGGCTAAATAATTATGTCGATAACCCTATGACGTTTTACTCCATGTGAAGGAAGTAAGAACCGGACAACACAGCCAATCTTTCTTCAGCGACATCCTGTGATAGACGATAGTATGAACAGAAAACCATTGTGACTGTACTCGCCATGTGTGTTCTATCCAAAGGTTTCATTTAATCAGGTAGGAGTTGTTACAGTTAGTTTATTATTAACGTTTGCTCAGTATGAATTAGAAATGAAATTGCCGTGTTGTCTAGATTGTTTAACTAAGAGTATTACTGTATCGTGGAATTACTGTTCAAAACTGCGAATGTCAAGCGTTATGTCTAACCTTAACAGATGATCTGAACTTCCAATACGTGATAATTTTGCTCAACTATAGTAAAAAGACTATACTGGCAACTTGGTCCACTACACACTTTGGAGCTCCTGGAAAGTGATCGTGTAACTCGCTTAAGGTCGGTTCATATGACCTCGGAATGTAAGAATGTCTTGGAATACCCTAACTAGAGTATGGATGAGACGGCCAATTGTATGATACCGCTCTATTCGTTAGATAGCTTTTCCACTGTTATCAGATTTAAAACAAGTGTTAGAATATTGCCAGTACAAGATACGTACACGCCACCACGTGTGTTCGGATGCAAAGTTATGCTTCTGCAAATGCGTTTTAGAAAAAAAAAATATAACCACACATGAGAATACAAAGACAGACATAATTTTTTGCGATAAGTCAAGACTATGAGAGTCGATAAATAGAGGTAGGTATTATTTAATACCCATTGCCAATTTAATCGCCCAGGACTTTCGCGAGAAGCGAGAAGTATGGCTCTGTAATGAAATAGGTGATTAACGGGCGATACTGAGTAAATTCTGTACAATGTGTGGTGGAGAGATATAAACTCAGTTATCTTGAAACTGTATTTACGTATTGTTCTGTCGCCGTGGCTCAGTGGTTAGACCGCTTGGCTATCACCAAGGTGGCCCGGGTTCGATCCCAGGCGACCGTAAAGTGAGATTTGTGATGGACAACACGGCGCTGGGGCGGGTTTTCTCCGGGACCTCCGGTTTCCCCCGCCATCTCATTCCACCGGTGCTCCATCTTCATCTCATGTATCATCAGTGTCACCGCCTGCGGTGCCGTATGTAGTAAAAGCGGGCGTTAAACACTACACATTTCATTTCATTTACACGTATTTTTCTGTGTCTTGTTGATAATAGCTTAAATCTCGCTTTTTTACGTCGCCATGCATCGTACTAGTGAATTTGTGCATTGTAATTTCGGTTTATAAGGGTAACATTTAACCTCAGTTTTGTTAAACGATGTTTTGTGCTGGTAATATTCTAGGTACCTTATTCTGTTTTAAATAGTAATTCTTTTGATATCGCCATTATCTATTAGGCTACTGCGTATTCTAAATAGCCAACAAATAGTCTCGACGAGGTATCCATTCTCAATATCAATCTTAATGTTGTCGTGCTCATTAATTGGATCAGCTTAAGCTCTGTTTCTCAAAAACATATTATAGAGATATTCATTGTTTATGCCGTACAAATTTGTTTCCATTCCCAAGCAGACATTTGCTTGTTATTCTCGGAATAACAATTTATCGCGCATGAAAGTATGGAATAGTGGTTGAAATAACCTTGAGAGGCTCTATTTTGGCTACTACAACACAGTTTGCGATTGCCATGGGATAACGTTAGACAGAGTTTATTACAAGTTCGTACAACCAGCTCTAGCAGTAACATGCAGGGAGAGGTGGAAAGAGTTTCGAAGTAATTCATTCTTTCCTTTGTATTGGTTTAAAAATGATTACACAACGGCGTGATACTCTGTGATCAGATAAAAGCACTGATTAGCTCAGAAAAAAATATAATATTTTACATATAGAAATGGTGTTGAAAATAATTAATATGTAAGTTCTTATCTTTCAAGTTCATTCATATACACAATCTTTAGCAAATGGCACAGACTTTCACTGTCGGGCGAGATTCTTCCTCTCCTCACATCAATATTGTTGGTGGCATTAGCCACTACGCAGGCATTCTGCATCCATTCTGCTTCCATCCTCCACGTCGCTCAAGGATAGATTATGCTACTTTACCAAAAAAGTCTAATGAAAAGGAAGTTAAAGGTATCTTAAAACTTTTCACTTGTTACACTAAGGAGACCCGTAAATTACCAAATTCATAAGCGTTTTCTCTGAAATCATTATCAGCATAACTGTCAAACTTCTGCAGTAGATAATATTGGTCATCCTGCTGCAAATATCTTCGATAATGAATGAGAATAATGAAAATAGTCTAAAATATCCCGTGAAGGGTAAAGGTTTGCAATCAGATAGTGAAAGCTAATCTATTCTAAGGTGGTGAGCTATTTCTTCGATAAGGAGTAATATTTCATGAAGTCCTATTTTATCAACAATTAATATTAACATTCACATAGCTTCGCTACTACAGATAACATTTCCAAATGACGTTGTTAAATGATGTAAGCCATATTAACTTATCCTGAAATGTTGAGCTATTTAAGTGTAATAGATTTTAGTAAATGATTCAATGCTTTCTTGCACCATAGGATGTCAGCATCCTCGTGAAAGCTGAGGATTTGTCACTTCCTGCACTGTTTATTACTTTACACGCTCTTCCAAGATCTTTAATTTTTATGTATTATGCTACTCTGTCGAGGCATAATTATAACACAAATATTTTATACTCAGCATTATTTCACAATGAAGAAAAAATTCATTTTCCCCCCTGCTAAAACAGATACAGCAGCAACCAAGGTACTCAGTGCATTCTGGGCTAATGCTGCAAAGGTTTCCCACAACAAAGCCTTGTAATTTAATAAATTAAGATCTTTTAAAGTTGTGAACAACTGTCAAAGTTGAATAGTAACGCCCACAAACCTCAATGCCTGTCTTGTCTATCAACATTTTAAGAACGAAATACGCACATAAGTGTCATATTTGTCCATGTTTGTCTGCTGGTCTCCTTAGTGGAACCTGGTGTTATGTCTAACGCTTACTGCCTTGAACAAAGTATTTCTCGGAATTGGTTACTTCCCAGTCACAATTTTCACATGCAGGTTTGCTAGCTCTATGTATGTAACACATGCAATTATTACATGATGCCACTGTCTGATTCTAAAAGTGGTCATTTCATAATGAAAATTAGGTACAGATTTAGCATGTGATAAAAATCGCTCTTTGAATTTCTACGTCAAACACATTAGCTAGACATGTACTTGAAAAATTGGACTTTGCAAACTCCTAAGTCTAAGTTGAAATCGATGTTTGTGTGTTTGTGTGATTCATTTAGAATGGCTCTATTAATACACTTGGCATTTATTTTAAGTTTACGTTAGGCTTACACGTAATTTTCATTGTGAGGTCAAAGGGCATAACTAACTTTCCACTTTGCTCTGTCCTTCGGCTTTGCCCTCAGAATCAAGAGGATTTCTATGGATACTGATGAATGAGACGCATTTTTAAAAACCAGGGACTTCCTTCACAAAGACAAAGAGCACTTTGCTTTTTAGCTGAAAGATACGATTAGTCTGGGTAACAAACATAAGGCGTGGGCACTTTAAACTATTGACTTTCATAATCGTGTAACACTTCTGACATAGACTCGGATATTTAATCTGACATTGTATGTTACACTCTCTGCATGTCCATGATCCGCATGTCCAAACCAAATGGCAGAATAACATTAGATAGGTACTATTTAAAATATTCCAACTCCCTATTCTACAAACTAGTTTTTCTAATGTAAGTAATAAGAACTATAATTGGTAACTAATCAGAACTCAGATCTATTCCGGAACATTTGTTTCCTTTACATATAATTTAATACTTTTAGATTACAAAATATCTTATTGCTGTTTTAAATAACGGAAAAATATGCACAAACTGATCAGAACTAATATCATTGTTGATGCTGATATTATGTGGGTGCCCCCATGAAGGTACACGGTTCTGTGCATACAGCAGATGCGTTGTCTTCTCTACGATATTGACTTTGAAGCACTTTTGAATTACGAGGTATGAACAAGTTCGTTGGAGGCTTAGCTCACGGCCTATTGAAGATCTGTAGGACCCAGGGCTGTGACGGGATGCCCCAGTGGAGGGACAGGTGAGGAAAAGGGACAACTGAGGACAGGATCCCTACAGTTTCAGATTTAAACTTTCCTGTGACAACTCATACAATTGGCTCTCCCCAGGGAGGGGGCGGCCACGAAACTCAGAGACAGCACCGATCCTGAGGATGAAGATTTGTTAACAGAGGGCATCCTTTTCTCCTGCCATGCAACGCCGAGACTTCCGCAGACACAACGCTGAAACTGTCAAGCAGGATGAAAGTGTAGTGACATAGAGGGACAGGAAATTCCGCCTGTCGCAGTAATTGAATTTACGACCTTCCGAATGCTAGAATCACACGCTACATCCTGCACCACGTCGCTCTGTGCATTTGAATTAACTAGGCGTTTATTTCTAGCAGCAAAACCTGCAAATCTGCTAGTATTTGTTGTATCATTTCCGGAAATACTTCTCTCACTGTTCACCTCTTTCCCCCTTTCCTCTTTATTACCATGTTACGCGTATGTCATGTGATGTTTCGAAAATAGGCACTAAAATTGGGTACTTGTCATGCGATCCGAACCATACTGCTTCACTTACTGGTAACCAGTGCACATATATAATTATTACAGACCACTCCTAGTGCGCCTGCCTCTGGCATGGGGATCCCGGGTTCGATGCCCGGTACCCAGATGAGGTATTTTCCCCGCTGGGAGGTATGCAATTGAGTATTTATTGTGATGGAAAGGTAGCGTCCCTAGAAAATCAAGCGGTCGCCTACGGTCGGGAAATGGGCCCGCCGACTCCCTCTACCCCTTTTGTGCGCTCCCCCATGGTCTTGGCTGTGGCTGGAAGATGCAGCGACCGATGATAAGGGTACTCTCTGTATAGAGGAGACACCCTGAACATTACTGTATTATGAATATTGGTATCACCTCTTAAATGTCTTCCTAGCCATTAAAAGAACCTAACAGCAGCTTAAGTTATGGAAATTAACGATTATACAATTTACGTGTTTGGTACTTTTACAAATTTATCATTTTAATTCCGTTAACGGTTGTTGAAAATCCACTAGTTTTACAAGCTTTCAGTGCAAAGTGTTTACAAAGTTACTTTATGTGGACTTACGCAGCAATGTTTTATACATCTGACAGCATGCCCGCCTCTGTAGTGTAGGTGGTAGGGTGTCTGCCTTACATTCAAGAGACCTAGAGTTCCAATCTTGTTCATGGTGAGTTATCTGGGTAAGGTTTTTCCCGGTTTTCCCTTATCCTCAAAGATGAATGTCCGGTAGTTCTAAGCTCTATGAATGCTGGCCACATTTGATTATCATTTCACCCATTTCATTCATCATTCGATATGAATCAACGTTGAAGGGCGTACATTTAAAAAGAAAGGATAAAATGACAAGTTCATTAAAATATGATTTAAACTTAAAGTTGAAGTCAACATTGAGGCGGTAATGAGGAAGACCAGGTGACACCCTGAAAACTCATGACGTCGGTTAAAATCCCTGTTTTATAATTTCAGGTATTTGAGCTAAACAACTAAACAAGCGCTCTATATTTTCCCGTGGAAACCGCCTCTATAAATGCATATAAATTATCTTCCACCAGTTAGCAGACCAAGAGGGTTTTGTTAAAACATCTCTCAATTTTTCGCCTCCCAAATTTTAACAGGGTCGTTCTAATTTGAGACATATAGTGGAGATTTATACCTTTCACTGTTACACAGGTAGTGTTCCAGTAGTTGTATTGGGTAGTTACATCGAAAATGACCTTTGGCATCCTTGTGGAAAGCATTGCATTACAAATAAAAGAAGTTTCCAGTGACGTCAAACTGTTCCATATATATGCGTTTTCTTGTTTGCCTTTATTCGCATTTTCAAGTGACAGTGTCTGTGACTGTCCTTCCAAGTTCGTAGTTGATTTCAGCTCTATTTGTTTTATAGTGATAACGCGAAGTCAAAATGAGTGAATATAATCCACACAAAGGAAATATTCTTATTTGTCTCTACACTCCGAAAATTTGGCACTGCTGATTGGTGATATCCCGCAATTAAAGAATATAATAAACATGAGATTAAAACCACTTTAACACAAATATTATTTACGCTTAATTCATAACTATTATCTCGGAAACCATTAAAGGTATCAGATAAACATCTTTAAAGAATGTAGACGAATGTCTTATAATTTCACTGATCTAAGTTAATCAGTAAGTTAGTTTATTATGCCAGTTATAATTATTGTCTTTATTATACTGTATTTTCATTAACATTTAACAGTAGTTGCTTTTAAAACTTAAAAAACAACATATTATTAACACAAAAAGTAGATTACAATACTTAGGACTGATTTTTATTATCTTCAGTCATCTTGAATATTTTCTCAGAAAACTAGTCATTTATACCAGAAGATGTTATTCAATGAGAAGAGTATTCAACAAAAGTTAGAGGAAACAAACTCGCATATATTTGCAAAGAAAGAAGCCAAATGCCCTGAATCACAGAAGCTTCCATGCTTAACAATAGTGCCAATTTGTAGAATAAAACTTCCTTTGAACCATGGCTAAAATTTACCATCCTGCTTTAATGTGAGCAGAAGTGTGGATTTGTTTCCTTCATTGAAGCGATGCAGATTGGTAGTACAATTTATACAACAATATCACAGATAAACATTTAAAATAAAATAAAAATGTCATCTTTTGGAAGTTTCGCCCTTTTTATCTACCCTTATATTAGCAGAGCCCGCAACTTTGAACTCGGAAATTCTCTACCCCCTTTTTACTCTGTTTTAACCCTTACCCTCCGATGCCTTAACGCCTCTGCGTGCAACTTTCATGTGATTTAAATACAAGGGGCATCCAGATAGTAAGTTCTGTTTCAATTTATCTCCGCTGCATAACTGCGATTGCAGTTGCGCACATGCGCGGTAGACGCTCTGTGTCAAGGAGAAGAAACGTGCGCCATTGTGAGATCGCTGTCAGCCACGTACGCTTTGTTGTGCTTATTTACGATGTCGGTGTCGATTGAAAACCCCGCCGCTTGTGAAATCAGATCAAACACTTAGGAAATTGCGCTGCGCAATACAGAATAAGCACCGAGGAATACTGACAAAAGATGTGTTTCTTCACGACAACGCACGACCACACACTTCAAATGCGACGAAAAGCATCCTACAGGGATTTGGTTGGGACGTGTTTGACCACCCCCTGTACAGCCCTGACCTCGCTCCTAGCGACTTTCATCTGTTTTTTGTATCTCAAATCTTTCCTTGGCGGTCAACACTTCAACAATGACGAAGAGTTGAAAGAAAATGTTTCCAACTGGTTGAAGACACAGGCGGTAAACTTCCATGAATAAGGTATACAAGCACTTGTGCCTCGCTATGACAAATGCCTGCAACATTTCGGCAGTTATGTGGAAAAGTAGTTTAAGAGTTTTAGAATTTTATGCAATAAATAATTTTTCTGTGTACAGACACAATTCAATTTTATTACCTAACAGAACTTACTTTCTGGACATACCTCGTAATAATTTTTTCTAGGGCGTTGACAAAAATTAAAACGTAAATGGAAGTGTTAATGGTACAGAAACTATGCCATGTAATTTAGCCACTCATTTAATCGAAAATTTACGTGATATCTGTTTTATTATACTAGAATAATATAACCTGTCAGAATAATTTGGAAAACTTATTAAGTTGTCCTGAAAAATAAATAAAATTAAATAAATAAACCAATAAGAAGTTCAATAGGAAACAAGTGGCATAACTGGATTATTTTGTTTCGTGCAACATTAAAACCCTCCTCTCGGAACTCGCATGTCTATTTTGTGGTTACTTATCCAATCGTAAGGATTAGTTTTGCCATACTTGAGTGAAAAGCTAGAAATCAGTGAAGTCCAAATTTTAAAATTGCTATTTTTGTCTTCCGACAGCCTTGCTATTTGCGATAGTGTCTGTATTTATTCAAAATTTGAAATTAGGGAGGTATATCTTCGTAAATCAACCTGGGTTTATGGTCGTAGAGGATGGGATTTTCTTCAAGTGAAATGTTCTGATATTCAAAAGTAAAAGATTACCTTTACCTATTGAATTAATAAGAGAATGCAGATCTCGCTATTATATTATAAGAGGTTGCACATTTTCTAAAATAATGTGGATAAAAAGTGTTGGAGAGAATAAAATGATTGTTAACCTCTGAATTTCGAAATAAATATAACAGAATCAAACGCTCAAAACGAGCTAGTTCAACATGAAGGAATGGAAAATTTCCGATTATTCCAATCTCCGAATGTGATTTATTGGATATTTGTAGCATTAATCATTTACAAAGCACTTTAAATGGAATACACATCAAGGTCAGTTCAGCATCCCCGTTTAATAATAATAACAAGCTTATGAATATTAAAAGCAGAAGCATTATTAACACATAGTGACTCATAAATCAAACTTAAATATAAAAATAAAAAAACTTACTATTTCAAATATTTAAAAGAATTATAGCAGTGAATCTTTTTAGTTTTCTAGTTTGTAAGAGAACTAACCACACATCTATACAGCACCCACAAGCAATAATGGTATGTACTAAAATAAATCATTCTTCTGTGGTGCCAGTTTTATTGGCGCTATCTTAAACTACAACTTTTTGAAGTTATATGTTTGTTGATACGTGTGTATATGCATACTGCTTTAACTCTTAGACTCTCCAAACTGCATAATTTCTTAAATACTGTGAGTTATAATACTTTGTTTTTTTTTTATAACACATTGTAAAAGATTGTGAATTAGAAGTTAAACTTCCAGATGCATATTTTATCCATTATCTACTAAAGGGAGGCAAAGCTTAAAAATCTTGAAATAGTGTCTGGGAGAAAGATGTTAAAACAAGCGTTTGAGTTTTGCTCTCCTTTATCTGTTTGAGAGTTGATGCTTTTACTCCCTATAAACAAACACTGAATTTTATGGAGTTATGGCTGCCTGTTAAGATTAGAATAGATTGAGTAATACGTAATTTAGAACCAGAAATATGAATGCCTTTTTAGATTCATTGCATTCCCAGGACAATTTGTTTCACACTCCAGAAGTTTCGAAAAATGAATGTCATTTCTGATTTTTATTCACCATGATACACTAAACATTACTTGAGAAAAAAGTTAACTTGATAATGTTGGCAACAATGGATCCTTAAATGTGAATAGGAAATGACAGAGACTAAAATTCTGAATGTTCAGCAGAAAGACATCCTGCCAGTATTCAAGCAGATGAACGACCTGCCAAGAAAGCAGAAATTACAAATGTACTTTATTCACGTAATGAAAATTGGTGACTCATTTCGTAGTCTGTCAGAAGGAATTTACCTAGGGTGAATGAGAAAGGAGTAACGATTAGTCATTTAATTCTGCCCCCACAGCCAGTCTCGTTTTCAAGCTAAGAAATGTGTGCGATTGTGACAGACTTCAAAATGGCGGCCATTGGATCGATTCTCGCTGCACACAATTCTGCTAACGATCCTCATTTCTGCTGCCAATACTAAAAACATTTGTAATATTTGGAGTGACATTATGAAAGTGGGAAGTACAGCAAACTTAGCAGAATATATTTTTAAATCCTTTTGTCCCAAAATCTGCAGCTCGTGTTTGTCCGGTGTGCCTTAAGTTTGCTATATGAAATGTTACCGTAGAAACCTCCCCAATATAGCAATCTAATACATTAAGGATAAAAGAATAAACATTCTCGAAATGCAAGTAACAGAAGTATGAACGTTTTTATCGATAATAAATTGGTAGGTATTATTAAAGGGCATCGTCACAAAAATTGAGGACCATGTGGTGCTTTTTAAATAGAATATATTAAAATGAATTAGTAAACGATGGTGTAGACGTGTTCGTATTTTTTGTTTCCAATGTTCACCTGTTCAGTTTGCTTGGAAAGTGAAGACGAAATATATTATTAACTTATCTACGTTAATGACTCTCTGCATCTGGTTTTATAGAAGGATTTGCAAATGACGAAGTCACGAACATATTTAGATAATGAAGGTCACAGATCTAGTTGGGTAATTACGTTATTGAAGCAAGGATTTAAGTTGTAGAAGAAATTAATTATGAATTCAGATAATAAGCACATTTTCGCTATCTTCTTGAACTGTTTGTAAAATAAGAAATTGTTTGGAGAGCGCTGTGATAGATTTATCGTTAGTTTCTCCATTAATAACTTTTTCAAATATTATAACTGTTTTTTTATATTGGTTTTATATAGGCAAAAGGTGAGGAAGTGGTAATAATAAGAACGACAATTCGGTAGCAGTAGATATGATTGATTAAAGTCAACTTTCTCATACAGTACTACACCTTACGTTAACTGCTCTGTATCATGAACTTATATTAGAGACTGTAACATGACCACCGAATTCTAAATATGATTAACCATATGCTTTATTTGGGGGCTGAAAACCTTCTCACATTTGGAAGCGCTTTCTCAAGGCCTGTATATGTAATTAGCTTCACATAATCGTGCCTTCTGTAAATCAATTTGGGCGTTCAAGACCATAATGTACAGTTAAGGCTAATGTTATATTTGCCGGCTTGTAGAAAGATTCCACTCTGCGTACTTTTGTCTCAGGCAGGAACCAGCACCAAACACTTATTTGATACTCAGGGCAGCTATGACTGATTTATTGAAAATGCCATGGTTTTTTTCGTAGGCATTCTACTCGAGCAATGAATTACTGGTGATAGCTTCCAAAAGTTAACGATTTTTGTCTTGCATCATACGATTTTATCTCGACTATTTGTAGTGGGTCTATAAACGACTCTTTAACAGATTCTTGTTTTTCTGTCTCAGCAGTAGTTAGAGTTCACATTTTGTTGTACCTTCACAGAAAGAATCTAGGAGACTAAGAAGACAGTCAAACGTTTAGAATGTATATCGCCATATGGTAACAATACTTAGCATGAGCTGATGAGAAACAAAATAAATTGTATAGTATTTCAAAGGCGAATGTATTCCTTAAAATATTTGAACATTCAAAATGTCTAGTAAAAGACAAAGTTACAAAATATATTTAAAACAGTTCAGTTTTACGGAGTTTTAAATACTTTCTACGGTTACGTTTTATCTGTCTCTTAGGCCCGCCTCGGTAGCGTGGTGGTAGCATGTCTGCCTCACGTTCAAGAGGTACCGAGTTCGAATCTTGTTCAGGGTTACTTGGATAAGGTTTTTCCGGGGTTTCCCTTATCCTGAAAGACGAATGTCGGGTAACTCTAAACTCTATGGACCCTGGGCTCATTTGAGCACCATTTCACCCATTCCATTCATCCTCCGATATGACTAAACTTTGGATTACGTAAATTACAAACAAACAAAAAAATGTGAAGGTTTTCCAAGTCTGAGAGGTATAAAATTTCAGTTTGGTCAGGGAGCGGGGAGTGGAGGGTTGGGGTTTGCTTCTGCCTGTGCTAAGTAGTCGAGAAAATAATTAGTTATTTAAGAAGAAGTTATAAACCTCTTTGGAAGATTCTAGGTAAGTTGTCTGTGTTTTAATAAATGCAAAAAATCCTTGCAAAGGCAGGAAAGTTTTGACGAAAATATTCAGTAATTTACAAACTTCCAACATTTGATTTAAGAACATTTTAAAAGATCTATCCTGCCAGTGATATGCATAACCTATATCTCCTGAAGAAATCAGATTTAATGTTCATAGAATATAGAAGAGTGCTTCCAAAATTTATCTTGTACAGTTTATCATCAATTATTTATTTTTAAATCACCAAGCATTAACACTAAAGGAGATCCACAACATTAGTTGCTTTTATCATTCTAAAATATAATACATCATCAGACGTGTTTGAGAGAACTGGTCATTCATAGAAAATGTTCAAAGAAGAAATGAAGAAAACAAACGTGATTTGAGCAGATTCAAGCTGGCATGCTTCTGTAGAGTAAAACTGCCCTTAAAGAGGGATTAAAATGTACCTCTTTACTCCAGAGTGGGTTGCACTTTATGAAGTAACGCAAAATTTAAACTACAAAATGGTAATTGTATTGTCATTTTTAAAAAAAATATATTTAAATTATACCTAAGCAATTTGCATGATATGTAACATATATGAAGACATATTTCTAATTGTTAATACTGTCATTTTTGGCAGTTTTCGCCATTTAGTGCATATACTATTGTCCGTATACATACCGGAATATTTCGCGTTGTTCCTGTATGTACGTATAAATAGAGCCCCTGCAAAGGAAACCTTGCTACATTTCCATTACAAATGTGACCTGGAGAATGCCAAAAATTTCCAAAAAGAAATGTCAGTAGGCTTGTGTTAGTGCAGAGGTGAGGTCGTTCGGGCACACTGCAGTGGTGACCTGATATAGTCGTATTGATCCCGGGTCATTTGGCCGATGGGAGGATACCCCGAGCCAACGCGAGCTATTGGCTGCACGCGACCTCACTTCTGCCAGGCTCCACCAATGAGAAGTCACGTTTCATATTGATCCTCCACGGGGGTCGAGATCCACGAGCTATAAACAGAATATATCTACCCCTGGACTGGCCCTCGTACTGCACATCCGCAGTGTGCAATATACAGGGTGGGAGTGCCCAGTTTGTCACTGCCTTTGCAGTATCTCCCTCTTCGCGTGGCAGTACATTCAAAAACACATTTACCTCCTAGATCAATATGAGATTATCAACAATTTCAATCACAACTTCCTATAACTACAACTTTATCATAGAATATGCACTTTCATCATGCACTTTATAGCTTAATTATAGCTTTATAGATTACCTAATTATAAATTGAATTAGAGTTGCAGGTCTTCATGCTTCAGTTTACCTCAATAGTATGTTTTCCTGCTGAAAGTCTCACTTTAGTAGGATACATTAGCACAGTAAATGAAGTCATAACATAACCAATAACCGATAAAGTACCTATGTAATTATGCAAAACCAAACATTTTGAGTTTCGGCATATGCAGCATAACGGGTACGTACTTGAAATCCAATTCTAATCTGCATTTTCATTTGTCAGTTAAAATGTAACGCACGCCGCAATTGTACACCTTAAATATCAACTAGCACATCACGAGAAACTAACCATTATATGCGTGTACTGCATTGTAATGCAAGTGACGGAGCTGACGTCACACCGTCACTATCTGTCTTCCCCTTGTCGATGATTTCATATTTTGAGACAATTCTTCGAAATATACCAGGAATGCATTTTCTGAGAACGAATTTATACCTTTTGATATTCTCCAATCCATGAATTGTGAATAGATTTTCTAGTACATCTTTATTGACTTTTGTGGCAACAAGCTATTGGTAACATTGAGTGCTTTTGCCATAGTATCTGGGGGTGTAAGTTGAATGTCATTGGTATTGTGTCAGACATTGTCTGCCTCACGTTCAAGAGGTCCCGAGTTCGAATCTCGGTCAGGGTGAGTTACCTGGATAAGGTTTTTCCGGGGTTTTCCCTTATCCTGAAAGACGAATGTTGGGTAACTCTAAGCTCCATGGACCCCGGATGCATTGAGCATCATTTCACCCATTTCATTCATCGTCCGATATGACGTAACGTTAGAGGACGTAAATTACATAAAAAACATTTTGACATTTTTCTAAACTATCGCTAGTACCGTTGTCGATCAAAACGAGAATAATCGATACTCGTGCTTTCACAATGTTACGTGGCCCCTTCTGATTGGTCAGATAACAATACTTTAATGAACATTGTACTTTAATGAGACTTATTAAAATATTGCTACCAGTCGTATAAATACAACGTTTGGCATGGTTGAGCATAAAATGGTTTAAATAGCAAACCCCGTCAAATACACTTTTAAACCTGTTATATACTTCGTTGTCTAAAAAAGAAGTTGATAATCTAGATATTTAAGTTTTGTGGAATTGTCAACATTAGAGCCCCGACTTGGGGCAGAAGAAAGTAATTTAAGGTGTTATTTAGCTTTACTGACGACTTCAATTACGTTTTTATATTAAGATTCAGTACTATATCGGACACTTTTTACGAAAACAAAAGTTTATATAAGTGGAAAATCTCATACTTAACTATGACAATGTTTTATGATACCAGGGAGAGATTTACAAGACTTCTGCCATAACCTGCTTTTACATGGTAGGGTTTCAAAATATTGTATTTTTAAATATATGGAATTTCTAAAATGATTATATACTCAGCGAATATACTGAAGTACCTATATATATATATATATATATATATATATATATATATATATATATATATATATATATCCGTTATAGTAATACTAATTCCTTGTGCTAAGTTTCTGTGGTACGGAAAAGCATATTTGAAAAATGAAATGTCAGATAAATAAATAGGTAAACATGTAATTTAAGTTCAGTCAGGTCTATCCTAGATGTGATGTGAAAATTTTCAAGGAAAACCTCAACCAAAAACAGCGCTATGCTTGGAGGTTTTTTTTAAAACTATGATTAAAGTGCCATGTTTAAGATATGTACATGATATGCGAGATGTATATCTTAAATGACCGCGACGTAGCTTGAAATGCTGTTCATTTGGAAGGAATAATGTATATTCTTATGTAACAGGTAAACCCTAAGGGATAAGCAGTCTAATTACATAAGTAATGTAGTAAGCGACAAAACACGCCATTTGCTTCAAATTTATTTGCGACATTAGCCTTTTCTAAAATAATTGCCGTTATTGGTTTCAAAGTTTCCTTATTTTGTCATGTTTAAAGTACTGTTGCCAGTTGTTTATCAGAGGTATTATGCAAAGAGTGATTGGTTTTTAAACATTGAATATCGTGTCGGTTTACTGGACTCCCTTTGTACCTGCAACGAAATGTCTGATAACCTGTCTCTGTGGTATGAAAATTAGTTCATTTTTCGCTTAGTGTGTTACTTGAATACGATTTTTCTGGAGTATATACTTAACGTGAGAATCCAATGCGTGTTGTACTAAGCTCTGTGGATCTTGGGCTCATTTGTGCATCATTTCACCCATTTCGTTCATTCATCGTTCGATATGACTACTAGATTAGGGCATGTTAAACTTTCCTGCTCAAAAATGTAATGAAACTAATTGTACAAACGTTTTTCTCGATAATATGAAGTAGACGGGAAAATAAGGTTTTGTAAGAATAGTTACTGCAAGCTACTTATGATTTTTCATTCTATTTTCGTTTATGGCACTTCACTTAAAGCGAGTCTTTCAACGTGAAGCAGGAACATTCTGGACGCTTGAAAACTAAATTGGGTGAGGTGTATGCAAATTTCTGCAGATAGCATTCACAAAAGTGATAAGAGAACATTCGCGTGCTAAATGCTAATAGGAAAAGAAGCAACGTAATACAGTCAAAGTCCTGAAGTGTAGTGTTTTCCTGCTTTCAAACTCTTGAAATAGCAAAGGAAAACTGGATTAGAACTATTAACAGATAGCGTAAAACTGCAGTGTACTAAAATATAAATAATAAAAGCAGCATAAATAGATGATACACTTGTCCAATGCAGTAAAATGAACTTAATTGAATATTACTATCAGCAAAACCAAGATCGTATGATTATGGTGTTTACTACGCATTTTAGAAAGCAATTCCAATAGTCATATAGTTTTTTACACTGCCCTTAGAGTGATATCGATTTCAAATAAAATACCGTATTTTATCGCATAAGCCCCTCCTCGCATATTTTCCTCCCCTATGATGGGTGCTGGGGGGGATGGTGTTCTCGGAGTCTGCAACAATCATGTCAAACGGGATTATTCTCACCTGATCTCGTCCCATGTTGTGGCCGGCTGGTGATGAAGCCACGAGCTGCTACGTCTTCCCGATCTGAATCTCTGGTTCAGAAGGTCGCGCCGTGGCTCAGTTGTTAGACCGGGTTCGATCCCAGGCGACCGCAAAGTGAGATTGGTGGTGGACAACACGGCGCTGGGGCGGGTTTTCCCCGGGATCTCCGATTTCCCCCGCCATCTCATTCCACCGGTGCTCCATCTCCATTTCATATATCATCAGTGTCATCGCCTGCGGTGCCGTATGTAGTAAAAGCGGGCGTTAAACACTACACATTTCATTTCTCTGGTTCAGATCTGACACTCAGATGTATCAATGTATCTACAATCTCCTGTGCTGCTTCAGTCGTTACATGAGAACCCTTTTCTCAAGCGTGGTCGCAAGCGAAAGAATCATTTTGTTAAATAAACTCAGAAATAAGTAAATTTTATTTAATTTATAAAACTCCAAACTTGTAATTTAATTGCGATACTTTATGCCATTTTTATGCAACACTTTACATAAGAATGACATTTCTTCTATACAATTTTCTGAAAATCAGCTTTAATTATTTGTAATATTTTAGTCCGTTCACTTCGATATTTCACAATCCAAAACGCGTCTGTTCTCTTCGATGTTATGCAATCGAAAGACGCTTTCTTTCCTAGTTGTTTTACCAACATTATTGATTTCTCATCCTCTCGTTGCTATCATTAGGTACCAATCAAACTTAATTTTTACTGGTCCGCGTCACACATTACATAATCTCATTTTTGAAACTACCAATCATAAAACATTCACACCATATCAGTTACATGTTGCGTCATCTAATGACCTACTGAATTTGAACAATTTTCTTTCTTATTCATTTTAACATGTCCATATTTAAACATTCTTCATCCTTCGGGGCTTAGACCAAAACAACCGTTACAGATTTTTCACCACTAAAAGTTATTTACTTATTAAACATAGAATAATTCCCTCTCCTGGTTCGTTCATATTGGAGTGGCCTTTAAACGACTTGATAATGAACAACAATCGACGCAGCTGTGCTTGTCACGGACAATAATGGACGCATGCTTGCCACAAAATACTCCTATTGCCATTGTCGCAACGTATCGTAAAATTGCGTTGTGAAGTTGCAGACGTGTCTCTAAGTCAGTTTGTTACAAGTCGTTATTATTTCGAAATACTCAAATTACACGGCAAAATGTAAATTAAAGGTATTATCTCACGGCGATGTAAACTGGGTGAAAGTTGCAGAAAAACATTTCTCCGTTGATTCTAATTCAATACGCTATTGGCGGAGACAAAAAGATAAACTCAAAGCTGCAAATACAAGCTCCAAATCTTTCCGTGGGCCTAAAACAGGAAAAAATCCTGAAATTGATGGCGGCGGGATATCATCAGCTGACTCCAGAAGGCAAGATAAAGGAAACCATCAGTACCGACGATGTGCGAGTACATAATCTGTGCATGGGAGACAATTACTGTCGATATTGTTTAGAAGATTTGTAAAAAAATCATGAATTTCCTGTGCCATTGATGGTTCTGAGGACGACATGTTATGAAATAGTGAAAATGAAGCTGAGGAGTTATCTGAGCCAGATACACAAAATGAAAATAATGATAGTGACGAAAGTGAGACCACAGAATAGTCAGATAAGAAACAATGAAACAATACAGTGTAGGCGCAGTGAAACCGAGGTATGTATCCAGTTCAGTCACAAATTACTGTATACCTATATAACTTTTGCATAATACTACATGGTTTCCCTTTCTTTCTGAATTCCTAGAAGCACTACTCGCGTAATTCCCTCCTCAGTGTTTTCAAGCAAATTTTTCAACGAAAAAAAAAATAGGGAGAATTACGCGATAAAATACGCTACATGAATATTTGCTTTCTATTTATTAACGTTCTTTATTTAACCTCTTCTCTTGTTCTCTCGTTAAAGTAGTACCCACGTAAATTGTATCGTTTCATTACATACATAAATATATAGTTTGAATTTTTAAAGCTGCCTTCATCACTGATTTTACAGTTAGTGTCTGTTTTCTTAAGACAATGTTTTCTTTCAGTAACAGGTTCTGTATTGTTTTAATCAGAAAAAATGTCTCTAGAAATGTCTATCAAACTTATTTGTGGGATACACCAATGGGCCTTAACTTTTAAATATCAGTTCATGGCAATGCATTTAAAATAAGAGTAGTTATGTTCCTCATTCAAGTTTCTGATAACTGAACTATTTAACTATTTCATAGTGTCCCTACACTCGCAGAGAACCTAGGAATTACAACTTGATTAGAGGTAACCAATAGGGCACCTTGAGCATTTTATACAAGAACTTTTCATGTGTTATGTTGATAAGTTCTGTTTGTTGCTTTACCATAATGTGCTACAAAGAATTGTAGAAAATGAGTTCCAGCATGGAAAGTTAGGCTTCTGTGATCCATGTCCGTATATGTGAAGAATGTTTTAAAAGTATGGCCGTATCTTAATGTTATATCTTTAGAAATGTCTCAAAATTGACAAAATGAGATAAAACATTCAATCGTTAACATAATAAAATGATACGACAGAAATTTGTGAAATAACAATAGAAGACAGGATATTTAAAAATACTGCACTGACATTGTCTTGAAAACATTCACTCTAAAATGATTTAGCTAACATTCTAAAGCAAATTTAAGCCTGTAATATAACATTAATATATGAAATAAGTATTCAGTACCTTTGTATATGTATCTGAGCTACAAAGACGTACATCTGTCGATGCTTGGGAATGAAAACCTTACTCTTATCGTGTTAGTCTTCTCGATCTGCAAGTCCTGCATTAGTATTTTCCCTGATCGTTGTTTTGAGTTATTAATCAGTTATCCGAAGTTGTTAAATGCAATGTTTCTTGAAATTAGGCAAAGGTGTGCAACAATTATCCTTTCCTTCGCTCCTCCTTCCCCCTATTTTTATTACATTACAGGTAACTTGCACTTTCATGTTTCACTATTGGTTTTGATATTAGTAATTTAAAGCTACTAATGGCTAAGCCCTATACAATTTAGGTAAACACCACATTGAACTCTGAGATCCATGTTTCTGAATTCATTTTATTTCCCCCACTCCTTTTATAAATTTACGTCACCCAACGTTGTCATATCGGACGATGAATGAAATAGGCGAAATTATGCTTAATGAGCGCAGGGTCCATAGAACTTAGTTACTCGACATTCGTCTTTCAGGGTAAGGGAAAACCCCGGAAAAACCTTATCCAAATAACGCAACCTGAACGAGATTCGAAATAAGGCCTCTTGAACTTGAGGAAGTCACGCTGCTATTATACAAAATTTTTCTTGAACACAGATTGTAATTTATTGTTAATATTATTTTCGAGAGAGATTCAAGAAATACAGCTTTAAAAATTGTTTGCATTAATTAAATATTAGAAGTTCAACGAGATTTGTTATTTTCGAAAATTCACATTGAAAATGACAAACAATTCCATAGAATGCATGCAATTCTTCTCTTAAACTGATCAAAATTAAGAAACGCCTGCAAACAAATTTGCATGCTTAACTCGTATTAAATTTTTGTGAAAATTCCCATAAATTATTACTCCTCGCACAGAAGGCTGGTGGATTGCAGATAGTACTCTGGAACCTGCCCTCCATTAAACTTATCAATTCATGCAACGAATTCTTCACAGATAAGCTGTACAGAAATGCAGCCATGCATGTTTGGAATGAAACTCTGTTTCTCGTGTGATCTCCTGAGTCTGCAATTTGCTTAACCAATGTCATCCTCTGTCATTAGTGTCGGATTACTAATCCTTTGTTATAGAACCCGGTTCTTTGACCGATGGTGTCAGCAAAGGTTTGTGGAAGTTAAACTGCTTGTCATCAATAGAGCCTGAGAATTTTGACACAACTATGTTCATGTAATTCTTGTAAAATTTGATTACGTATGTGTTTTGACCAGTTGAAATTAAATTTCGGGACCTGACATTTGATACGTTTAAAATTAGTGGATAAAATAATCGTAAGCTTTGTCGAGTTGTCACCAGATTGGTGCTCACAGTGCTCATTTAATTTAATTTAACAGTTTTTAGAATATGCACATTTTCTTTATTCCTAAGAACCTAAAATTACAAAATCTTCAGAGCGAGTTAAGTCAATGCTTATACTGTTAATAGCAGCCAGTGATCTGACAGAAAAAGAATTTTGCACTGATTTAAGAAACTGCATAACAGATAATTCACTAAGTCCTTTTCTTCCCCCATTACTCATTTTAAGCCTCAAAATATTACTTACATTTCTCCGCTTTCCTTGCTATAACCATATTTTAAAAGCCAGAACAAAAGACAAACGCATACCATGCTTTAGGTAAACTGAAGTCCCTTAGAGTATCAAATAATATTAAAATGCATATAATTCTGAGCAAAACAACCTCAATTTCTTCTGTGAAAAAGTTCATTGTAGGGACTGCTAAATGTCATATATAAAAATGGCTGAATGGCTTGAAGTGCCTGTGGCTCAGTGGTTAGACTGCTTGACTCTCACCAAGGCGGTCCGGGTTCGATCCTAGGCGACCGCAAAGTAGATTTGTGGTGGACAACACGGTGCTGGGCGGGTTTTTCCGGGATCTCCGGTTTCCCCCGCCATCTCATTCCACCGGTGCTCCATCTTCATCTCATGTATCATCAGTGTCATCGCCTGCGGTGCCGTATGTAGTAAAAGCGGGCGTTAAACACTACACATTTCATTTCATGAAGTGCCTCTGTAGTAAATGTATAAGAATGTAGAAATGAATATTATTCAGAGTTTCTGCTAATGTTGACCGCAGTGTAATCTGTATACTTTAGGTTTGAATTTTCATTGATAAACATAAAAAAAATCGTTTGTTTTATAATGAGTTAAGCATATTTTAAGTGCCCAGTTTAACATTTAAAATATTATTTGCTCTTCAAAAGATAACGTAGCACAAGGTATAAAAAAGAGTTTCCTAACTGAAATGTACCAATAAATAATGTCAGTAAAATGTTTTTGATGGATGGAGTCAACATGAAAAATTCAATGCCATGGCCGGGATTTGAACCACGGATCTCCTGGTTTCCGTCCAGTCGCTCTTAACCTTTGAGCTACCATGGCCAACGTGCCTTCCTGACATTAAATTCTCCAGTTGACTCGTATATTTTCCCCGGTAGACCACTAGGGGCTCTCGCATCCGAGATACACTGTTTGTGGCGACTTACTATTGTAAGTACTTAAGTCCCAGGCTTCATCATTTAAATGATGAAGCCTGGGACTTAAGTACTTACAATAGTAAGTCGCCACAAACAGTGTATCTCGGATGCGAGAGCCCCTAGTGGTCTACCGGGGAAAATATACGAGTCAACTGGAGAATTTAATGTCAGGAAGGCACGTTGGCCATGGTAGCTCAAAGGTTAAGAGCGACTGGACGGAAACCAGGAGATCCGTGGTTCAAATCCCGGCCATGGCATTGAATTTTTCATGTTGACTCCATCCATCAAATATCTTAGCCTATTTACGGCTAGTGTGGAGAAATGATTAATTTCCATCAATTAACTAAAATGTTTTTGTTCCTTAATGATCGTTTTGAGACTTGGTGAAACAATTGGGATGCAATATTGAAATGTGATACTGAAATTAGTATTTCATTAATGCATTAGTTAGCAGAGTTTAATTCATAAAATAAGGAGGAATAGACATGTTCTCCCTCCAAATTACAATAAGTTAGCTTCTAAAGCCAATGCTAAGTGATTCAAGTAATAGGTTTTCAAAATGAATAAAATACTATATAAAATAAGACATAATTTATATGGGCTCCATAGTTCATCCTCAGAGAGGTTTCCCTGAAAATTTAGTTTGATTTGTTTCAATTTGGTTAGTATTTTGGGAAATTGACATTTTCCTTAAAAGTACAAATGTCGGATAACTAAACTTTTTGTATATTGCCTTCTTGTGAACACAATAACAAATTTTCACTTAGGTTTTATAATTAACTGAAAAACATCACATCGCAACGTAGTGAACTGTTTGCATAAAGTTCTGAATTATGAACCAATGTCTAACCTCCAAAGCAAAAATAAAATGTTTGTTATAGATGAAGCTGTGCACTTTTCAAAAACTTGCTCTAAAAATAATTTAATGAATGATATTAAGAGCCAAGCTTAGTGCTGTAATTTTGTTTTGTATCATCCGAAATCTAAACAAATGACGGACGATATTCACTGCAGAAAGATATGCTTGAATATTGAGGAGGCATTACGTGAGTTTACTCGTTTAAGATTTCATAACCAGACTAATCATTTGCGCTGAAAGTGACAAAAGTTGACTTATATTTACCAAATTTTTACATTATGTGCTGCACATCGTGATAGACGAATGTTGGGTAACTCTAAGCTCCATGGAACCCGGGCTCATTTGAGCATCATTTCACACATTCCATTCATCGTCGGATGAGACTAAATGTTAGAAGACGTAATTAAAATCTGTGGTAACAATAACATTTGCGGAAACTAAGCAGAAAACTCCAAGTGACAAAGCAGTTGCATGGTATCGAAAGGTTCAGAAATAAAGAAATTAAAATAAATGTACATTGTAAATGATAATTGATTGTCGATATACCATTTACGTTTGAGTACTACTGATTCACTTTTGCCGCTCTTACTTTGTTCATTAAATGATTTTGATTAAAATTTAATAAAATGGTACTAATACAATCGTACTTACACTGCTCAACGAACGTTCACTGAATTGTCTGCTAACACAAAAGCTACCACCTCATCAAAGGTTTCTTTCTTATCACTTAGTTGAACACCGGAGCAGTTGTTGGTTTTTGTATCACGATGACAAAAGGCAGAATGGAAGCTTTGGTTCATATCAAAACCCCTTTTTTGAAAAATGAGTTTATCAAAATTCCCTTCTTGACAAGCAGTTATCGTACCCACATGACTTTGGGACTGTCGATTTCGAAACAAAGTGCATCTAAGGTTTGTGTCAGCGGTTTTATGCCACGTAACAAGGCGAAGCATACTCCTTACTGGGTTTTGCACTGACCATCTTTCCCCCAGCTGACATGTTAGGTTTTGTATATGAAGAAATTCCAGTGATAAGGAGTAGTTTCTAGTACATGACTTGCGCATGTACAGTGAATGTACAGAACTCTGATGGGCAATGAAACAGGAACTTTTGGTCCTAGGATCAATTATTCAATTAATTGTGCAATATGTTTAATAATTATCTATACATTTGAGAACTAAAAGGGATAGTTAGCTATGTTTGTGAAAAGGAAATTGTATGTTTTGATGTAAAATATTGGTACATGAACCTGGGCAGATATGTGAGGAACCTTGCACTCCCCGGGCGACAGCCTAGAAAGGGCGGATGTTAGACAATAGAGTGGAATGCTACCTATTTTGCTGAGCCGTTACACAGGTCAATACTCTGTTACTTTTTCCTTGTAACGTTGTGCTGAGTATAAGAGGGTAGAAACCCCCATTCAGCCCTCATTGTAGTCCAGATATTGTATGCATTCGTCTGGTGTGTCCGACGGCTTATTCTTTCATGACGTGCCGCGTCAAGTTAAATTTATTATAAAATGTCCGCCGATAAAAGTGCAATTATTTGAAGGTGCCTGGGTTCCACACAAGTGTAAGAACAATTAAAGCAGTTCGAAATTATCGGATGTTTGTCGTTATCTCATCCTTAACACCCTGAGAACCCAAAAAGAGTCCATGCAGGAGACGGAGTGAAAGTACAGCCGCAGTAAGCATCTGTGGGGAAAGGGGGGGACATGATAATTGCAATTCACGATGATGTTCTAAATAGATTTACATAAAATATGAAAGGGTAGAGCCAGAATGAAAAATTCAATGCCATAGCCGGGATTTGAACCACGGATCTTCTGGTTTCCGTCCAGCCGCTCTAACCATTTGAGCTGCTATGGCCAACGTGCCAACATGACATTAAATTCTCCAACTGACTGGAGTTTCTCCCGGTTAACCACTAGGAGTTCTCATAAACATGAGCCAACTACCTTAATGGCGACTTACTAAGCTGCAAGTACTTTAAGGCACGGGCTTCATAGTTCAGACCACTATTAGGTACCATTAATGGAAATTAATTGTTCTTTCACACTAGCCGTTTGTAGGACGCACTATGAAAGGGTAGAGCCAGAATGAAAAATTCAATGACAGCCGGGATTTGAACCAGGGATCTTCTGTTTCCTTCCAGCCGCTCTAACCATTTGAGCTACTACGGCCAACGTGCCAACATGACATTAAATTCTCCAACTGACTTGCATCAGAAAGAACAATTAATTTCCATTACATAAAATATATCGCACAAAGTTACTATCTTAGTATTATTACAGTCCAGCAACGCAAAGAAGGTCCCTGTAAGGAATGTGCTGTGGGACAAGGACAGCTAATGTGTGTAGCAGAGAACGCATGCTACACAAGGAGCAGACCGTTAAAAAACATACGTCCTATTCACTCTGTACATTAAAACCGAGAAGATTCATTCACAAAAGTAGAAGTCGTCAGAATTTTTTGAATGGTCTGTAACTGTACTGATATGGAGTGTCACAAACTTGTCCAGGGAGGGTGTGGGAACCTTCGCCAACCCCCGTGCGTCTCATCTCTCGGAGACTTACTCTCCTGTGGAGGAGTATACTACTAGAGCATACTGTTTGTAAAACACCTAAGCGTTGTTGAAGCTCTCGAGGGTGATCACTCGCTGGCGGAGTCCCTTCGTTTCATATACTACATCCGGACTCCGCCGGGAACCTCTACAGGAATACATCTACCCACACAGAGATTTCTCGGTGAATCTGACGCACTACATTCTAGGGTAAACAGCTCCTCAAAGCAAGCTCTACCGCACAGCCTGGTCATCGTATTCACTAACCTGATTCTTTGACACTAAAGCATAAGCATGCATAGGAATTCTGGGCTTCGCGTAGCACTGTAACAATATAAATAGCGATCAAGGGTCACTGATGGCTGGAGACTGTTGTCTGCAAATGCTACTATACTTTAAGAGGGACGGGGTGGTTTGTTACATGTAACATACTAGTAGTTTAGCCTCATTTCCGTTCGACTTATTTAATCCACACTAACATTCGCCAAATAACCAGTAAACATCGTGAAAAAAAAAAAAGATCAAAGTGGCCGCAACAACGGGAATCCAACCTGGAACCTCCCAAATACGACCCTCACAGTGCCATTTATATAGCCCCTCCACCATGTTTTTATCACAATGTGCTCATAAGCGTTAAAACGTGTTCTCTGAAAGAATTTCTGTAAATCCCCCATCGTTCTAATTTTCTTTTGGTCTCCTGTTGTATATGCGAACAGTAATTCCTCCAATTTGCTGGCTTACTTGGAGATTCGTCTAGAGTCAAAGATGACATCATATGCGCCTTCCAGTCTCTTTGAGACTTGCATGGGCGCGTGCTACTCCTGCATTTCACAAGGGAACTTCTATTATGAAAACTGTGGTAAGGTCATTGTTAGACATTGGTAATTTTGAACCAGACCCAATGTTTTAATACTTCTCTGCAGTTTCTACAGAAGGCAGATATTTTCTCACAACACGTATGCTTGGTTGCATTGCTACTGACGAATATAACACATTAGATATATGGTCTTTGTTTCATTGCTTAATCAGTCCTGCTTCTTTCTAACATAGAAAAGATAAAATCTGCATTCACAGAACCTGTTTTAGAGTGCTTCAAAGTTATAGTTTTAATGATTCTCCTCAACTGTTTACCGCGTTTTATTAGGACACTAAATTCTAACTCACCAGTTATTCAGATATCTACTTAAATTTTATCACTTATATGTATGCCATTACTTGTTCGAAGGTTCATAGTGATAATGAATGTTTTATCGTAACAGATAAGTTTCGAAAGTTCTTTTGCTCATTAATATGCTAGAATATGACCGATTTACTTGCAGTAGTACAAGCTTTGGAAGTCAAAGCTACACCAACGTACCTACGTAAAATATTGGCACTCGTAAGATGATGAGTTTTAGTCAAATTAATATTCCCAAAATTAACTTTGCCGGTCACGTGTCCTACACTCAAATTAAAGCACATGAAAGGATATTTCATTTACAATGCGTTCATGATATACATTTTTAATAATGAAATTATCTTAAATATTTTAATAACATTTTTCGGGTCGTTTTGGAAATAAAGGAAAGATATTCCAACGTCAATAGTTTTAATATAAGATTTTGTTGAAAATCAAATTTTTGTACCTATAAATGGTGCCGCACATAAATACTAAGATTTTCTTTATCTGACTTTTCATTTTGGGGTTATGCTGTACATACACGCACGCACAAACAAA